>JAVSCE010000340.1:0-207756 GCA_032199065.1 Smutsia gigantea | reverse complement strand
CCTCAGGGAACAATACGAAGCACTGAATGAACTGTTACCCACCCAACAGACCGGAGTCTGTGTCCCATCCCTGCTCCTGCCCTTCCCTAAAGACCCCAATACCAGCCGCTTTCTCAGTCTGTACCCCGTCAGATTTGGCTATCTCCTAAACCAGACTGCTACCACCTCTTTCTGTTCCCACTTACACTTTGCTTCCTGCCCCTGGCATGACATGCTGCCAGCCCAGAGGGCAGTCCTGAAGCCCCAGCCGCAGGCCAGTAAAAGCAGGATGAGCTCAGAAACTCCTGCACCAGGAAGGACGGGAGCTCTTTCTCGATCCTGACCCCTGCATTTAGAGGAGCCAGGGTCCCAGGACCTGTGGCTATCCTCTTAGTCCTTGACTATCCGAGACCTTTTCATATGTCCCGAGGATTTTTTTTTATATACATACTCAAGTCAAATAAAGATATATATGAACCACTGCCTCGACGTTAATTCATTCACAATGAATTAGACATCTGTATTAGAAAAAGAAAGTCAGCTCATTTTCTGGAATTCTTCACCTGTTTCTGAAACCTTGTGAGTGTGGTTCCGTGCCGGGAGCAAGATCAGGAGCGGCAGTCTTCCTCGGCTTCTTTCTTCCTGCCTCGGAAAGTTTCGTCGGCTCCTAGTTGCTTCCCCGGGGGGTGCTTCACACACTGCCTCAACCACCCTCCCTGTCTGGGAGGCCACGAATCTTTCCCAGGCTTCCCACACAATCAGCCTGTATTGGGGGCTGTATAACGTCTACAACTTCTTCATTCATTCACTTAATACATATTTACTGAGTGGCTGGCATGTACTAGCTATTACATTTAAGACGATCTCATCAAGTAATCTTATCAAAAATGTACACACCATGATTGTTTCTTTTTAAGTATAAGAAATTCCAAATTTTAGTAAATATCTTGTTAATGGAGAGAAGGGCCAGGTTCCCCATGATCTTAAAGAGCAAGTGGGTAGGGAAATCTCTGGCTTTGCCACCTCCCAACACATTTTGGGCTTTATCAGGAAGAAAGGAAATGATGCTACTCTCTCATCATTTTGGGCTTTATCAGGAATAAAGGAATGGCAAAGAGGAGATCCCAGGGCTCCAGGGAAATGGGTTAGTGAAAGGAATTCAAGGGTACTCCGTCTCCGCTTTCCCCCATTACCACAGGCCTGAATTAGAAAAACAAGTTACTTTTTCAGAGGAGAATCACCAAAATGATAATGATGTCTCAGGCCTCTCTGTCCATTTAAAAAGCGATTCTTCAGAAAGGCAATAGGGGTGGATAGGGGCCGGCTCAGTGCTCCCGTGGTATGTGGACTGCCATGAACCTTGTGCCCAGAACAGAAAGGAGCATCTGAGACGCGGCTGAGCATGCGTCCCCCCGCGGCTGTGATCCTGGGCACCTACCCCAGGTCAGGGCTTCCCCAGACATTGCTGTGAAGAGGAGGCAAGGGCAGGAAGATGGAGCAGAAAATGTTGATCCATTTCTTGAGTCACAGCCACTCTCTTCAAACCCACCTCTGAGTCAAGAAACTCCCCCATCAGTATAAACGACAGATTTGAGGGAGACAAGTAATCATGCAAAATCGCCAGCTAGAACAGATTTTCCTGTGATTGAAGATGGCAATAATAAGACAAAAGACAGATTTTTGCCTTCAAGAAACTATCTCTTCATTGCAGCCAACACAAAATTCAAGGCAAACGTTCCATTATTTTCCCCCCACTGTTTGGAAATACGGAGAAAGAAAATCTTGCTATGATTTTCAGCCCCCACCCAGTTCTACCAGAAGTGACACTTGTGGTTTTTTTCTCGGGCGTTAACAAATGACTGGGTATGATTCTTCTGGCGCTTGGAACGGAGGACAGACCCAGCAAAGGAGTGTGACATGCATGGGAGACAGTCCGCAGGAAATTGTAAAGCTGCTAAGAAAACAGAGCCCCCCCTGCACAGGCTGTCTTCACAATATTAGTCTTTTTGAATATGGTGAAATATTATCCGCCTTATTGATCGCCAGCTCCCTAAATAGAAAGAGTTGTTTATAACAAATGTGACTAGTGATCACGAATGTGCAAAACAATAACATGCTACGCTCAAATCCCAGCTTCTTACCCTCTACCAAACACCATGCATTTTGTTCGCATGAGATTTGGGGAATCACAAGAATCTAAAATGTCGCAAGATTCTAAATGTAAGATAAAGTCTGCTCTGAAGGATTGAAATACTGAGGCTCGAAATAAATTTCTTTCCAGGAGAGTTCTGATGTTTTCTAGATTGTAGTTTGCTGAAGTTGCATGGGGACACTGGAGATCATTTAGCCCAACCCACCCATTTTATAGCTAGGAAAAATGAGGTCCCAAAGAGGAAATAACTTTCCCAATATCATACAGACAGCCGGCAGCAGAGCTGGAATTAGGACTTGGTTATATACTCTAGATGGCTCAATGCCCTCGTTCGGTGAGTTAAAGGCTGGTTCCATTTTTGCATGGGCTGAGTGGCTCTGCAGAGAGAGTGCTATTTGTTAACCTGAGATTGTGTGCCCTTTAAGCTAGTTGGTGACTTCCACATATGCGCTGTTGGAATGTATGTCTTCCTCAACACCTTCTTTCACCTTCCCATCCATTTCTAGAGAATACAGAAGATGGGTCAGAGTATCTGCAGCTCTGAAAGACAAGGACACACTTCCTTTCATGGATATTCTTCTGGCACTATTAGAATAGAATTTTCATACATTCTGTTTCTAGAAGGTTTTTTTTTCATGCATCTGGGGCAAGTTATCACCATGTGATAATTTTTTTTTTAATTGAAAGGTCCCTTCTTAAAGCCTAACTTCCCTTTAGAACTGAAATTAGAGTCATTGCCTATCAGTCCATCTATGTGCTTACAGGCAGGAATTAAGGATTCACTCACTGTATTAGTATGGCCATGTCCCTCAGGCTGGTCTGACCTAGTCCCGGATCTGTCTTTTAGTTTTTCCACTGTTTATTTCCTACACTGTCCTATTAGTGTCTTTCCCAATTAACAACCAAGTAATTAGCTCGTTCAGTCAGAGCAGCCCTGGGCTTCTCAGTATTCAGCAGGGCCAAGTGAAACAGGCCAACAAGCTCCTAACAGGCAGGACTACCTCTCACCCATGCTGGTCCCAAACAGCCGCTAACCCTCCCAGTAACTTATGGAGCCTCTCTGATCTTCATTTCCTCAACTCTATCATCCAAAATGGCTTGTCCTGCTATATTTGGCATGGGGATTTACCCACCTCTGGTCAAATCCCCTCCTCACAGTCTCTATGATATTCTCCCTTTGCCTCATCTTGCCCAGCCTGTCTGCATTTTCTTCTTCCTCTCGATGGCCTGAAACAGTCCCTCTCCCAGGTGTGGCCTTGGTCCCGCTTCTCTCGCTCCTATACTGGCTGATGCGACCCAAACTCGGGAACGTATTCTTGCCTTGCTCCTGAGTTCCAACCTGTATCTCCATGTCTTTGGAAGGAGATCTCTTAGATTTTCAAATGTCAGTTTTACATTTTCTTAACTAGAAGAAAATATATGTGAGTATTGATCTGTTTTCTAAATACATGAATGGGAAAGAACTTTCAAAAAGCAATGGAAGAAACCAAAATGGAAAACTAGATTCAATCATAATAAACATTTAAATATCTATCTGTTAAAGAAAAGAATGCCCACCATGCTTCTGTTCCCTTGTTCAGACCATCCTCCTTGGGGCTAAGTCTGTGCAGCCTCTCGTCACTCGCTTGGTTTTGCACTGTCTGCCTGACCCTGGCTTTGGGTCCCATTCAGCAAAGTCCCTGCCCAGTCCCCATCACTGTGCTCTGTCCCTGTGGCCACCCTGGCTGACAGAGCAGGGTGTTGAACCTATGTATCAAACACTTCAAGTACATCTTCCTCCTTGATAATTCTCTCATGGGTTACTCCATGTATCCCCAGTATTTGACTTCACAAAGGCAAACACTGTGTCTTCTGCTCTTAGCATAGGCCTATGTTTGAGAAAGACTTGCTAAATAATTGACAGGACAAGAGAATGAAAATTATGAGGCCAAGTGAGAGGAAAATAATTAAGGATTTAAATTCATCAGAAATAAGGTTTTATGATCAGCTGTCAATTTTCGGTGCTAAAGAATGACTAGCCAAAATAACTTAAAAGCGCAGAGCAGGAGTAATGGAAAAGCCCACCAGCCAAGCAGTGGGGTATTCTCACTAAGGGTCCCCTTCCTGACAAAGGGGACACGTGTTGATAAATTGTACACAGCAAAAAGCTGACCCTTTGCTCATCACAGCCAAACCCATGTGAAACCAAACCCTTCAGTGGCTGGCTTTACTCTGGTCTCTTCCTCAACCGGACCTCATTTACAAGGCTGGTGGAGAAAGTCCTTTAATGACAGGAAGACAACTATGTCTCGCTGGACTACAGAGCACAGGACTTGTGTGGCCATGGAATATTCAGGCAAGAAAGCCACATTCATACTGACTCCATCAGCCCATCGGGTAGCCCCCAGGTGTCACCCCAGAGCATGACCTGAAAGGGACAGAAAATTCTTCATGCCTTTTTACCAAGTCTCCCTAAGCCTTTCCATCCTTTCTTTATAGCTTGTCTGAACTGGCAAGGATACTTGTGGCAGAGCCTTCGTCCTTCTGCTCAAGCCAGCCTCTGCCAATGGCTACCATTTTCTTAACTCAGACTATTTGAAACAACCTGGTGTTTAAAATTAATTTACCTCCTATATTTTTCCATGTCCTTTTCTCTCTCCACTTTTCTCTCTAGAATTTACAATAAAACAAAAAAAGAAAAAAATCCTTGGGAAAGTGGGCATTTTGCTGTGTCCTTCAGGGGGCACTATAAAATGTGGAATGCTCCCTGTAGGTTCCAAGGGCACACACAGTTTCATACATTTTTAGGTTAAAAATCTATGAAATTACAATTCTGGTAGATCAAAACTGATTGAATATGGAGACTGTCCCGTGGTTCAGCATCATATTATAAGCAGTCTGATCAATGGTGACTTCACTAAGACTCCCCCTAGGACAAAGGGAAGACTGTGCACGTCCAGCAAAAAGTCAGCAGAAATGTTGCATAGGCACGCACTGAGGGGCTGGCAGGATAAAGCCAGTGGCTTCAGAAAGCAGCACAGGAGAGCATGGGGGTACTGATGGTCTGCGTCCCAGCCGTTTGTGATCAGGAAGGGGACACCTGTGTGCCTGTCTGCTCCTCTCTCTTGCCTGCCCTTTGCAGAGGAAGCACAGTTGTGATGTCTTTTCACCACAACAAAGAAGACAAATGGACAAGGGGCTGTTTTATCACCTTTTCCTCTGCCCCAGTGCCCTGCTGGGGACTGGAGAGCAAGTTTTAACTGTGTTTTGGAGGCTGCAAGAGGAAGCTTCTGTCATTAACCCAGCGCAGGTCACTCTCTCCGGGGGACAAGGGTTGGAGGTGGAAATTTTAGCAGGAAAGCAAAAGGAGTTCTTTGACCCACGTGCTTGTGTCTGGGTCTGTGTGTGAGGCCACACGTGTACGTTTGTGTCACTGGATACGATACAGATCTCATGGAGCTCTATCCTGAACGTGAAGGCAAAGAAGAGGAAGAGTGGGGGACCTGGTGTTTGTACTGTCACCGCAGCCCCAGAATGGAGTCCAATTTTGTTTTCGTAAACAGGAAATTTCTCTTTTCACAGCTTAAGATGGGAAATAAAGAAGTATTGTTCTGGAATGGCTCTCTTCCGTCATCTATTTGATATTTCTAAAGGATTAACCCCCCACCCCATCCCCCAAGGCCACGAAGGCCAAGATTTTATTTTTCAACTAAATCCAGTCACAGGCCACTTTTCTAAGCCAAAAGGACTTCATTTTGACATTTCCCCCACCCTCCCTCGCTTCTGTGCCAGCACATCTGTGCCTTCCAGCACCTTGCCCTTGACCCTGCGTAGCTCTTCCCACTAGGAGTAACACATCCCATTGGGTCAACCACACCGGAGTCCATGCCTTAACGAGGTGTATGTTGCACTGAGGATTAAATGTACATATATCTATATTTGGAGAGTTCTTAGAACAGCACCATATAAATAAACACTGTATAAATGTTAACCAATAGCATTGCAGGAGGTGATTAATTAATGGATTGTTATTGTTATGAAGATCGGGATGGTATAAGCAGTCACTACTTGAGGACCTTGATTAAAAGTCAAGTCTAAATTATTGGACAAGAAATTATAGGAGCTCTACACCTTGGCTCTCTAAAGCAGTACTGTCAGTTAGAAATACAATGCAAGTCATACGTAATGTTAACTTTTCTAGTAATCACATTTTAAAACATCAGGAAAAGATGAAATTAATGTAAGTAACATATTTTATTTCAAATCAAAAACATTATTATTTCAACATGTAATCAATATAAAATTATTAATGAGATATTTTATTTTTTGTGTACTAAGTCTTTGAAGCCTGGTGTAGAGGTTACACCTACAGCAATCTCAGTTTGGATGCTAATTTTTCAATGACTAAAGTCAAAGGTAATCCTACCAAAACAGTGAGGTTTTATTTAATGGAAAATTATAGTCCTAGGGCATCAAATTTTAAATTTAAATAAACTTAAATTTAATTTAAAATTCAGTTCCTCCATCCTGCTGGCCAGCCACATCTTAAGCCCTCAACAGACACATGGGGCTGGTGGCCACCATGTTGAACTATGTAGGTCTAAGCTGCCCACTGACTTCCTCCACTGGCTTCATGCCTCCCACCTGGCCTACAGCATATACCTTGGCCCAGCATGTTCTCCTCACTGCCCTGCACTAGCTCCTTCCTATGCTGGACCTTTGCTCACACCTTTTCTTTACCTGGAATGCTTTCCCCTCCTCTCTTTCAGGGCCTTTTCATTGTCTCCTTTAACTCCAAACTCACCTCCTCCATAAAGCCTTTCCCAGTAGCTCTCTGCTTAGAATTTACTAGCATTCCCTCCAACCTGGTGTGCTCAAGGGTCTCTGATAGGCAATCTGAACTATTTTGGATGTGTATTTGCTTGCGTGTGCATTCTGTTTTCCTGACTTGATTATAGATCCTTTCAGGGAAGTAACCTTGACTTTACAAATCATTTTCCTCTTGCTTAGACTATTGCAGTAGCCTCCTAACTGGTCTCCCTGCTTCTTCCCCTGCCCCTTTGAAAATCCATCCTCCACAGAGCAGCCAGAGTGATCTTGTTGAAAATACAAATCAGATCATACATATTCTCAGCTAAAACCTTCTGGTTATGTACTGTGTTTCTTTAAAATAAAATGCAGATTTCTCAGCCTGTTCTCAATAGCTGATTCCATTGCTTCACCCCTCACAGTGTCCAGCCTCATTGACCCTCCTTCTGCTGCTTGAACACCCCAAGTCTCCAGGCCGGTACCCCTGTTGGACCCTCTGTCTGCCATACTTGGCCCAACCCCCAAACCCCTGTTGATTTTATCTGTTCTTACAACTTTGTAGATCTCTTGCTCATCTTTTCTTACAAAATCATTGGTCATTAATTGATTGACTTATTTAATGTCTGCCTCTGTACTAGAATGTAAGCAGACAGCTTACACCTTTTGTTCACCAGTGTACCTCAGGGCCTAAAGGCCCAGCAAAACAGAAATCCTTCATTAACATGTCTTAATCACAAATTAATTTTAAATCCCATATAACTCGCACAGCTGCAGAACTCAGTGATATAGTAAGGGAGCACAAAATCAATATCACAATTCTCAAAGTAGCAAAAACAGCGGTTGCAAATTAAATTCCTCAAGGAGACTAGGCAGAATGAGTAAGGTACAATAGGGAACAGTGGGGACTGTGGCCAACTCAAGAGTCTCGAGAGTACCTGCTCCATTTAGTACAGGCAAAATCACTGAGCTCAAATAATTACTGCCTCACAAAAATATGGGCCTAGTGTTACCTGAACCTCTGACTTTTCAAGAAAAGCTAGATATCCTAAGCTTTTTATAAAATGTTCTAATTACTAAAACTGTACAGACAAAATAAAATGAGTGCTAGATATATTTAGCCTACCTTTTTACAATTCTGAATTCTAATGACTTTGGTTTACTTTTTACTTCTTAATTTCATTTGAACCTTTGGCAGATAACAACCTGAAACCCATAATTTTCTCTCTTGCTTTTTCATATTCCTCTTTTGGTGTTCCCTTCAATCTGGTAACTCAGAAGTCATTAGGGTTTTTTGAGAAACAAATCCAGTGACTTTTTAATCTCAGTCCTCATCTTATTTGACCAATGGGAATGGAATAATCAGAAATACCGTGGGAATCAGTCCATGTACTGGGTGTTGAAATTCACCACCCAAGTTCCCCTTCGGGAATGAAGTCTTATATCCCAAGCTGCTGGAAGTTTTGTCTGCAGACAATCCCTAGCTCTCCACAATCTTAGCAGATTGTCTAAACTGAAGAGAGCTGCCTTGCCCAAGGTCACATCCCCTTCACAGATTAGTCCACTTGCTATGACTAATCAGCATGGGGGTATACAGGCTCATCCCCCAACCCACCTTGGGACATCTCTAAAGCATTTTTGCTGCTTCAGGCCTCCCATATGTCGTCCAGGGCCTCAGCTAAGATTGCACTGCAGCTCACTGTCTCCCTCTGCCCCATCCAGCTTCTTTCCCTTCTGTTGATGTTGATTCCAAATATGCTTCCAAAAACTCATAGACATTAATCTTCTTCTTCGGGTCTGTGTCCCAGAAAACTCAACTTTTGGCATGCTGACTTTTCCTTAAGTGTCCTTAATTCCCAAATGCTGCATCCCCACTACCTCTCTGATGGCCTTCCCTCTGGATGCTCCTCTTCTTCCTCCCGTTCCTTAAGGGTAAATGTAGCTTAGTCACCTTTCCTGAAAGAGAGGATTTTCTGATAATAGGATGCTATCCACTAACAGAAGATTTATATCCACATCTGCATAAAGGGGTTGCTGTAGCATCATTAGCTCTCCTACTTTTCAGTCCCTAGAAGTAAAGAATCAATTTCTCTTGTCTGTCCCCAGGTACTATAACAGAGAGTATTATGTATGGCAAATGGCCTTCCCAAGTAAAAAGGATACTAGAAGTTTCTCTAATCCTTCACAAAAATTTACATTATCTATCTTCTTCATTGCTGGTCTACGCACACACACACACACACACACACGGTACTCATAATAAAGATAAGACAAAAACACATACCCACAAAATATATGTGAATTCCATCTTTTACCTCATTGCCTGATAACCTCCAGCCTCTGGGTAGCAGTGCCAGTTCCCTTTCTTATAGCTCATAAAAATTCTCTGATCCCATACAACAAACAGACTCTAATAAGACGAATACGTGTTTGTGGGTAAAATTTCAATATTTCCAGAATCTCTCGCCTGGCCTTAGTGTATCTCCATATCGTTAGGTGTTTCCAAGGGGTGGAGAGAAGTTGTCCATCTCCATAGCAACAGGTGATTACAAGGGGGGTTGACAGCGAGCACTCACCTGGATGGGAGAGGCTTGGTGGGGCCTTCACAGCCAGGTCCCGAGAGACACAGGCGAGCAGGAGTAGATGACTGCTTGTAAGCAATAAACGAGTCTCTCCCACTTTATTTCTCCCTTTGACTGATTTCGGCTTCAAAGGTTTATTTGCTCCAGGTTGAGAAAACAGTTCCCCCTCCTCCCCCCGAGTTAGAATGGTGTAATGTAATAGAAAACACAATGATATGAGAGCAAAGAGACCATGTTTATGCCATATTAGCTATTCTTAAGCAAGCTCTTTATAAAAGTAAGAAAACGGTCCTTGACCAACAAGCCATCTTCTCAGGACCATCAAGGAGGCTAAACTAAAAATTTATATGCAGAAGCTAATAGGAAATGGAGTATATACTTAAAGGCAAATTTAAATTCAAAATCCCTTTGAATTTTCTCTTTGGATATACATCTGCCTGCCTAAAGGAAACACCTAGATTTTAAAAGGGCAGGTGAGTATGATTCAGGGGGCCCAGGCCTCTTAGAAGCCCACAGATGACTCAGATCTGAGTTCTTTGCTCGAGGCTGCTGATCCACTCGGGGAGGAGGTATCTGGAGGCATTAAGCCTCTGCAGAGACCTCCCACTTCTTCCCCACTCTGCTGTAAGAGGCCGAACTAGGGCTGCTCTCCCAGTAGTTGCTTCCCTGTGTTCCTGATAGACTTGTAAGAAAGTTGCCTGCCTCCAAATTTCTCTCCCCTTCGGTTTCCTTTTAGGAGCCTATGCTGGAAAGCTCATTCTTTTTTTTTTTAAGGTATTATTGATATACACTCTTATGAAGGTTTCACATGAAAAAACGATGTGGTTACTACATTTACCCATATTATCAAGTCCCCACTCATACCCCATTTCAGTCACTGTCCATCAGTGTGGTAAGATGACACAGATTCACTGTTTGCCTTCTCTGTGATACACTGTTTTCCCCGTGATTCCACACACAATGTGTACTAAACATAATACCCCACAATCCCCTTCTCCCACCCTCCCCACCCACCCTCCCACAGCCCTCCCCTTTGGTAACCACTAGTTTCTTCTTGGAGTCTCTGAGTCTGCTGCTGTTTTGTTCCTTCACTTTTGCTTCATTGTTATACTCCACAAATGAGGGAAATCATTAGGCACTTGTCTTTCTCCGCTTGGCTTATTTCACTGAGCATAATATCCTCCAGCTCCATCCATGTTGTTGCAAATGGCAGGATTTGTTTCCTTCTTACGGCTGAATAGTATTCCATTGGGTATATGTACCACATCTTCCTTATCCATTCATCTACTGATGGACACTTAGGTTGCTTCCACATCTTGGCTATTGTAAAACGTGCTGCAATAAACATAGGGGTGCATATGTCTTTTTGAATCTGAGAAGTATTCTTTGGGTAAATTCCAAGGAGTGGGATTTCCGGGTCAAATGGTATTTGTATTTTGAGTTTTTTGAGGAACCTCCATATTGCTTTCCACAACGGTTGAACTAGCTTACATTCCCACCAGCAGTGTAGGAGGGTTCCCCTTTCTCTGCATCCTCACCATCATTTGTTGTTCTTAGTCTTTTGGATGGTGGCCATCCTTACTGGTGTGAGGTGATATCTCATTATGGTTTTAATTTGCATTTCCCTGATGATTAGTGATGTGGAGCATCTTTTCATGTGCCTGTTCGCCATCTGAATTTCTTCTTTGGAGAACTGTCTCTTCATATCCTCTGCCCATTTTTTAATCGGGTTATTTGCTTTTTGGCTGTAGAGGCATGTAAGTTCTTTATATATTTTGGATGTTAAGCCCTTGTCAGATATGTCACTTACAAATATATTCTCCCATACTGTTGGATGCCTTTTTGTTCTGTTGATGGTGTCCTTTGCCATACAGAAACTTTTTAGTTTGATGTAGTCCCATGAGTTCATTTTTGCTTTTGTTTCCCTTGCTCAAGGAGATGCGTTCAAGAAGAATTCGTTCATGCTTATATTCAGGAGATTTTTGCCTATGTTGTCTTCTAAGAGTTTTATGGTTTCATGACTTACATTCAGGTCCTTGATCCATTTCGAGTTTACTTTTGTGTATGGGGTTAAACAATAATTCAGTTTCATTCTCTTGCATGTAGCTGTCCAGTTTTGCCAGCACCAGCTGTTGAAGAGGCTGTCATTTCCCCATTGTATGTCCATGGCTCCGTTATCATATATTAATTGACCATATATGGTTGGGTTTATATCAGGGCTCTCTAGTCTGATCCATTGGTCTATGGGTCTGTTCTTGTGCCAGTACCAAATTGTTTTGAGTACTGTGGCTTTGTAGTAAAGCTTGAAGTTGGGGAGCATAATCCCCCCAGCTTTATTCTTCCTTCTCAGGATTGCTTTGGCTATTCAGGGTCTTTTGTGGTTCCATATGAATTTTAGAATAATTTTCTCTAGTTCGTTGAAAAATGCTGTTGGTATTTTGATAGGAATTGCATTGAATCTGTAGATTGCTTTAGGCAGGATGGCCATTTTGACAATATTAATTCTTCCTATCCATGAGCATGGGATGTGTTTCCATTTATTGTTATCTTCTTTAATTTCTCTCATGAGTGTCTTGTAGTTTTCAGAGTATAGGTCTTTCACTTCCTTGGTTAGGTTTACTCCTAGGTATTTTATTCTTTTTGATGCAACTGTGAATTGATTGTTTTCCTGATTTCTCTCTCTGCTAGGTCATTGTTAGTGTATAGGAATGCCATAGATTTCTGTGTATTAATTTTGTATCCCACAACTTTGAATTCAGATATTAGATCTAGTAATTTTGGAGTAGATTCTTTAGGGTTATTTATGTACAATATCATGTCATCTGCAAACAGGGACAGTTTAACTTCTTCCCTGCCAATGTGGATGCCTTTTATTTCTTTGTGTCGTCTGATTGCCATGGCTAGGACCTCCAGTACTATGTTGAATAGAAGTGGGGAGAGTGGGCATCCTTGTCTTGTTCCCGATTTTAAAGGAAAAGCTTTCAGCTTCTCGCTGTTAAGTATAATGTTGGCTCTGGGTTTTTCATATATAGCCTTTACTATGTTGAGGTACTTGCCCTCTATACCCATTTTGTTGAGAGTTTTAATCATGAATGGATGTTGAATTTTGTCAAATGCTTTTTCAGCATCTATGGAGATGATCATGTGGTTTTTGTCCTTCTTTTTGTTGATGTGGTGGATGATGTTGATGGATTTTCGAATGTTGAACCATCCTTGCATCCCTGGAATAAATCCTACTTGATCATGATGGATGATCCTTTTGATGTACTTTTGGATGCAGTTTGCTAATGTTTTGTTGAGTATTTTTGCATCTATGTTCATCAGGGATATTGGTCTGTAGTTTTCTTTTTTTGGGGTGTCTTTGCCCAGTTTTGGTATTAGAGTGATGCTGGCCTCATAGAATGAGCTTGGAAGTGTTCCCTCTTCTTCTACTCCTTGGAAAACTTTAAGGAGGATGGGCATTAGGTCTTCACTAAATGTTTGATAAAATCCAGCGGATCTCCAGAGTTAGGAATTCAGCAGTCCCAGATCTGCACTCCCTCCCTGATCCATTCCTCTTCCTCCTGCTGGTGAGCTGGGGTGGGGGATGGGCTTAGATTCCGCAGGACCACAGCTTTAGTATGTTACCCTTTTCTGAGGGCTGCTCTTGTCTCCAGGTGTATGCAGTTTGTTGCAGTCCTCTTTCCTGTTTATCTTTCAAGAGTAGTTGTATTAGTTATATTTTCATATTATGTGCGGTTTTAGGAGGAAGCCTCTGTCTCACCTCTCAGGCCGCCATCTTTAATCCCCTTTCGGAAAGCTCATTCTTTACAAGGCTTATCTGTGTCCCCCAAACTGGGAGCTCATGGAGATGACCACCTGCCATGCAGATCCCTATACCAAGTTGGCATATATGTACCTCCTGCAGGGGGTCCTGCCCTTTACTCGATTTCCACTTGGAGAAAGAGAACCACTAATCATCAGTGACCAGAGCCCAGGGAACTGCCACTTGCAGTGCAGAATATAAGAGACACCACTCCCTGCTTGGAGGAGGATTTCCCACCCTACAATTCTCCCAAGTTGAAGATGGAGTGGAATTCTCAGTGAGTCTTCCAGAGATTAGTTCGTTCAGACTTTTGCTTTCTTGCAGCAGGATATCTAAACCCATGGAACTGGGCACTCAATATTTTCTGGATGATCTTCAGGGATCGGGTCTCCTCAGGCTCCCTGGGCTTCCTTACTCTAATGTTGAATATCTTAAAGATCAAGAAGTTCTACTGTACAGTCAATCAAAGTTTCAGTGGCTTTGCTTTAAACCCATTTTACTCACTCATTCTTTTATTTACCAAATACCCCAAGGCCTACATTGGCCAAATCATTAGGTTAGCCTGCTTCTCTTGCAGGGTTAACAGGAGTCATGGATGATGGAAGCTTACCACCTATCTCATGAAAACCCATCATCTCCTTGAAGGCACCTCTGAGCCTCTTGTCCACTCTATCCATGGCCTGCCATACTTTCCCAGTGTTTAGGAAGGCCAGAGAGAGGTTGCAGCAAGCTGGATGCCACCCTTGATCTTTACAGCAGGAGCCCAGGGCTGTCGCATCTTTCTCCCCACCACCACCCTCTTCTGGAGCATTAACTCATTCCCCTTTGAGTCTCTAGCACCCAGTACAGACCTGGCACTCAATAAATAGCAAATATAAATAAAATAACCTTGCTCCTCACACAATTTTCTTGCCTGCTTAGGGCTTTGTCAATCCTTGGGCCGGTCTCAGAAAGCACAAAAGCAGAAGGAGATGCTTAACAGCAACC
Source organism: Smutsia gigantea (assembly GCA_032199065.1). Lineage (NCBI taxonomy): Eukaryota > Metazoa > Chordata > Mammalia > Pholidota > Manidae > Smutsia > Smutsia gigantea. The sequence continues at coordinate 193,466 of JAVSCE010000340.1, read as the reverse complement.
ATCACAGATATTAGAAGAAAGGTGTAGGATATATGAGTTATTGCTGAAGGTTTCCAGGGTTACAGAGGAGTGTCCAAGAACCTTGGCTTAGAAGTGAGTCACCCCCAAATGGCTTGGGGATTTAGGGCACATGTCCAGACAGATGAAAACAAGGGAGCTGGCACATACCTTGCACCCTCATAGTCCACAAGTGTGGGAATGTGGACTGGATCAATAAGAAGAGTGTGGGAACCCCCACTGGTTGCTGAGAACTGGGCCATGTGACCTCTCAAGGCCATCACCAGGACTCTCACTACCTGTCACTTAGCATCCGAGTCCCTGGAATCTGTGTTACCTACTTCCTTGTTTTGAGGCCCAAGGAGGTAGGAGGGAAGGAAAGAGCCACAGAACCAGAGGACTGAGGCCCCAAACCTTGGAAGGATGGTGGCCTTCCCCTCATCTGTCTCACTCTTTAAGTTGGAGTCTCTTCCTTCACTTTGCTAATAATGTAAAGTATCAGCTAAAAATTGCAATGCATGCATTTCATTTGAGTTTTATTGCCCTAACAGACAGCATTAGATTACAAAAGAGGACATTTTTCTTCTCAGTTTTAGCTTATTCTGATGATTTATGATTAGATACAGCAAGAGTTCATAAACTTCCCTGACCTGCTGACAGTTTTTACAGGCTCCCAGATTTATTTCCATCTCAAACTTAACAGCTTTCATGTGACTGATATTCCCAGCGTCGCGGTGTGGTTGAGCCAGAGGCTGAGAGCGCGCCTCTAATCTCCATGTTACTAATTTAAATGAAGTCTTGGTCTGTTGTTTAAAAAAGACATCAGTCATCCCGGGGAAGTTTACAGATCCTCTTGTAATGTAATGTCAGCCCCTTCTGAGATATGAGGTTTATAAAGCCTCACAATGTTGAGTGTTGGCAGACATGCCAAGGTCACTGTGTATGGCAGAGGGAGGGGAGGGGAGGGGAGGAGAGGGGAGGGGAGGGCACTTCAGAGCAGGAGCAAAGAATCCCAAAGAAAGGCTGTTCTCCTGGAGAGATGGGGATGTGACTGTCAAGAAAAGAACCCGAAGGTTGGTGTAGCAGGACACATGAGAAAGGAAAGTGGTCTCATCTGACTGTGGAACCCCATGCTTTCAATTCAGCACACCCCCATCTCCACTTGAGGTTGAGAAGCCCTGGGAAAACAGTCTCTGGCCCTTCTCTGAAGTTCATCCAGGGCATCCACTCTTTGTTCCCATGGGACCCTCTGCAAAGGGCAAGTTGAGTTGTGTCACAGGTCTGGGTAGAGAAATCCAGAAGAGTCCCTTCCCCCTCCACCTGCAGACAGTCTCTTGGTGTCCGGAGTCCTCAGGAGGGGAGACATGTGCCCCCAGCTACGGTAGGCCCCCTGAGGTGGCTGGTGAGGGGCAGGACTCCATCCGGCAGTGAAGCAGACCTGGGAGAAGGCAGATTCCTTGCACCAGCCTGGGCTGTGCTCACACATTCACACGCCCGGGCGCCTGAAGGTCACGGGCAATCAGACCTTCACTGGGCAGAAGTTGCCTTTGTGTTATTTGGAGATCAGATAAGAAATGACAAGTAGCAATAAGCCCTGGCTCGCTGGAGAAATAGGCTGAGGCCCATAGGGCTGAGGGCTTGGAGAGTGGGGATGGCACTTTTCATTCCCCTAGAAGAGGGAGGGGTGGAATAAATGCTTCATTTCACCAAAGCAGTCCCTTGTCAGAAGGGGAGAAAGGCCAACACCATGTGTCTCTGAAGATCCAGGTTCTGCAGAGGCAACATCTGTATGATGCAGATTCACAGTTCACATCCTAGACCAATGTGGGCTGGGAAAGGAGAGCAGGTAACCAACACTACTGCTCTTACTGACATTCACTGAGTGCTCACCATATGCCAGGCTCTGGGCAAGAGCTCAGCCAACCCTCACAGCCACTGGAAACTGAGCAGTGGATGCAGAGGTGGTTATTATTGCCATTTTACAGATGAGGCAACTGAGGCTTAGGTTACAACAGAACTAGCTCAGGACCATGCTGCTAGTAAGTGGTGGTGTTTCAGCTCAAATTCTGGTCTCTGTTCCAATTTCTTACCAACCACATCCTAATACCAACTAAGAAAACTACAAATTAAAAAAAAAATGAAAAACACCCAGCTTCTTTTTCGTCTACAGTCCTTTGGAACCCAAATGACTGACCACTTCCTTTCGCCCTCAAGAGACACTGAGAACAGTGGTTTATTTCAGCATTTCTCAAAGTGAGGTTCATGGCCCACCACCACCATCAGCAGCTATGACTGGGATGTTAACCAAATACAGTCTCCTGGTGGGAGCCCTTTCCAAATCTGCATATTAGCACATGCCCTAGGAGATGCCTATGCACATAACATTTGAGAAACACTCATCTTTTCAAAGCATGTAGTTGGTGTCCTAGTGGACTTAAGCAGCAAAAGGGAAATTGTATGGTTTCCCAGCAATTCCTGAGTTCTGGCCCCAGAATGCAGCCTCTCTTCCTGACATGAATTCCTAGACCATAATATTAGAAAAAGTAAATATAAACACAATTTCAAAGTCACTTCAGAAAGGATTTGGAAATTATCCACCACTCGGTGTCATTTATCTCTTTATCTAGAGCATCCATAGATAATGGTGATATAGAAACAGCTGGACGAGCCAGATGTTGGCATTTGTTAACTGCAGCCATTTCCCTGTTAGAATACCAGATGTCCCTGTTTGGGGGGATTTTCTCTGGAAATCTGGTGAACCACAGAGCAGTTTCTCAAAGCGTTTTCTATGGCCCACTAACACCTAAAACTTACCGATGCTTGTTAAAAAGGCAGATTGTCAAGCTCTGCTTCAGGCCTACCAAACTGGGTATTCTGGGTGATGAGGTCCTAAAATCTGTAGTTTTGAACACACTCCCTGGATGATTCATGCACAGACTCAGATTTGGGAATATACCAGATATACATGGGGAAAAGGACCTGGGCTTCACACTGAGCTGGACCTTAGCTCAGAACCAAGCTCCACATCTGAACCTTCATATGCTCCTGCTTGGAATGCAAAATGGTTCAACCACATGGAAAAGCCGTTTGACAGTGTCTTATAAAATTAAACATCCACTTACTATACAGCCCAGTAATTCCACTCCTATGTATTTAGCCAAGAGAAATAGAAATGTGTTCACACAAGATCTGTACACCTTGTACACAGATGTTCAGAGTAGCTTAATTGATAGTAGCCCAAAAATTGGAAACAGCCCAAAGCCCATCACCTGGTGAATGAATGAAATGAATGAGGAACATCCCCACACTGGAATACCACTCACCAATAAAAACCAACAAACTAGGGCTAGAACCAGGGTGGATCTCAAAAACAATATGCCAAGTGGAAAAAAATCCAGACATGGAAGACTACATGCTGTATCATTCTTTTTTAAATGAAATTCTAGGAAAAACATAACTCATCTAGTGACAGAAAGCAGATCACTGGATGCCTAGGTGGGAGCTGAAGCAGCAGGTGGGGGTGATGGAATGCTCTATATCTAGATTTTGAAGGTGTTACAAAAGTGAGTGTATTTGTTAAAATTCATCAAACTCTACACTTAAAGTGGGTGCATTTTATTTATATATAATAACTCCATAAAATTGATTTTTAGATATTGTTTAAAGTTAGAAATTTCCCATCTGTTATTAGCTCTGTGACCTTGACCAAATTATTTAACTTTCCTGTTTCCTTCTCCTCATCCCAATCCAAAGTAGTTTCCAATATTCCATGGTGCCTGTCACCCCAAAAGCACCCTTCCTACTTTAAAAATCCAGAAACCCATTGATTACAGAAAGCCATCTTTTAAAATAAATAGCTAAGTGTCCCAGTTCAAATGTCCACATCAATTTTTAAATAGTCTTGGTGCTTTAAGGACATGTTTGCCATCAATAACATGATACTGGCTGGCAAAGGTTAGCAGTAATGTCACATGCAGTCAGGAAAGATTTTAGGCACTTTTGGCAAATAGTAGATAGAGGCTCCCTTCGCTTGGGTTTCATTTTTGCACGGCAGGAGGATCTCAAAGGCACTGGAGAACAGGGTATAGCTGGGGGTATCCAGGGGCTCACCTATTTACAGATAGTACATTACAACTCAGAAGAACTGAGCCATTTACCCAAAGTCATCCATGCAGGTAGCACCCTGTGTAGGAAATAAGGATGCCCTTCACCCTTCAGTCGCATTTTACTCTTTCAGCACCTTCGTTCATGCATTCAATACATTTCTCATTTAGCACATATTTAGAAGATATACCAGGTACAGAGGACAGCTGTTGGGTGCTCAAAAACAAATTTTAAAAAATATGTATTTCCTGCCCTCCAAGAGCTTGAAGTGTATTTAGAACATAGATACTTAAGAAAAAAGTAAGAGCAACATTTTGTAATGCTGTGATACAGGGGTAGGTGCAAAATGCTGTGGGGTTAGAGAGGCAGGCAGGACCAGCTCTTTCTTGGGAGGAGTAAGGAAGGTTCCACGGAGGAAATGACATTTTAGCTTCTTCTGAAATGATTAGAAGTGTACCCGACAGAAAAGGGGGAAAGGGGCTTTCTGAGCATAGGGACTAGCATGTGGAAGGGCATCAAAGGCCTGAAAAAACCTGATAAGGCCAGAGACTGCAGAGAATTGATAGTGGGAGTAGATACTGAAGTAGACCTTAGTAGATAAAAGCCTTGTGTGTTTGAGGGTGGCCAACACCTTTGCTGGGAGCTGCTCCGTTCCTTCACTTACTGCAGACACTGGCTTTTAGGGGTTCACACTGAATTCTTCTGTACAGGTTGCCCTTGGCTGACGGCAGCCGCCTCATTTAGAGATAAACACCCGACACCTCCAGAAGCCGCGCTGCCAAGGGCTGACTGATCTGCGGCGGCAGAGCCCATCGCTCTAGCCCTGGGCAGGACGCCCTCCTCGCGGTACGATCCGTGCTCCACAGCGCCCCCTGGGATCAGACGGGTTGCGCGGCGCCTGAGCCATCCTGGCATCTGGCTTCTCCTGTCCTACCCGGCTTTCCTCACCGGCTTTACAGCCCTCTCCTGAGAGTCTCCCTCCGTAAGCCACTTCAAGGAAGCCAGTCTAAGAAACCAAGCCAGGAAAGCCTGGCTTCAGTCTCTGGGCAAAACAGCACAGCACTTGCCCTCCTAAACCATTGCCTTATGGCCCAGGGTGACCTATACTTACTGTTTAGGGTTTTCTTTCATTTTTCCTTCAGTTGTGCCCCCCAAAGACCCCACTCTGGAGAGAAAATAAGAACTCCTATGAAATGAGTCACTTACACTTTAGAACGTGGCTTCTGATTGCCATCTCTCTGGACACATCTACTTCTCAGGCTGCATGGGACTGACAGCAGCCATCCCTCCTAGCCGCTCAGCTCCCTGCCCTCCACGTCCTCAGCCCAGCTTTCGCGGTCCCACCGCTCCACTGCGTGTCCCTCCGCCACACCGGCCGTGCAGGGCTTGGGCTGGGCTGGCCGATCGCTTCAGCCTGGTTCTCTGGCTCTCCACTAAACCATTTCCCCGCTGCCCTTTCTAAGGCGCATCTCTAGCAACACCCCTCTTCCTACTTGGGAGCTTCGGCTGGCACCCTCTTGCCATCAGAATAAACGGACTTGACCTTTCAAGTCCCTTCTCAATCTTGCCACAATTTATCTTTCCAGCTCTTTCTGGATATAAACCTATGAGTGGAGGCATAGTGGTGAGGAGAGCTTGAGGCATGTAGTCACCTTAGACCAGTCACTAATACTTTCTGTAACTCAGTCCACTTACCTACAAAAATGGAGATAAAATTTCTATCTTCAGTGGTTTCTAAGGATGGACAAGAATAGAAGCAAAAAGCGAGGTCAACTGAAAAGACATGATCAAGTGCATTCCAGCCTAATGATAGTACCTATTAAGCAAATACCAACCAGACCGCCCTACCTCCATGTTTTCCTCAAGCTGCTCTCCCCACCTAGGACTACCGTGACAAACGACCTCCACTACTAACCTTGATGAGATTACTATTCAAAGGACAGAAAGAATTCATACAACACAATAGCAAAATAATAATAATAATCTGATTAAAAAATAGGCAGAGGACCTGAAAAGGCATTTTTCCAAAAAATACATACAGATGACCAACAGACACGTGAAAAGATGCCCACTAATCATGAGAAATGCAAATCAAAACCACAGTGAGCTAGAACTTCACACCTGTTAGAATGGCTAGTATCAAAAAAAAAATAGCAAGGGTTGGTGAAGATGTGAAGAAAAGAGAACCCCAGTGGATTGTTGGTGGGAATGTAAATTGGTACAGCCACTATGGAAAACTGTATGGAGGTTCCTCAAAAAATTAAAAATAGAAATACCATATGCTCCAGCAATCCCACTTATGGGCATTTAGCTGTAGGAAATGAAAACACTAATTTAAAGAGACATCTGCAACATTATTTACAATAGCCAAGACATGGACACAACATAAGTGTCCATTGATGGATGAATAGATTAAGAAATATGGCATATATTACAATGGAATATTACTCCGCTATGAAAAAGAAGAACCTTGCCATTGGTGACAACATGGATGGACCTTGAGCGCATTATGCTAAGTGGAATAAGTCAAAGAAAGACAAATATTACATGATTTCACTTATATGTGGAATCTAAAACAACTTTTAAAAATTGGAGCTCACAGAAGCAGAGAACAGATTGGTGGCTTCCAGAGAAGGCAGTAGGGGGCTGGGTAAAAGGGGTACAGAGGGTCAAAAGGTACAAACCCCAGTTCTGAAATAAATGAGTTATGGGGATGTAATGTACTGCTGTCATATGTGTTGTATCTTTGAAAGTTGCTAAGAGAGTAGATCTTAAAGTTCATGCCCCCATTCTGCTCTCCATAACGGCTACATCAGTTTACATATTCTTCCTATTCTTCCTTCCTTGGCTGAATGGCTCTTCTTCCTGGCTTTTCAAACCCATAACAGGCTATGTCTTTGAACCAAAACTTCTGTAGAAAGGTGCAACTGGATAGACTCTGACAGGTAACTGAGGAAAAATGCAACATTCAAACGTCACTTTAATGACAGCTTGGGTAGATGGGGGATGGTTGCAGGGTGACCAGGGGCTTCAGAGAAGAAGGGCATGTAGTCACCTTAGACCAGTCACTAATACTTTCTGTAACTCAGTCCACTTACCTACAAAAATGGAGATAAAATTTCTATCTTCAGTGGTTTCTAAGGATGGACAAGAATAGAAGCAAAAAGCGAGGTCAACTGAAAAGACATGATCAAGTGCATTCCAGCCTAATGATAGTACCTATTAAGCACTGGTTCAGAAACTCTGCTCTGGGTCCATGTTGTCACCATGCCCTCCTTTGGGAAATGCAGCCCAGGCAGATACGTTAAACAATTCTACTCACCCACCCCAGCCCTTTCGCACAGCCTCATCTCACCCATTCCAGAGGTGCAGACAATTTGTTTCCATCTTGGGAATGGAGGGCCAATAATCCCCATTTTGCTCTTAGGAAACACAATCTGCAGCCTCTACTTCTTTGCATCCAACTACAGGTCCGTATCTCCTTACTTTTCCTTAAGTGGAACATGAGGACAAATTGAAGATTGGCATCTTCTTACTGAGCTAGGTGCTAAATTCCTCACCAAGTTATCTGAGGAATGAAGTAGTGAAGTAGCACAAAGGTGTCCATTGACAAGCAAGTGCACGAGCTGCATAAGGATTCTGCAGGGCATGGCCCTCCCTAGCCAGATCCATGCAGTTTCCCAGGTAGGATCTGAAGACCCACTTGCCCATCTTAAGGGCTATGTCACCAGCATCACGCCTGATGGACACAGAGGGCCTGCACATCCCCTCCTCACACTTGGATGACAATGATAAACACCAACAGTGACATCATATGTGCTCTGTACCAGGCATAGATCAAGCGCTTCACGGGATAAAAAGTACATATAGGAGAGCATACCTCAGAGATACTGGAAAGATACTCCAGGCCACCGTAATAAAGAGAGCATTGCGATAAAGTGAGTCAAATGAAGTTTTTGGATTCTCAGTGCCTATAAAAATTATGTTTACACTATACTATAGTCTATTAAGTGCACAATAGCATTATGCCCCCCAAAAGATAATTGATTAAAAAATACTTTATTGCTAAAAAATGCTAACCATCAACTTAGCTGTCAGTGAGTTGTAATCTTTTGGCTGGTGGAGGGTCTTGCCTTGATGTTGATGGCCGCTGACCAATCAGGGTGGTGGGTGCTGAAGGCTGGGGAGGCTGTGGCAATTTCTTTAAAATCAGAAACAGTGAAGTTTGCGCATCAGCTGACTCTTCCTTTCATGAATGATCTCTATCGTGTGCCATGCTGTTTGATAGCATTTTACCCACACTAGAACTTCTTACAAAACTGGATTCAGTCCTCTCAAATCTTTCAGCTGCTTTATGAACTAAGTTTATGTAGTATTCTAAATCCTTCACTGTCATTTCAACAATCTTCACAGCATCTTTACCAGAAGGAATTCCATCTCAAGAAACCACTTTCTTTGCTCATCCTTAAGAAGCAACTCCTCACCCATTCAAGCTTTATCATGAGATGGTAGCAATTCAGCCCCTCTTCAGGCTCCCCTTCTAATTCTATTTCTCTTCCTATTGCCTCCACGTCGGCAGTTCCTTCCTCCACTGAAGTCCTGAACTTGCAGTTTGTAAAAAAACACAGTATCTGTGAAGCTCAGGAAGGTGAAATGCAGTAAAACAAGGTATGTCTGCATTACAATTCATTTCATCATCATAAGAATGCTGAGAGACCCCGGTAGGGTTCCCCTATTACAGAAGAAAGGTAACTCACGTTAAGTAACCTGACCAAGGTCACGCAGCTACAGGACGGCAAGAGCTGAGATTTAAGCTGGCAGTCAGGCTGTAGTGTTGTGCTCCCGACACCATACCTCACTGCTTTGGGGCCTTTCCCCAGCCAGTCTCCCTGCCTTCACTCTCCTACTACCTGTTCCAATCTACCTGTGCACTGTGGTTCTCACGAGACACGAGTGTCAGCCTGGCCTTCTGTAATGTGGACCCTCAGTGGCTTGGTGCTACCAGCCCCACTGCCTGGGCATGGGGATCAGGACCCTCCACCCCCTCCCCCCTGTCCAGCACCCTCGTATAGTTTGTCTGGCTCTGTCACCAAGATGACACCAATGTGCTACTTCTGGGGACTCCGAGTTCTTCCCATGTTACCTTATCCCTAAAACTTGGATGAGAACTGTTCACATCAGCTGTGTAGTTATGACCAAGTGTGCATGGCCTCTCCTTATCATTGACCTTCCACTGTTCGTATCATAATATGTCCATGGCTTGCTTATCTGTAAATGTTTCAGGTAGGAATTCTGGGTCTCTTGTGATTTTCTTCCCTATTATTTTGCAAACTGACAGAGGGAAAAGGCTGTTTATCTTTCCTCAGCAGGGTTAGTAGAGACCTTCCATGGTATAATTCCAGGGAAATGAAATTCTCTCCATCAATGCTAAAATGATACCATCAAAGATTGATTTCTTTGACTTAAACTTCGTCTTCCCTTAAAAGGAAAATGCTCTTAGTAGGAGTTACCAATCCAGCATTCCTAGCCATTTATTCTTAGTGTGGGTAAGCTGGGAAGGGAGGGAAATAAGGAGAACAGGAGAGTGTGAGAGTACCAAAGAGAGTATCAAGAAAGGTGTGATGAAGAGAGAAAAAGGGACAGGTGCTGGTATCGATACCCCCAGAACAACTTATTTGCCCAGCGACTTTTGCTGCCCCACAGCGTACCAACTTGCCCCTGTGCCTGTCGTCTGTATATTGAGCTCAGCATTTTGGCAAAGATTTTCTGTGACGTGGGCTCGTGTTCTTTGTCCCTCTGACTTTCATTCCTGGTTTACAGTCCATCTGTTTGCCCACTTGCCCTTCTCCAACATTGCTTGGACCTCCACCCACCTTCTACATTTCCAGAACTGGAGTCTCGGATGAGGTCTTCTGTGGTAAGCCAGAGTTCAGGGCATGGAGCCTGGCATCTGAGGTCCTTCAGATAATCTATTGTTTCGATGCTTTCATTTCCAGGAACAAAGGCTCTCCTACCCGCCCCCCCACTCCTGTCCCTTCAAAGAGCACCACTATGCAGCCGCAGAAGCACATCATGGTATCATTTCTGATACCCATAGGTTTCGGCAATCAGTAACTGGATTTTATTCCAGGAAAAAGCAATATTCTTTGACAAATAAGCCATTTGCTGAGCCGTTTAAATGACATTGCAAAGAGTGACACTACAAACCGACGAGCCTGTTTTCTCTGCTCCTATTCACTGAGAAACAGCTCATGCCCCAGATAAAGAGTGTAGATCACATGTGACTTATAATGTGAACACAGCACTGTATAAAGAGCCATATGGAAAAGCACCTGATCAGTCACTCTGCTTATGAGAGAAGCAACCGAGCCGAATCTATTCCTTGCAATCTTGGAATGGGAAAATATCATCACTCCCCATGTCCTTGAGGGTTTTCTTAAATGGCTTCCATACCTTAGACATTTCTCTTCTTGTCACTAATGTGGCAAAGCCTGGGTCCCCATTAGCCCTGGAACTCTTGTAACCTGCTTTAATGTGGGGCGTTTCCAGGAGGCAGATGTTTTAACTAGCAGGGGAAAGAAAGGTCTGTTTCTTATTGACGGAACCCTAACATGTGCAATAGAACTTCAAAGATGTGAGGCCAGATTGGACAGGCAACATCAAAAGCTTTTGCCTGGTGCTGAGTAAACTTTGTATTCTGACATACAAGTTCTTATCTATTCTGCTCCAGACTTGAGAGAGGGAGGCTGCATCTAACCAAATCACATTGTTTTTCCTCACAGCTGCCAACTTGGAAAAATATCAGGGCACAAAGGGACCATTAAAAAAAAGAGAGAGACACACACATACAGAGACATGTTTTGTTAGTTCCTAAGCAACACAATATTGCCAAGATGGGGGCTCTTAGGAAAACGAGAAGACATTAACCACACTTCCAAATGAGAGCATGCACCAATCCTAATTTTTATCTTTTTATAAAGAAATTAACATTATGTACTTGGATAAAGTCTCCATCTCCCCACCATCCGTAACCCTATCACAGTGTCCTCATTTCTTTGATAAACATTCACTTTCTAATGAGGCCAGATCAATGGTTTAATTATATCTAAACTCAAACAATGAAGCTATTTCCTGATTAAACATAAAAAATTCATTTATTTTTAAAATTGTTTAAAGGAATTATATTCACTTCTTTGGGTTACCTGGTTTTTCCATCATTTAAAAAAAACACTTTGAAATGTGTTTCATTTCAACATAACTGGAACATAATAATATTTCCCCAGTCTGGAAACCAGAGAAATCAGGAGAGCCATCTTTCTCTCAAAGTCTGTACGTGCCTCCCTCATGTGGGTTTGTTTCAAAGCATCCAGTTATTTCCTCTGAGAATGTTGATGTGTGTCTATCCTGGGAAGGGAAGAAGACCCCCAGAGAAGGAAATCAGTTTTAAACCTGAGGTTTTCCTCCTTCGCTGAGAACACATTTATTTAATCAGGGGGTCCTTCTGTGAGGTTCTTGTGTGTGGCATCTGTCAGGGATGGAATCCCAGCTCCAGTCCATTTTCCGCAGAGCTCGGCCTCCAGGACCTCCGTGCAGCAGGCAGCTTCGTCTGCTGTCTCTCCACTCCGACACTCACCACGGCTCAGACTCCATGGCGCAGCTCCATTCCGATTTCCTCCCGCCTCTCAGCTCTGCTCCCCTGTGTTCCTTACAGATGGTTGTGCCCACATTCAGGGATGCCTAAACGAGAGGTCACGTAGACCAGGGCAACGATTCTCCACCTTGGGTGAGATTCAGAAACCAGGACTCTGCGAGCCTGAGAGTGGACCAGGGATGAGGAGCTTCAGCATCACCTGGATGCTTATGGGAAATTCAGATTCCCAGGCCCTGCCCCAGAATGACTGAATCAGAATCTGCATTTTAACTAGCTCCTTAGGGAACCTGTGTGCACAGGTTTGGGAAGCACTGTCCCAGAGTTTTTAAATACACGCATCCCCAGGCTCCAATCCTGAGGTTCTGGAGACGGTCTACAGCGACATCCTGGACTTTGTGTCTGAAAGAGCTGTGAGTGAATCTGCTCTGTTCAAGTCTAAGAACCAATAGTGAGATGCTCAAAAGCATCAGAGAGACCCATGGAGCAATTTTCGCTTCTTCACTTATTAGCTACTGACCATGAGCTGGTTAGAAACAAGCTACAGGGACACAAAGATTCTCAACATTTAGCGAACTATACCTAATAAGGGCCCTCAAAGAACCCAAGGAATGGCCATCTCTGAGGTCCCTGATCTCTTTCCCTCCTTCCCTGTCCCTGCCATGTCTTCAACCCAGAAAATTCTCTCCCCTTCTCCTCTCTGCTTTCAAGGTCCAGCTATCTACGATGCATTTTGAAAATGCTGATTTATTCTGATGGTACTCCTCAAGGCCCTTTCTGTCCCTTGTAGCACTCAGAGTCACCGCACCCCCTTCCCTTCTGTCTCTGTGTCCCCTTCAGTGGCTGGCCCTGTTCCTTACACTGAGAAGATACTTCACAGTACTAAACAGTGAAGTCTCACCAAATCAGAGTTCCTTTAATTGTCATTCAAAAAGAGCAATCCATTTTACAGATCAACACCAGGACAAAAAAAAAAAAAGGTATTTCCACTGAATATTGGTTTATAAAGGCCACATCTTTACAGGTGAAAAAAAAAAGTAAGCAGAATTTTGAGACAATTCATCTATTCAATGAAGCAGTTATTAGAACAAAATCTGTAATTGGAGGAAACATTAAACATTTAAAAATGTAATTATTTAGCATATTCTGCTATCAAGCCTGATAGTATTAATTATCAGAGTATGACATTATTTTAACTTTGGGTTTTGACATTAGAGTTGTTTTATAGTATCTTTCACTTATTGCTTGCTTTAGTAAAAGAAGTCCAATTTGGACTGTTCATTCTCATTAGGCTGGTTTTACAGTGACAGGAGGGAGTGGGTGGGATCAGGGCTGAAGGGTGCTGTGCCCATAAGGTGGTGTAGGGGCGGGGCTAGATGGCTCAGACCCATTAGACGATTTCTCAGCCCTCCACACCATTTGACCAGAGTCAGTACATTCCGGCCTCACTTGATACAAAGTGGACAACTTCCCTGGATGACTCACAGGCCAGATGATACTGACCCAATGACCCAAAGGTCCCATTTCAATTATAGAGGCGAATGAACAGTTCCTCCCTGGCAAAGAAAGAAGTATTCCCAGGGGGAGAAAAATGGTAGCAAATGGTCTTCTGTCCTGGAGCAAGAATGCTCCGATCTCCATGACTCTCCAATCTCTTCTTCTTTGGGCACCACGAGGAAATGAGGGTCTCTTTTTCAGTGGGGACACAAGTCAGTGACAAGTTCAGTATTAGAGCCTCACAGCTTTGGTCTTCTGAGCAAAGTGGGCTGATCCCCGTGGGGAGAGGGCACACCCCATCCTCTCACGTGGGCCTGTATTGTAAATATCAGGGCCACTTTTTTTTAGTGCTATGTGCCAGGCATTTCACATACAATATCTCATTTAATCCCTACAATAACCCAGAGATAAATAGCACAATTATCCCATAGGACAGATGAAAAGACTAGAACTCAGTGAAATTAAATAACTTGTCCCAAATCATTCTGCTGACAAGCAGCAAAGCTGGGCTTAGTATGAAGGCCCCTGGCTCTGAATACGTCTCACATTATAACTGCTCTTGAGTTTGAGTCTCCAGTGCCTGCTGTTCCTCACTCTATGCCCACCTCAACAAAACTATGCAGGTACCCCTGAAGCTCCTGGTTTCCATGTCCAGGTGTTTCTAAGAGAACACACTTCGCTTGCACTTATGTTTATCCGTCAAAGAGGGCAAAGACTTCAATTAACCTCGTAGGGAAAGAATTTGCATTAAGTCTTTAGTCTCCTTGAGGTTGTATGTTTTCTATCACTTTGTAGCCCTGCCCAGCACTTAGATAACGTCTCAGACTCACCTTGGGTTTTCAATACTATTGTCGAATGATTAAATGAGAGAAATGACTGCTGAATGCTATTTAGGTAGTAATTCCACACTTCTGCCCTGACCACAGATTATCTATTTAATTGATTTTTGTTACTCCACAGTAGCTATTATATTACCTCAGGGCAAAATTACTCATTTCTTGCTTCTAAGATCTAGTAATTTATAGCTGAACATGTAATAATCTATTATATCAAATACCCACTCTTTTTTTTTTTAAAATAGCTTACTGCAGAACATAACAGCCCTGGATACACAAAATAAGTACAGGTGACTTATGAGTTTGCACAAAAGAGCCTTCTGTTCTGGGCACAGCTGTTTCAGAAAAACACAGCTAAGAGTGTAGAAGTAAGCTGGGTAGGTAAATATTAGAAGAGGCCTTTAAAATCAGACCTGATCACTGGATTCTTAGGATGTGTTTGTTAGGCAAGGATGCCCTACGAATGTTTAATATTGATATAGCATTTTACAGTGCAACAGGCAGGCGACAGAAGGCAGGTTTTCTAAAGATAAGCAAGTGGGGACTTGATAGACCAGCGTCACAACCTCAGACCAGGCAGTATTCACCCAACAAGGAGCAAAGACCCAGTCACTAGAGGGCTGGGACTCTCTGCATGATGGTCTATAAATAGCACAGCTGAGGGAAAAGGAATCTTTATCTCCAAGCATAGCATCCCTGACCACTCCATCAAACTCGACAGTGGGAGTGGGTAGAAGTCTACTGGGAGGGGGGAAGGGAGCTGGGTACTGGCAGAGAGCACCTCCTACCTTCCCGCCCACTCCCCAGAACCTCTCAGGCCTGATGGTGCCGCTGGAGCAGTGACCACTGTCTGCTACTCCCCCTAGAAGATGCTGTTTGCACACCCTGTGATAGTGTGCAGACACTGCCTCCTTTTCATCTTTTCTCCTTAACTCATAATTTTCTAAACCAGTGATCACAGAAAAAGCCCACTGCCCTATCCCCTTTTAATGGTCAAATAGGAGAAGCCTGGCTTTGGGGTCAGGCCCACCTAGGTTTGAATCCAGGCATCCCTTTTACAAACAGGTGCTATTGGGCAAGTGACGTACTCTTGCAAAACCTTCAGTTTCCTCCTCTTCGAAATGGGCACAATATTGACTGCCTCATAGAGTTCCAGCCAGGACAGAATAATATAATATGGACTAAGAATCTAACCAACTACTTGGCACAGGAAACCATGTTTTATAAATCTGAGTTCCCTTCCCTGTTGCTTTTACTTTTTGTACCTCATAAGCTCCTCCATCTTCTGCTGGGCTGTAACTAAGAACAGCTGGGAAGTATCTGGAAAGGCTTTGCTTCATCCAATATGTCCTTGAAATGAATCTTCTGTCCTCTGTGCTCCTCTTCTCACCATTAAACCCCTCCTTTCATCTCTAGGGAAATCTGGGAACCAGAAGATGCTCTGGTCTCTCACGGCAAAGGACTGGGATTGATCTGGTTAACTGTACCCCAGAGTGGTCTGTAGAGTGACTAACATCCTGGTTTCCCCAGAACGCACCTGCTTTTAGCAGAAAGTCCTGCATCCCAGGAAACACCTCACCTCAGGGTAAACCAGAGCAGTCAGTCATCCCATCACCAAGGCAGTTTCAGAGACAAAAAGAAAGCTCATCACCTCTCAAACTTGCAAATAAGAGTAAGTGGCTTAAATAAAACTCTTGTCAAAAATCTACACAGGACACTGGAGTCCCGTGATCCTGCAGCCAAGTGCTCTTGCCAAGCAGCAGAGTGGCCCCAGATATGACCTCGAATGCTGTTCTTGTAGATGGCCTACAGGATGCACACGACAGCAATGGGAGAAATCCAAATGCCACCTTTTCTTATGGTAAAAAGAACATTCTTCAGGCCTGGCTGCTAAATGAGAAAATCACAAGCGCACACCCAGAGATGAGTTCGTAACAGTACTAATTTACTGACACTGCTGACTCAGGCAAAGCCATGTTCCAGGTCAGGAGGTGTGCTTCTCTCTACTTTTACAACATAAAAGAACAAAAGCCTACACACAGGAATCATTTAAACACTGAGGGAATTCTAACTCCTCCACACTTACTAGCTTCTAAGACCCAGAAAAACTGCTTAACCCCCCTATGACTGGGTTTCCTGGATGACTAATACATATATTATAGGGTTACTGTGAACAATTAATAAAATAATCTATGTAAAATGCTTAACACAGCTTTCATTTCCAGTATGAAGGAAGATCAGATTACTTGAAGACCCTCCCAATATGAAACACCTAGAAAATGCTGAGTAGATTATACCAAACATACCAAACATCCTTTCAAAAGCAGTAACTGGGTTTATAAAAAGAGGGAAATTTCCAGAGACCCGAAATAAAGGGAAAATTGAAAATCAGTCAAGACTGAGCTGATATGAACACTGTCCAATTTGGTTATGCAAGGGCTCAGGTTTAGATGTCCACATGTGATCCCGAGATTAGGCCTTAAATCCACATGATGCAAGAACATGTAATACAAATGCCTCCCTACTCTTTCCCCCCCACACAGCCAGAAGCCTTGACATGCCACCTTAGTTGTAGGAGGGAGTAAACAAAATCTACACTCAGACTCAAGAAGATGATCAGGTAGCTTAGCTATCTCAAATGGAGCTCTGGATAAAGAAAAGAAATAGTCTCCTCTGATAATTCATTGGCACAGGCTTATCATCATATGTTGGGTTCACCTTTGCTCTAGATACATGATATAGAGCATGCATGATAAAGAACATTAATATAAAAATGAGTAGGACCTATGACTGGTGTGCCTGGCAAAATCAGTAACAATAAAATTTTTATGGAGGGTCATAATCTTTCTCAAACTGGAATAGCCCCTCAGATAAATGTCCACTACTTTAGTCACAATCCAAATTTATGAAGGACACAAGGAAGAAATCCACAATGAGTGAGAGTTAACAGATACATCAATGAGCAGACTTTTAACCCCTGATAATATCCACTTAAAGAAAACTATCAGAATTAAGCTAAAAACTAAATATGCTTAAAATTATTAAAAACATAAAATAATTAGAAAAGACATAATAGAATGACGATTATATTGGGAAAAGAATTAAATAGGATTTCTTGAATTGAAAAACATAGTCATAGGTTAACCAACAGACTAGATATAGTTGAAGAGAGAATCAGTGAACTGAAAAATGGATGTGAGGATTAAAAACCTGAAAGTGCAAGGTGAAGGCACCCAAATTATAGCAAAAAGGGACAAATCTATATGAAAGAGAGGCTAAGATTTGAGGATGATAGGATGAGAAATTTCAACACAGATCTAGTGGGAATTCCAGAAAAACAGGAGCAATATTCAAAGAAATAAAGGCTAAGAAGTTTTAAGAATTGAGAAAAGATGTAAGCTCAGTACAATGAAAATTAATGACGTAATCCTCAGTACAATAAAAATTAATTCATACAAACACATTGCAGTGAAAGTGCAGAACACAAAAAACAAAGAAAAGATGTTAAACAAAACCATAGAGAAAACAAAGATGACTGATGACTTTTAAAATATTGTTAGATGGACATCAGCCCTTTTTTCCAATATTTTACTATAAAATTTTTAAACATAGAGCAAAGTTGACAGAATTTTACAATGAACACTTATATGCCCACTACTTAGATTCTATCATTAATATTTTACTCAATTTTACTGCATTTGCTTTATCACATATCTATCCTCTATTGCCTCTGTTTTCATTCCTCATTAGATTTTTGCTGTTGTTATTTCATGTGGGGGTGTTTTTTGTGTGTATGCATTTCAAAACAAACTATTATACTTCCCCCTAAATGCTTCAGCAAGGGCATCATTAAACAGAATTCATTATTTGTTTACAGGTGCTCTCTTTTGATATCAGATTTATATACAATGAAATGTACAAATCACAATTGTAAACTGCTGTGTGACCCAAATCTGCATCAAATATAAAACAGTGCTATCACCTTCAGAAATTTCCCTTATGTACCTTTCCAGTCAACTTCCATCCCCATTCCCTCAAATTCAAACACTATACTGACTTTTTCTTGCCACAGATTAGTTTTACTTGTTCTAGAATTATGTATAAGTGAAAGACTACATTTTTGTACAGGATCCTCACACTTGTACTGATTTTTATAATCATCCATATTGTTGTATGTATCTGTAGTTCATTCTTTTTTATTGCTTAGTAGTTTCTCATTATATGAATAGACCAGTTTCTTCATCTATCCCTCTATTGTTGGATACCTGGCCTCTTTCTATTTTAGAAATTATGAAAATATTCTACAAACATTCTTGAACAAGTTTCAAGTCTTTTTGTAAACACATGTTTTTGTTTCTCTTCTGTAAATTCCTAAGACTGGAATTGATGGAGTCATAGAGTAGGTGTACATTTATAAGACACTCTCAGGCATTTCTCCAAACTGGTTGTACAATTTTACATTTCCAACCATGTATAAGGGCTCCAGCTGTTATTACACATCTTTGTAAACACTTACTGTTGTCAGTCTTTTTTTTTTTCAGCCATTCTGGTGGGTGAGTAGTGGTATCTTGTGGCTTTAGCTTGTGTTTCTCTGATGACTAATAATTCTGAAGCTTTTTCAAGGGCTTATTGGCCACTTGTATATCTTCTTTTATGAAGTATCTATTTAATCTTTTTCTGACAATAGTCTTTGCATAGCAACAGAGGAAACAGAAAACAATAGAATAATATTTCAACAGTCAGGGTCCAGCCGGGACTGAAAGCCCACCAGCAATTTAAACAAGGAAAATTTAACACAATAAATTATTAACTAGTAAAATATGGTTAACAACTAAAATGGGCAAACAAACTCTAAGTCATAGAAAAGTAGAACTATACACCCACAAAAACTACACTCTTAGGAGAAGAAAGTTAACATGAAAGGAACTTAAAATCTTGGAGGACAGGACACTACAAAGCTGAAATTTAGGCCTCTGAGGAGAGGGAACGGTTGCCATAGAAACATTATGCCCACTGATGTGGTGACAAAGAAATCGCACTGATGAGCCATGAGAGTGAGAGCTAAGAGCTATCCTCTAAGGTCTTAACAAAAAAACTGGCTGGAGGGTGCCACAAATAAATAAGGATCCCTACATCCCAACCTGCTCACTGTTGAGCCAGAAACCAGAACACCAGAGGGGAAAAAAGTTTCCTTTTTCCTTCTTCCTCTTCCAGCCTTGTAGTGTCCTCTGGTGCCCTCTGTTGGCAGAACCTAACACAGAGTTTTTTGGCGAGAGAGAAATGTAATCTAGAATTCAGGTCTGATACCACAAAGTATGGCAAGGAAGGGTGGATTTGGAACTGAGAAGCAATAAATTATTGACAGGCACAAATATCTTCCAAGTGCTGAGGAAAAAAAATTAAAAATACTTGTGAACCTAGACTTCTATACCCAGTTAACCTATCATTCAAAAGTAAAGGTCCAACAATGACTAAAAGTGGGGTTTTTTTGTTGTTATATATAATACCCAGGAGAAAATATGTAACATATAGGTAAATTATGACTTTCCAGGCAATCAAAAACTGAGACTGTATTGCTAACAAACCCTCAATGCAAGAACAACTAAAGAGCTTACCCTCAAGAAGGGGGAAATTGAATCCAGAAGGAAAAACAAAATGCAAGAAAAAAATGGTAAACTTATGGGCAAATATAAACAAGAAAAGACAGTATAAGTCAATAATGATTTTTTAAAATGATTGACATGCAGTATGAAAGCAGAGGGTAATTAAAATGTTGGACAAGAATATAGGAGATGGGAAGAAATCAGCTGAAATGTTTTAAACTCTCTGTATTTTGGGAAGGAAGGTAGAGATCAAGGTCTTACCACTTAGCAATCCAGTAAACAATGCAATTGTTGCTCCCTGGAACTGTAGAACACAAACCTGGATGACACTTTCTAAGTCAAATATGTATGCTACAATGTTAAGGTTACCTCTAAAGAACAAACAAAAAAATGAATAATCTTAAAATCAGTAGACTAGAGAAGAGAATTATAAGAGTTTGACCAACTCAAAGTAGGAATATACAGAAAAAAGAAAAAAATTAAATCACAACAAATGAAAAACAATATCTTTGGGAGAAGTAAACCTACATTTATCAATAATTACAATAAATATGAGTGAAATAAGCTTCCCAAGTAAAAGACAGAGATTTTCTTACTGCATTTCCAAAAAATCAGCTATATACTGTACAAAAGACATAGCTAAAATATAAGAACATAAAAATATTATAAGTGAAAGAATGGAAAAAAGACAGATACCATCTAACTGAAAGCTGAGTGATATTAATATCAGATGACAGATTTCAAGAATTATTAGACATAAGGAGAGTACTTTATAATGATGGTATTGTCATAAGTTTTGAAATATACAAGACAAAAATTAATACATTTTCAAGAAGAAATCGACAAATCCATCACCACAATGAGAGACAATAATATACTTCTTTCAAATTAGCAAGTCAAGTGGGTATAAAAATCAATAAAGATAGAGAAGATTCAATAACACTATTAATAATTTACCTTAAGTCATATAAAGAAATTTTCA
Organism: Smutsia gigantea; assembly: GCA_032199065.1. Taxonomy (NCBI): domain Eukaryota; kingdom Metazoa; phylum Chordata; class Mammalia; order Pholidota; family Manidae; genus Smutsia; species Smutsia gigantea. Next base: position 172,799 of record JAVSCE010000340.1, on the reverse strand, counting down.
GGAAATTTTATAAAAGTATTTTTTTTAAGCACACATTAAGCACTAATAAAACTTGCTCCTCTGCTAGGCTGCAAAAGATATTTCAATACCAAAGACTGGTATCCTACAGACCAAATGTTTTGACCATTACACAAGTAAGCTAGAAGTACAAAAAACTTAGATGTTAAAAGCATACTTCTAAGTAAAGTGGATAACACAACCTGTTTCAAAAATGAAATCAGTGGCAGCAAAACAGAGAAAAAGAACCTGGCCTCTAAAGATACTCAATGTGCAATCTTGACTCTCTTAGGCTTGTTCCTCTAACAAGTAACTTCCAGGAATTTAAAAGTACTTTCACCTGGAAAGTTTGGCTTCTTGTATTCTTCCTGGGGCAGAGCCACCCAGGTAAATAGTTTCCCTTCCACTCTGCCAAAGGACAAAAAAACCTGTCTTGAAGCTGAATTGGCTGTTTGCTCTCCAAAATACTTGAGAAAATATGGCGATGGTCACTGGGATTGGAGTGTGTTACTGATGGGTGAAGGAGACCCTAACAACAAAAGTGCTCCAGTGTTTATCCAGATGTTCACAAGAAGAGACAGTGCTGGTCTATAGGCCTGGCTATTATTGGAGTTCTAGGCCCTAGGGCAGGGGTTGCACTCTGGCAGGACAAGAGTCTAGAAAAGAGAGGTAAATGGAGCATCTCATGTGACAACATGGACTAGGGGCAATGGCAAGAGAGGGCAGATCTCTGGACCCCAATCTGCATACCCCAGTATCCCCTTGCTCTGATTGCCCGAAACTCGATGAGAGCATTCCTGCAAAAACAGCAGAGTTATTCCAACTTAAATGAAATACACTGGCAACCTAATTTACCAGGTTTCCTCTAAGGAGTTTGGTAAATTTAACTCTAGTTGCCTAGAGCACACATTCCCAACAGAGGCAATATTGCCTCCAAGGGGGTAAAATTTGATTGGGGGTGCAAAAATACTTAAGTATTACAATGATTTATAGCCTTCTGTAAATATTTTTCATAAATAGAAATACAGTTTATCTGTGGTATAGAACTTCATGGGGGAGAGTGGACAGTTAGTGAAAAAAGTCTAAAAAGGCTCTATAGGGGCAATAATAATAAAAAAGGTTGAGAAATACCCCTCTAGAGGTTGATACCCATGAACAGACAGATGCACTGAGTCTGGCAGGCAGATCCTGCCTTACAGTAATCGTACACCCATGCACTGGCCACACTAATTAACTAACCTCTCCTTTATTAACAGCTTTTAAAATTAGAAGGAGGCATCAGTCACATTGATAAAGGGCCACAGAGCTCAACTCTCAATTTTATAATCAGTCTTTCAACAAATATTTATTTGGTAGTTTCTGTATGTGTGCTATATAGTAGGTTAACCACCAACCATGTGTGGCTACTGAGCCCTTGAAATGTGGCTAGTCCAAACTGAGAAGTGCTGTGAGAATAAAATGCTGAGACACACTCCTTCATGGGTGTCTCTTGGGGCTAACATGTGTTGCTCAGTATGTGTCTTAGTCCTTTTGGGCTGCTATAACAAAAATACCAGAAACTGGGTGGCTTAAATAACAGAATTCATTTCTTACAGTTCTGGGAGTCTGGATCCAAGCTCAAAGTGTTGGCAGATTCAGTGCCTGGTGAGGGCCCAACTTCCTGGTTTGCAGACTGCCATATTTTTGCTGTGCTTTCACATTGCAGAAGGGGTGACAGATCTCTTTTTTAAGGGCACTAATCCTACTCAGGAGGCCTCCACCCTCATGACCTAATCACCTCCAAATCTCCACCTCTAAATCCATCACACTGGGGACTGAGTCTCAACATATGAATCTGGGGATGGACAACATTCAGTGTATGGCAGTATATAAAGAATATATGGCTCTGATTGCTTTTAATGTGGAGCATTCATCACAGTTGTGTTCGTAGATGAGGGCTGAGATAAAAACTCCAAGATAATAAGAAAGAGCCGCGACATAAACCCCTGCATGTGCAGTGTCCCTCTGGTCTTCCATGTCACCCTCATGGGACTTTGGGGGTGTATTAGTTTTCTACTGCAGAGTAACAAATTATCACAAATTTGGCAGCTTAAAATAATATCCATTTATTAGCTCATAGTTCTGTAGGTCATGAGGCCACCCAGAGTTCTCTGCTCAGGATGTCAAAAGCTGAAATTGAATTATCACCAGGCTGAATTCTCTTCTGGACACTGCAGGGAAAACTCCATATCCAAGCTCATTCAGGTTGTTGGCAGAATTTAATTCCTTCTGATTGTGTAACTGAGGTCCCCATTTTTCTTTCTGGCTGTCAGCAGGTGCCAGTCTCAGTTCATAGAGACCACCTGCATTCCTTACTATGTGGCCTCCTCTGTGTCAAAGCCAAGAATGGAGAATTTCTTACTGTCAAATCCCTCCCATGTTATTAATCTCTCTGATTTCTCTGTCTGACCTCTAGAAGCAGATTTAAAGATGTCATGTGGTTAGGTCAGACCTACCTATTTAATCTTATTTTAAGCTCAACTGACTTGAGATCCTAATTACATCTGCAAAATCCCTTCATAGGGATTGAATAACTAGAAGGCATGCAGTACATAAGGGCTGGAAAGCTCTTGGACCATCTTAGAATTTTCAGCCCAGTGCAGGGGACTGGGAGAACTGACTCAAACTGAGAATGCTCATGGTGCCTGCTATACTGTGAGTAATAAAGGCCTGTATCTCTGACCCAAGAATCTCATGTTTTCTGTCAGAATCCAGGACATAATGTCAGTAGCTTATATGGAGTATAGCTTGTTAGTAGTCCCAGATCTGCCATAAAATATACACTGGATTGCAAAGATTTACTATTTAAAACATCTCATCAGTAATTTATAAGTTCATTATACATTGAAATGATAATATTTTGGATCTATGCGACAATTTTACCTGCTTATTTTTACTTTTTCATATAGTTACCAGAAAAATTTAAATTACATATGGAGGAGGCTTGCATTATATTTCTATCAGACAGTACTGGTCCACATGCCCAGCTACTACTGAAGTCCTATGGCAGAGTTTGCAGTTCAGCAACACAAGAGCCAACTGTATGCTACAGATGTTTTATCTGGCAAGCACAGTGTTCTAATTCTTTTAGTATTTAGATCCCTTAAGATGGGCATGTATCTTCCAGTATGCCACAAGCCCCACCATTCCCCATTGTTCTTCACCTGGCCCATTTACACATTTATTCCAGCCAACTGGCTTCTGTAAGCACTAAAATTTTGTGACTCGAGTAGTACACTCCTACTTTTGTTGGTCATATTAAAGGATACTAACACAAGAGGGCTTCCAAAGAACAGCCTTCAACCAAATGTTACCTTGATGGCTCATATGAGTTTCAGAAGGCAACAATCCACCTGGGGTGTGTGGTGGCCATCTGGTCCTAGGCCAAGCCCTGTCCCCGATCGCACTGGGAGGCTAGTCAGTTCCCTCCTGAGGGCTTCTGTTCCCTGCATGGAAAAGTGAAGGCTGGAACGACAAGGCCTCCAAGTTCCTTCTGAAGATGTAAATATGATGGTTTTGCTGGTCAAAGAAATCAGCCAAATGGAAAGGTAGTCCTTGAAGATGCTTACTTTTCTGTCCTTTATGCATCATTTCCTCACTGGAATTGGCCACAAAGGAAGGGAGAGGGAGTCAAGGGGAAAACTCAAAGTCCCACAAAGCTCCAATAGATAGTTTGTCAAAGTAGGAAGTCAAAACATTCGGCTACAGCATTGCTTTCTGTCCCCTACAGATGTCAATGATTCGAGTTTTGGCCCTGTACTCCCAATGGTAGCACGAGCTGGCAGCATCCTGACACCCGCATCTGTGTCCTCCACTTCCACTCCTGACAATGGCATTTCAGACAGCCCACAAGCAGATGCTGTGAGTTGGGGCTGAGTGGATGCGAGCAGGGGTTTTTGCCTGGCAAGTTCCCACTCTCTCTACCCAGGACAACTTTTTCATAACCTGAATTTCTTTAATTAAAAAACATCTGCCAACTCCCGTTGTCTGCAAAAATGTGCCATAGCAACTCTCTTTGTGAGCCCTTTTGTAGCCAAAGCAAATAGGTGGAGGGAAAGCCTCCATGGACTCTCCCAAGTGAAATGAGAGAAAGAGAAGAAAAGGAAGAGAGGGAAGGCCCTCAAATTGTGTGTGTGTGTAGCCCTTGCAATTCATCCTTCTCCAGAGTTCTCTTTCTTTATCAGAGAGGGTCAGAGGAATTCAGGAGCCTGAGGAGCAACCCCGTCCTACACACACCACGCAAGCAGGGGCAGCTAGCGCCTTGCAACAAACCAGCACACAGCGACTGCATTGAGCTCAGCTTCACTTCATAGGACTCATTTTGCATTTTCCCCAAAATGAGTCTGGCTGGTCAGTGGGAAAATGATGCCATTTCGCTACCTTTGTCCCCTGCGCCATGAACAGTTACTTCTGAAGGAAAATCCTTAACAATATTCTTTTTTTTTTTTTGAGCAGCATTTTTTTAATTAATTTATTTTGGTATCATTAATCTACAATTACATGTGCCACATTATGATTATTAAACTACCCACTTCATCAGGTTCCCCCCCACCAACCCCATTACGGTCACTGTCCAAAAGCATAGTGAGATGCTATAGAATCACTACTTGTCTTCTCTGAGTTGTACCACCCTCCCCGTGCACCCCAACATTAAGTCTGCTAATCGTAATGCCCCTTTTTCCCCCTTGTCCCTCCCTTCCCACCCATCCTCCCCAGTCCCTTTCCCTTTGGTAACTGTTAGTCCATTCTTGGGTTCTGTGAGTCTGCTGCTGTTTTGTTCTGTCAGTTTTTCTTTCTTTCCTCTTATGCTCCACATATGAGTGAAATCATTTGATACTTGTCTTTTTCCGCCTGGCTTATTTCACTGAGCATAATACCCTCTAGCTCCATCCATGTTGTTGCAAATGGTAGGATTTGTTTTCTTCTTATGGCTGAATAATATTCCATTGTGTATATGTACCACCTCTTCTTTATCCATTCATCTACTGATGGACACTTAGGTTGCTTCCATTTCTTGCCTATTGTAAATAGTGCTGCGATAAACATAGGGGTGCATCTGTCTTTTTCAAACTGTGCTGCTGTATTGTTAGGGTAAATTCCTAGGAGTGGGATTACTGGGTCAAATGGTATTTCTATTTTGAGTTTTTTGAGGAACCTCCATACTGCTTTCCACAATGGTTGAACTAATTTGCAGTCCCACCAGCAGTGTAGGAGGGTTCCCTTTTCTTCAGTGAACTGGAACAAATAGTTCTAAAATTCATATGGAACAACAAAAGACTCCGAATAGCCAAAGCAATCCTGAGAAGGAAGAATAAAACAGAAATTTAGTATTTAGATCCCTTAAGATGGGCATGTATCTTCCAGTATGCCACAAGCCCCACCATTCCCCATTGTTCTTCACCTGGCCATCATTTGTTGTTCTTTGTGTTTTGGATGTTGGCCATCCTCACTGGTATGAGGTGATATCTCATTGTGGTTTTAATCTGCATTTCTCTGATGATTAGTGATGTGGAGCATCTTTTCATGTGCCTGTTGGCCATCTGAATTTCTTCTTTGGAGAATTGTCTATTCATGTCCTCTGCCCATTTTTTAATTGGATTATTTGCTTTCTGTTTGTTGAGGTGTGTGAGTTCTTTATATATTTTGGATGTCAATCCTTTATCAGATATGTCATTTATGAATATATTCTCCCATACCATGGGATGCCTTTTTGTTCTACTGATGGTGTCCTTTGCTGTACAGAAGCTTTTCAACTTGATATAGTCCCACTTGTTCATTTTTGCTTTTGTTTTCCTTGCCGGGGGAGATATGTTCATGAAGAAGTTGCTCATGTTTATGTCCAAGAGATTTTTGCCCATGTTTTTTTCTAAGAGTTTTATGGTTTCATGACTTAGATCAGATCATTGATCCATTCTGAGTTGACTTTTGTGTATGGGGTTAGACAGTAGTCCAGTTTCATTCTCTTTTATGTAGCTGTCCAGTTTTGCCAACACCAGCTGCTGAAGAGGCTGTCATCTCCCCATTGTATATCCAAGGCTCCTTTATCATATATTAATTGACCGTGTATGTTTGGGTTAATGTTTGGATTTCTATTCTGTTCCACTGGTCTGTGGGTCTGTTCTTGTGCCAATACCAAATTGTCTTGATTACTGAAGCTCTGTAGTAGAGCTTGAAGTCAGGGAGCGTAATTTTCTGTTTTATTCTTCCTTCTCAGGATTGCTTTGGCTATTCGGAGTCTTTTGTTGTTCCATATGAATTTTAGAACTATTTGTTCCAGTTCACTGAAGAACGCTGTTGGTATTTTGATAGGGATTGTGTTGAATCTATAGATTGCTTTAGGTAGTATCACCATTTTGACAATATTTATTCTTCCTAGCCAAGAGCATGGGATGCATTTCCATTTGTTAGTGTCCTCTTTAATTTCTCTTAGGAGTGTCTTGTAGTTTTCAGAGTACAGGTCTTTCACTTCCTTTGTTAGGTTTATTCCTAGGTATTTTATTCTTTTTGATGCAATTGTGAATGGAATTGTTTTTCTGATTTCTCTTTCTGTTAGTTCATCATTAGTGTATAGGAAAGCAACAGATTTCTGTGTGTTAATTTTGTATCCTGCAACTTTGCTGAATTCAGATATTAGTTCTAGTAGTTTTGGAGTGGAGTCTTTAGGGTTTTTATATACAATATCATGTCATCTGCAAATAGTGACTATTTGACTTCTTCTTTACCAATCTGGATGCCTTGTATTTCTTTGTTTTGTCTGATTGCCATGGCTACGACCTCCAGAATTATGTTAAATAACAGAAGAGAGAGTGGGCATCTCTGTCTTGTTCCTAATCTCTGATGAAATGCTTTTAGCCTCTCGCTGTTAAGTATGATGTTAGCTGTGGGTTTGTCATATATGGCCTTTATGATGTTGAGGGACTTGCCCTCTATACTCATTCTGTTGAGAGTTTTAATCATGAATGGATGCTGAGTTTTGTCAAATGCTTTTTCAGCATCTATGGAGATGATCATGTGGTTTTTGTTCTTCTGTTTGTTGATGTGGTGGATGATGTTGATGGATTTTCGAGGGTTGTACCATCCTTGCATCCCTGAGATGAATCCCACTTGATCATGGTGTATGATCCTCTTGATGTATTTTTGAATTCGGTTTGCTAATATTTTGTTGAGTATTTTTGCATCTATGTTCATCAGAGATATTGGTCTGTAATTTTCTTTCTTGGTGAGGTCTTTGCCAGGTTTTGGTATTAGAGTGATGCTGGCTTCATAGAATGAGTTTGGAAGTATTCCCTCCTCTTCTATTTTTTGGAAAACTTTAAGGAGAATGGGTATTATTTCTTCTCTAAATGTCTGGTAGAATTCAGAGGTGTATCCATCTGGTCCGGGGTTTTGTTCTTGCGTAGTTTTTTGATTACTGATTCAATTTCATTGCTGGTGATTGGTCTGTTTAGTTTTTCTGTTTCTTGCTTGGTCAGTCTTGGTAGGTTGTATTTTTCTAAGACGTCCATTTCTTCTAGGTTTTCCAGCTTGTTAGCATATAGATTCTCATAGTATTCTCTTATAATTCTTTGTATTTCTGCGGGGTCCATCGTGATTTTTCCTCTCTCATTTCTGATTCTCTTTATGTGTGTAGATTATCTTTTTCTCTTAATGAGTCTGGCTAGGGGTTTATCTATTATGTTTATTTTTTCAAAGAACCAGCTCTTGGTTTCATTGATTTTTTTCTATTGTTTTATTCTTCTCAATTTTATTTATTTATTCTCTGATCTTTATTATGTCCCCCCTTTGGTGACTTTGGGCCTCATTTGTTCTTCTTTTTCCAATTTCAGTAGTTATGTCTTTAGACTATTCATTTGGGATTGTTCTTCCTTCTTTAAATAGGCCTGGATTGCAATATACTTTCCTTTTAGAACTGCCTTTGCTGCATCCCAGAAGTTGCGGCTTTGTGTTATTGTTGTCATTAGTCGCCATATATTGTTTGAACTCTGTTTTAATTTGGTCATTTATTCATTGATTATTTAGGAGCATGTTATTAAGCCTCCATGTATTTGTGAGCCTTTTTGTTTTCTTTGTGCAGTTTATTTCTAGTTTTATATCTTTGTGATCTGAGAAGTTGGTTGGTAGAATTTCAATATTTTTGAATTTACTGAGGTTCTTTTTTGGCGTAGTATGTGGTGTATTCTGGAAAATGTTCCATGTGCACTTGAGAAGAATGTGTATCCTGCTGCTTTTGGGTGTAGAGCTCTGTAGATGTCTGTTAGGTCTACCTTTTCTAGTGTGTTATTCAGTGCCTCTGTGTCTTCATTTTCTGGCTGGTTGATCTGTCCTTTGGAGTGAGTGGTGTGTTGAAGTCTCCTAAAATGAATGCATTGCTTTCTATTTCCTCCTTTAATTGTTAGTATTTGTCTCACATATGTCGGCCCTCCTGTGTTGGGTGCATATATATTTTAAATGATTATATCCTCTTGTTGGACTGACCCCATTATCATTATGGAATGTCCTTCTTTATCTCTTGCTACTTTCTTCGTTTTGAAGTCTATTTTGTCTGATACAAGTACTGTGACACCTGCTTTTTTCTCCTTGTTGTTTGCATGAAATATCTTTTTCCATCCCTTCACCTTTAGTCTGTGTATATCTTTCGGTTTGAGGTGAGTCTCTTGTAAGCAGCATGTAGATGGGTCTTGCTTTTTTATACATTCTATTACTCTGTGTCTTTTGATTGGTGCATTCAGTCCATTTACATTTAGGGTGACTATTGATAGATATGTACTTATTGCCATTGCTGACTTTAGATTCATGGTTACCAAAGGTTCAAGGGTAGCTTCTTTACTATCTAACAGTCTAACTTAACTTTCTTGTTAAGTTATTGTAAACACAGTCTGATGATTCTTTATTTCTCTCCCTTCTTATTCCTCCTCCTCCATTCTTTCTATACTAGGTGTTTTATTCTTTGCCTTTAGTTAGTATTTGGATGGTCTGCTTTCTTTGCTATGATTTTATTTTCTCTGGTGACATCTTCTTAGCCTTAGGAGTGCTTCCATCTAGGTAGTCCCTTTAAGATATCCTGTAGAGGTGGTTTATGGGAGGCAAATTCTCTCAGCTTTTGCTTGTCTGGGAATTGTTTAATCCCTCCGTCATATTTAAATGATAATTGTGCTGGACACAATATTCTTGGTTCGAGGCCTTTCTGTTTCATTATGTTAAATATATCATGCCATTCTCTTCTGGCTTGTAAGGTTTCTGTTGAGAAGTCTGATGATAGTCTGATGTGTTTTCCTTTGTAGGTGATCATTTTTCTCTCTCTAGCTGCCTTTAATACTCTGTCCTTATCTTTGATCTTTGCCACTTTAATTATTATGTGTCTTGGTGTTGTCTTCCTTGGGTCCCTTGTGTTGGGAGACCTGTGGGTTTCCATGGTCTGAGACTATTTCCTTCCCCAGCTTGGGGAAGTTTTCAGCAATTATTTCTTCAAAGACACTTTCTATCCCTTTTTCTCTCTCTTCTTCCTCTGGTACTCCTATAATGTGAATAGTGTTCTGTTTGGATTTGTCACACAGTTCTCTTAATATTCTTTCATTCCTAGAGATCCTTTTATCTCTCTCTGCCTCAGCTTCTCTGTATTCCTGTTCTGTGATTTCTATTCCATTAACAGTCTCTTGCATCTCGTCCAGTGTGCTGCTAAGCCCGTCTATGGCTTGTGTCATTTCTGCATTGTGTTTCCTGACTTCCCTCACTTCCTCCCTTAGCTCTTGCATATTTCTCTGTAGATCCATCAGTACGGTTATGACTTTTATTCTGAATTCTTTTTCAGGAAGATTGTGCATTTCCATCCCTTCAGGCTCCCTCTCTGGGGTTGTCTGGCTGAACTTAGTCTGGACCATATTCCTCTGTCTTTTCATGGCGATAGAAGTGGTCGCTGGTAGGCGCCACATGTGTCAGCTGGGAGAACAAAGTTCCTTCCTGCTTGTTGTTCTCCTTACCCTTCTCCCAGGCCTGAACTGTTTTCCTGCACACCGGGAGGCAGTCTCTGGGATAATCCCCTGAACTGCCTGTGTGCAGGGTCACCCTCAGCCTAGCCTATAGCACTGCGGGGGTTTGCAGTTTCGCTGGGTGTGTTCTGGTCCCCTTGGTGCCTTCTGGACCTTGTTCTGGGGCTCCTCTCGCTTAGCTGCATGCCCACTGGGAGTACATTCTGTGAGGTTGCTGTGAGCGGGGCTGCTCCTCCGCTGTTCCGCAGCAGTGGCGGCTCCCGGACCCTTTCTGGTGCTGGCCGGAGAGGGAACGAATGGCAGGCTGCTGATCTCTGTGGCAAGCCTTGGCGCGGCTGCTTTGCCCAGCCACTGGACAAGGGGTCCAAAATTCCCCAAGACTCCCAGCCTGCTGGGCTGAGCACGCCAGGACGACCTTGTTCCGCCTCTGGGCCCCTGTCCCTTTAAGACTTTTTAAAAAGTGCCCACTTTTCTTTTATCCCAGGGAGCTGGCTGAGGGGACCCGCTTGTCTCCATCTAGGATCCTGCCCTTCTGTTTCTCTAATCTCCAATACACCACGCGATGTGTGTCCGTGCTCCCGATGCAGATCACCAGGGCTGGTTATTTAGCAGTCCTGTGCTTCCACTCCCTCCCCGCTCTGAATCTTTTCCTCCCACCGGTGCGCTGGGGTGGGAGAGTGCTCGGGTCCCACCAGGTCGTGGCTTTGTATCTTACCCGCTTCGTGAGGCACTGAGTTCTTGCAGGTGTAGCTGAGCTCGGTTGTTGTCCTGTATCTTCTGGTCTCTCTTTTAGGAATAGTTGTATTTGTTGTATTTTCATAAATATATATGGTTTGGGGAGATTTCCGCTGCCCTGCTCACGCTGCCATCTTCCCAGAAGTCCCCTTAACAATATTCTTAAGGAGAGGGAACATTTGCATGCCCAGGGCAGGAATACAAATGGAAGCCACCGGACACATCTAATATGTATCAAGCTAAGAAACTGTTAAATAAAATCTTTTCTATCCTCATGCCTTACAAATACACCTTCAGATCAACCTGGAAGGCCAGTTGCACGTTTACAATTCTGAGTCCTTAGAGTTCTGCATGGGACCAGAAGGTATATAAAGAAAGCTAATCCCAGGATCCCATCCTGCTAGTTTTTCTTCTCCCATCTGTGGCTCTGTCCACAGCAGAAGCCTTCCATACATGCAGACACTCCGGTCCACACACCTAAACCCCAAGTACGCACTCTTCAAACCGCTGCTCCCTGCAAGCGTGCAGTCCAGGCCTGTGCATGAGAGAATTGTGTTCTGTGCTTTGAAGACTGACCCAGGGAAGAGGCTATGCCAGAACTGGATGCCCAAGGAATTCTGGCTTTCTGAACCCAAGATCTAGAAAGTGGACGTGGGGAGGCATGGGCTCAGGGTGGGCGCACATCCTTAGTCCCATGGATTCCCCTGTAGGTAGCACAGCCAGAACAGACACCTGTTAAGGCCATAAAAGTACAGGAATAGGCAAGTATGCCTCTGGCTGGGTACATAAGGGCAGTGTGCATCTCAGCCTCTTACTTTACCCCTGTGCCTGCTCTCAAGACAGATCCAAACATCTCTACCTCCTAACATGCTCCTCTTTTCCATTGTTCAGGCCATTATAAGCATCTACCTTCTCTAAGAAGAGTGTCCTACCTCTTAGAGAGAAAATAACCCCCACTGTTTTCAGTTCCACCTGGAGTAAGCCTGAGCTCCACTGTAGGCCCACCTGAACTGCCACGGAGGTAGTGAAAGCTGAACTGAATGGCAGTTCATCTGCTCTCTGCAGCAGCCTAGGGGTCTGAGCTGCCAGCCCATTCCCTCTGCATAAATGTACCCACCCTTGTTCCTTAGCCCCTTGGATTGCGTGTGATAGCCAGTGCCAAGTGCCTAACACCATGATGGTTACAGAGTAGATATTTAAATCACTTTTTCCTGTTATTGCCTAATTTCTTTCCACTTCTCATTAAGAGGATTTTATTAAAAGTCGAAATAAATACATATGGAGAACCTCCATTCTGTATATCTTTCTCCACTTCTTTTCATTCCTACTCTGCCTCCCCTGCCTACCCTTCCCCATGTATTCCAGGTCAGAGCAAGAGAAATAGGAAAACAAAAATTATTTATGTTCCTTTCTTAAAATTCCAACTCAAACCTTCCTAAGGACAAAATATTTACCCCCAAAGTGAAAATATCCAATAAACTATCTGAATCATACATTAGATCTTTTAATCTCAAGGTATCAAAATCCTAGCCCTCTCCCAATAGTCTCAAATGATATCACAAACAATGAGGACTGCATATGAGGCCAGGCGGTGCCTCAGAGTTTTGAAGGAGACTAAGTTGTGAGAAGACTGAAGGCATGAAGTCTGGTATCCTGTTTTGGCCACAGGGATGAAGAAATCCCATAATCAACGTTCACAAGCATTCTTAGATAATGGGGTGAAGGAAAGAAGCCAGGGACAGGGTTAGAATAGGAATAACAATTCAAGAGAGACAAGTTGTGGTAGGGCAGAGAGAAACTGTTGATTTTACTTAGAGAGAGTAAAGTGGAATGCGTTTATGTAAAATCCAAAATAGCACCTTCTTGGATTTTTAAACACACTTAGGAGTAACCGCACATCACCATACCAGCACAGCACTAGGACAAATTGAAAGATGAAAAAGAGGAAATATTACTATTCACAATTAGTAATCAACCAAGTGTTGGTTAACATTAGCAAGAAGTAGCAATAATGAAATTTTCAAGCACTCCCTAGTTTTACAAAGTTCCAAAGTATATAAAATGGCGCAGTGTGCCCGTTTCCAAGAGACGGATATCCTCAGCAACATGCCCTAAGAATCTGGGTTGTTCTGGCTAACACTGTCTACTGCCAAGGACCTTGCTGCCAGGGATGAGGGTGGGCATGAGGGGCATGTACCCCCAATTTGTTTTGACTCTTCAATGACACTTGCCAGTTGCAACATTTTCAAATATATTTTTTCTCTGTGGCAGCATTTTGGAGGATCTTAGACTCTCTGGGCAAACTACCCTTAAAACAAGTTGAGCCCCTGATTTAGTAAGATTTCTTCCATGCAGAGATGTGCTATCAAGTGGCCTCCATGGATAAAATACCACATCCAGCTCCTACAGCTGGATGAGGGGTTCACCCAGCCATGCTTGAGTAGATTATTTCTACACTGTTTTCTTTTTAACTTATCCCCCTAACATACTTGACAAGCTTATCCCACAAAGGTGAGTAAAGGGATATTTGAAAAGTCAGCAGTAGAAATTCTGAAAGAGAAAATTCATTGTTTGGATGAAATGCATCCTGGATTTGTTTGGGGTATGAGACAAACCCTAGAGTATGTTCTAGAAGGAGAGAACAAAATAAAGAAAGGATTGAATGAATAGCTCTGTGTCACAAAATGAGAGGAAATTTTTTTGTACCTACAATCAGACTACAGTCACGTTTTTTTTATATCAACCATCCTGCCTGCTGCACCAAGTTAGTTTCCAGTTCAAGTTCATTGAGGTCTTACTGGAGCAGACAGAGCAGAAAAACTGGAAACAGAACCCTGAACCTGTTGTGGAGAACACCATAATAATTTTTAGGTGAACTCAGTTTTGAGGGTTTTCGTCTAGCAATACTTGGGTTAGGGCTACAGTGTCCATTTTGCTTCTTCCAGTCTCCTTGAAGGTGTATTCTTAGGGGATAGCAGAGATGGCTGCCATCCATCATCTCGGAAAGTCATCAGATTTACCCAGATAGATGCCTAAACAAAGGACAAGCACATTAACAAATCTAGCTGTCCAAAAGTCAGGGCTAATGTTAACCAAGATGAGCATTACTGCGATTCCATCAAGATGTCCTGTTATTTATTTAACTTTTCCATTTTCATTTTTTATTTGGGTAAGATAATTGCTTGTGATAAGCCTCGGGTGTGGAGGTCTGGTGCATACAGAACGGCACAGCGAGCTTCAGTCTGCAGTCTCACGACACACTAGGGAAAGGAAACCACGGATTCAATATTGAAATGATCTCAATTAATGTCCTTCTGCGGTTTTCTTCCAAAAGGAACACCTCTCCAAAGTGAATGGCCTATTCCCAACAAGAAAAAAGCCAATCAGGTGGTTAATGTGTTTATCTGCTTGAGGAAAGAAGATCTCTTGAGTATATTTTATAAGAAACAAAATACTATATACACACAAACACACACATACACACACACTCATATATATACATATATACGTTATATTATATATAGTGTTTTTCTCCCTGGGCCTGACACCACAAAGTTATTCATGCATTTCACCTCGAGCACCGAAACCAGCGTCTCCCATTGCTTCTGACCAAGACTAGCCTGGACAACAGTAGCGCTTCAGTGCCAGAAGTCCTAAACTGAAGCTTCAAGAAATGAGCCCTGCTCACTTAAATGATGACTCAGCACACAATCCTAATCCTTTCAGTGCAGAAACCACCATGACCTCAGGCTCTTGAATGCCCCTGTGCACCCCTCTCTCCTTGGTCCCTGCTCTCCCTCTCTGTTCTAGCCTAAACACTCCAGAAGCTGAAGAAGCCAACCTCAATGGGGTTCCTGCGTCTGGGAAGCTGGCGATGGCTTGAGGCACATTTAAGTAATCTGTTGGAGAACAATGAAAATAGCCACAGATGTTTACTGGTGCTCACAACAAGCCCCAGGAGTGGGGTTGTTCTTCACCTTTTTTTCAGATGAGAAAACCGGTGCTTGCAGAGTACATAACTGGTCCAGGGTCACACTCCTATTTCTGCTGCTGAAACCAACAGAGAGGATGGGGGATGGGTGTTGCCATAGGCATTGTTCTTTCCCAGACATCCCCTGCTAAAAAAAAAAAAACTTAAAAATAAAAGTTGTATTCTTAAATTCCTTTTAAAAAAGAAGATTTATGAGCAGTCACGCCTAGTAATCTGTGGGCAAATACTATTGCTTCTGCTATTAACCCTGCTCAGTCACCTCCGGAGACTTGCCCCTTCTCCACCCATGAGCTCACTCTGCCATCCAGGTCCAGGCACCATCCCTGCCCTCCCCTCTACCTACTACAGTTGAAGGACTCCCTCCCTTCACGCCTCCCAGCCTCCCTGTCTCCTCTTTCTCATGTCAGTCCATCCTTCACCTAACCCTACGTGACATGCGCCTTTATTTTGCCTCAGTCACTTCCTTCTCTCTTCTTTTTCTTCCCCCTTTTTCCCTCCTCATTTTTTCTTCCTTCTTTCCTTTCTTTCTCCACCTCCACCTCTTTCTCTTCAAGTGTGTGTGTACTGGTGTGTTTTGTTGGTTATGCTGCAGATGTAGAACCAGTATACATGAACTTGCAGACAATATGCATTGAGATGGATTACTGGGCCCTTCATTCGTCATTCTAGGGCCCCCCAAAAGTTAGCAGCTTAGTGAGATCCTTTGTAGAATGTGTCCTTGGAGCTTCCTGTGGTGGCCATTCCTGAGCAGAGTTCACTCCCCACATCTGCAAGGACCAGGAGGTAAAGGAAATGGGAGCAGGAAAGAGCGTGGGTCCTACAGTAACTTACATGTAATAATTGCAAAAAATTCCAGCTAAATTAAATAGAATCAGAAAGAGATCAGTTCTCTAATGGAAGAATTGTTCTAATCCAGAATGGTTTCCTATTCCAAAAAATAAGATTTCCATTCCAAAAAGAAAAGGGTGATCTTCTCTGCCCCTCTTTGTCAAGTGGATAGACCATCCTTTTTCCTGGATGCCTTAAATTTAACATGGAGATGGCTAAAGGCAGGAAGTTGGACTTTAACCTGCAAAGGGCCCTTTCAAGCCCAAATACAGCCATCACCCCAACCTCCCAACCTGAATATTTTCTGCCCATCCAAATCCCACCCCAAGCTGGCAATCTGGAAAGCCATCGGTGAGTTCTCCCTCCCACATGGCCTCAAAACAATCGGTTAGCAGATCCTGCCTACTGACTTGTGTTTTGAATGCCTCTCCCCCTGGGTGGCTCTCTGCTGTTAGCAGCCGGATCACTGTTAGCCTGGGTCACCGTAGTGTCCTTCTCTGTAGATTCCATGACCCCAGCAGCTGCCTCAGCCGTGCCATCCCACCTCTCCTCTGCTCACCATGCTTCCACAGTGTGTTGCCAGCCTCACAGTCAAGCCCAAACTCTTCAACAAGGCCTACAGGTCATTCATAAACCTCCCCAGCCTCATCTTTTGCCTTCCCCTGGTTCCCCTGGCTATACCCATCTGAATTACTTGCAGTCCCTGAATGTGCCATCTATCTTTCCTCCCTGGCTTTGCATTTACTCTTTCCCCTGGAATGTCATTCAAACCCTCATTACCTGGTTAATGCCCCAATTCAGTGGTCCCTGCTCCCTTGTTCTCCTTAAGAGAGCTATGGCACAGCCCCTATCATACTCTATCACAGTATAAAGGCTGGTGTACTTGTCCCTTTCTTTGCCTGACACCTGGGGGACTCAGGCTGTATCTTAACACTGAATTCCTATGGAATTTAACTTCCTGTTTATGTTGTGACATAGAATCAAACAGTGCCTAGTAAATAACATTCAAAATAATAACTATTATGTTATTATAGACTCTCTATGTTAACATACCTTGTTAAAACAGTACAATTTCTTAATTATGTCATGCATGCCTGTCTGCATTGCTCCAAATAGTACAGGAATCTGAAGTCTGATGACCAGTCTCTCACTTCTCATCTTCTCTGTAGTTCCTAGTACTGCCTCGCACAGGGAAGATGAAGACGACTCAAAGTCATAAATTTGGTGAGAATGGACAATGCAGCAGAGAGAGAACCAGGGCAGTCAAAGCTAGAAATAAGGAATTTTTACCTCTGCTGCATTCCCTCACCACAATGGCCATCCCGTCAATCTGAAGACACACACAGGGGCTCTTACTCCCTTGCTCTCCCCAGGGTGGGAAGAGGATTCTGCTACCCACAATACCAGGGTCACTACAGGTTCAAAGCATATGAACTGGAGCAGGGATGGCGAATTATGTTGCCCTGACCATGTGGTCCAGTGGGGCTAATGGATCTAATGGGTCAACCCAGCAGCTGCAATAGCTACGAGGGTACCTCTGCCGCCTCCCCTGAGGCCTTCACTGGAGGTGACTCGGCCTGCGATGCAGGAACAAGACTCAGTCCGTGCTTTGCCACGCCTGTCATCGCTTGCCTCAAACGGCCCGACTGCAACCTGTCTCTGTCTCATCTGCTTCGGCTCCCTCCGTGGAGACACCACAGGCAGCACGGAGAGCCCAATCTGCCCATCCCAATGTGACATGGGCCCCGTGAAATTTAAGCAGGGCCCCACCGAAAGAAGACCCCCTTACTCTCCAACTAGAGCAGTTTGTGAAAAAGAAACCGCTGTGCTTCAGGTCAGGCAAATGAGGGGCAGCAATGGCGCCAGCCACGGAGTGGGATGTTAATTCCTCTTATTCATGGAGCCTCTATCATTTCAGAATATGCTTGTTTCCCTGCAAGGAACCCAGACCAATTTACAATGTTCAACCATGTTCAATGTTACCATACACTTATGAAGTACAAGTTTTCTCTGGGCTCACCTTGACGAAAGGCTCATTGCCAACTTCCTGTGGCTCACTGAGACAGGGACCATGGGCTTAGACAGAGCAGGGTGAGGGTCTCCAGAAAAACAAAGCAAGATAATCCGTTGTGGGATTTGCTTTGACCTGCTGGGGGGCCCAGTTTATTTTTATGACTTTACCCAGGGGCTGCTTTTCTTCCTCCAGCCCTAATCAAGTGATTTGCATCCTGGGCAATTTAACAAGCAAGCCCAAAACAAGTAGTAAGACAGAAAGGATTCCATCTTGAAAATGAGATTGCATTTTAAAACCCAATTTGTTAAAACGTAACTTTCTTAACATACTCTTTAACAAACAGACAGTAACTCAGCCCACCTTGGGAGCAAAGCCGGCAGTCTTGAGTGATATGCTCCCAGACCAGGAAGCTGCTATCCTGGGAGGAAATCAGAGCAGTAAATTTCTTGTAAATAACCAGGAAGACTAATAAGAAACTTAATATCTCTTCAAAGATAAACATTTTGGGACCACTTAGCAGGTGTACATCCCTAGCCCTTTGTCTCTCAATCACCTATAAATCCTCTAGACAACGCACCACCCCAGGACTCTCTTGTCCCCTCCTGGCTTGAACTGGGAGGTCTGTCCTCTCACTTTATCTCTTAATAAAAACCTCCGCCTTGCTCTCCTACCTTGAGTGTTTGTGAAGTTCATTCTTCGACTCCGTGAACGAGAACCCTGGCATCACCATCACCAGGGAGCTGGGTGGATGTTATAGCCTGAGGTGAGGATTCTAAGAGTGAGAGTTTCCATGAGAAGGGAACAAAGAGAAACAGACCTTCCATCCTGCAGACTATGGGCTGGAAGAGAAGGCTTGGTCACCAAGTGTTCAGCAAACATCTTCATTACCCAGCACTGCAGGAGGCAGAGCAGCAGAGGAAGAGAGAGCTGAGAGTGGTGTCTTTCCTGTATCACCTCAACGTTCAGTACCCTTCTCTGTAAAATGGGGATAATAATATCTGCCCTGCCTGCATCAAAGAGTTGCAGTGTGGATGCAATAATAGGTGAGAAGTGGATAAACCACAATCCATTATTCTCCATCACAGCACCTTGTTATTTCCTCCATGGCCTTTATCATAAGTATTTTGATTATCTTACTGCCTTGTTTAACGTTCATCTCCTCCAGGAGAATCCAAGCTCTCTGTGGGCAGGAATTTAGAACAGTGCCTGGTGCACACAGGAGACTCATGCTGGGTGACCACTGTTATCTTCCTGCCATCCCACCTCAAGACATCCCATCCCCGCCTCCTCACCTCTGCTCAAGCTGTTCCTTCACCTCCAAAACATTTTCCCCTCATCTTCATAGCAATCTAAACCCTCTTCTTCCTTGAAGGGCCACTTCAAGTCTCACTGCTTCTGTGAAATCATTTTCTCAACCCTTTTAAAAATCTCCCTTTTGCCAGGCAGTTCTCCACTATCAAGCTGCTCCGGTCCTCTGTCATGCACTCTTTCACTTACTCGCTTGGCACAGGTGGGTATGTGTCCTCTGTTCTCCTAAACCCAGAGTAGTGGTTAGTCCAGCTCGGATTCTGTGATGTCCCTAATAAGAGACACATTTCTCACACAAAGAACAGGAGAGCATATACCCCAAAATAGAAGAGTCATAATAAAAAATCCTAAAATATCCAGGGTTGAGGGAGAAGTTGGGTCCAAGACTTATTCTGCAAGCTTGCCAAGGAGCTGATGTTTCTCAGAAACTCACCAAATCTCCTTGTTAAAGAGTTTTTATAGAGCTTCATCTCCAGCTCCTGAGCCCCTTTCCTGGAGGTCAGTGGATGGAGCTGACAGTTCCAGCCCCTACTCACTTAGTCATTCCAGTGACCACCCCAGCCTTAAGTCACCTCATTAGCATGAACTCAGGTCTGATCAAAAGGGATTCATTAAAAATAATAAAAACACTCCTCCTGTCACTTCAGAAATTCTGAGGGTTTTAGGAGCTCTGTAGCAGGAACCAGAAATAAAGACTGCAACAGCCAAGTGTGATAAAAGCATCTCTCTTGACTTAGATGAGTTGGGGGCACCCTCCAAGGGGTTATGATGCTTTCTCCTTTCCAAGACTGCTGTATTACTCTGCTTTTCATCTTGCCCAGGCCACTAGGAAGCACAATATGAAATCTGTGTTTCATCTCAACAACCATGTTAACCTATAGTATTACAATGTTTGCGCCCTCTGTTTTGTCTCAATTCAGATTTTCTATTTTTATTCTATCCCATTAGCTTTATCGGACCTGGTCACTTTAGTCTTCCTGAAAAGAGATGAGGTATATAAATAAATTAACGGATAACAGAGCCATAGGACCACCATTTAAAGAGGAATTAATAAAATGAAGCCCCATATGGAGCCTGCTGACCTAAGCTGATTGGCTTCCTCAAAGCAAACTGCACAAAGCCCCATGAAGTCAGAGCCACTACACAGTTTTCAGGGTCAGCAGGGTACCGTTCGGAACTCAGTGGCAACGTAGTATGTCCTCAGTGTGAACTTAATCATAGGATTAACCGCGATGGCCATGAGGCTGGGAATATGGAAGAGGAGAGCCCGATAAGCAGGCCCAGGAATACAGACCAGCCTGAAATCCGGACAGGCTGTCACAAGCAAAGATTTCATGAATGAAGGGGAACTTCAGATGGGCCTTTTCTGTTCTAAGGCAAGCTTCTTAAGGATAGTAATTGGGTAGCACTTATTTTATTTTTGACTCTTCGACTCCTAGCACAGTGCCTGTCATGCCCTTAATACTAATAATGTGTTGTTTCTCTCTTACCACTATTCTTTGTTTTCCTTCCAATTTTGAGGCATACCACTCCGAATACTGGGGAGCAGATCAGTTTGTTTCCATGGGAGAAAGGAACTCCGGGCTGGGAACCAGGAGACCTGGGCTCTAGGCCCCACCATTAAGCTGCTGTGTGATTTGCACAGAGCTGAAGAACAGCAGTTGAAGGACGCAGCTTAAGTCAGACTATTTGGATTTGAACACTGGCTCCTCTTCCTGCTCTGTGTACTTGGGCAGTCACTTAACTTGTCTGTGCCTATTTACTCCTCTGCAAAATGAGGGTAAATACCTAGGAAGTGTTATGAGGATTAAATGAGCTTTTCTATATGAAGAATTTAGAATACTCCCAAGCACATACTAAACATTCATGTTAGCTTTTATTATCTTTAATAAGTCACAATGTTTCTAGGCCTTAAATTTTACATCTCTCTAGAGTCAGGTTTGAACTGGATGAGAGATGTCAGATACGCAGCATGCATCACGACTTCCTAATTCTCTGCTCGTAACAGACATCACTAATTGATCACAGCACTCTCTCCTACTGGGTCCAGACACAGCCTTAAAAATCTTTCCCAGAGCAATATTCCAGGCAACTACTGCCATTCTTTCAGAGTTAACACAAGAAATAAAACCTATTTGCTATCCTGAGAAGAGGTCATATTACAGATTCTATGATTCTGTGGTTCTAAATGAAGAAATATGAGAAAGGGGCAAGGAGGTCACGGGAAAGAAAAGGAGTCTGCCTGCAGGAGACCTTCAGAGCCATTCCAGGTACCATCCTTGATCCACCAACCCCTCCAGACACACAGCTGTGAGACTTTGCTATTCCTCAGCTTCTCCCTGGGACAATGACTGGACTGTTTTCTCCCTTTGCAGAGTAATTGCTGAGATAAAATGGTATGTGTCTAATTGCTGGGTAGGCCACAAACAGAGCAACCCCACATGTAATTTCAGACTGGCAGAGACTGTAAATTATTCAACATGATAACCAAAAGATTACAGTGGCAAGTGGAAGTGGAAAGAACGTTTCAGGGAAACAAGAGCCTGGCTTTGAAGCCAGCATGGTCAAAAACAACCTTGTATAAAAGTGAAGAACATTCTTTGGGTTGAAATATAAGGAGGCAGCTGAAGCTCAGACCTGGGAGAGAGGGTTGTTAGTTCTCATTCACCAGGAGCCTTAATGTACCTGAGAGAATAATAAACTGCCACAGAAAGTGAATTCTTAGTTATCCATGAAAATCCACAAATAGGGAAAAGTAATATATACCATGTTGGTTAAAATAACCGAGCTGAAAGATCTTCCCAGCAAGCCAGAGCCTCCTGCTGACTTCCCTTCCTCCATCAATGGCCTCTCTGTTCTCTCAGTGACGCAAAAGTCTTCTTTTGCTCTTCCCTGTCTCTCTGAGTTTTCAGCCCGTCTTCAGAGTGTCCTAGTGAAGACTTTCCCACCCTCTTTTTCCTGCCGTCCCCATCGTCACTGCCTCACTCAGGCACGAACAGTCACAGCAGCCTCTGGGCTCCAACTTCCTCCCTCCGTCTCTTCCACTGCCATCTTTTCCAGGTTTCCCAGGGAAAGCCCTGATCAAAGTTCTTCTCCACCTAAAACCTCAGGGCTCCCTCTGCCTGTCAAGTGCTATCCCAGCTCCCAGCCTGGCATGGGGTCCTACACAGCACAGGGTCCACTCACCTCTCAGGCTTAATCGCTGCCACTTCCTTCCACTCTCTTCTGCCCTCCCGCAACAGCCTAGAAGCTGTTTCTGAGACACACCCTCTCCTCCTGGAGCCTTTGCTCAGCTGTACCCCACTATGATGGCCTTCCCCACAGACTCTGCAGGCTAGGCCTGGGTGACTCCTTGAGAAGCTGGGATGTGCTTACAATCACCCTCTTGAGCTCCAAAATCATGACAGCTCCTTTGCAATGGAAGCACTGAACATTCCCTCTGAAAATCAAGGAGGCTGTTTCTATCTCCTACGAACCCCCTGGATTGTGCTCCCAATCACCCCTGGTCAGGGCTTCTCCAGCCCTGACCCCAGCCCTGATCTTGGCCTAGTAGCAGTGGGGGTTCTGTCAGCCTGTGCTGGTAGGATAGTTGGGGTATCAGAGAGAGGCGGCTGGCAAGGGGTCATAGCAGGTAAAAAATCTCTAGAACCCTCCCTTATCCTTCTTTATCTCCTACTATCTTCAGCGCTGTTTTCTGAATCCCCAAATTCCCTTGAAGGCCATTAAAGCCAAAGTCACAATATTCTGATACATTCCAATTTACTTTTTTTCCCCCCAAAACAAACCCAGCCAACTAGGTGCAGGCTAAACCATAGACTTCAGCTCGTTAAACTCCTGTCCTATAAATCTAAGGTGGAGAGGGTCATCCTGCCACCTCCTCAGCTGGAAACCGAACCTTCACCACCTCTGCTTCATGCACCTCCGGGACGGGACTGCCTTGGCTGCTCCTCGCCCTTCCCGCCCATCTGTTGGGATGGCATGGGGCCCACTCACAAGTTGGTTGGAGCCTATGGAGGTGCCAGGCAACAATGTGTTTTGATGGGCAGCCTGCAGAAGGTGGCATTGTTGCCTGGCACCTCCATAAGCAGTGCCAGCCCTGGCATGCCACGTCTCTATACTTGTTCACACCTGTTGACTCTCTAGTGCCAAGAAAAGCACACTTGAGCAGGAGACAAGGGCTGGGGGTTTCCTTATGGAGGCAGACGGGACCTAGAGAGGTTTGATCAGTCAGACCCAGAACCACACCTGTGTCCAGCACTGGAATTCATCCTGTAACACTGGTCTGTGCTAAGAAAAAGGTCCCCAGCTGGGAGACTGCAACACAGGCAGACAGAAGCCAGAGAAGAAAGGCAAAGAGAAGGCCAGCTGAATTTAGGAAAGTCCTCACCATCAACAGGCTAGAATGCTTTGAACCCTGATATGTCCAGTCCACCTAGAAGTCTCCAGGTTCTCACTCCTCCACCTGTCCTGGACAATTGTTGCTTTCTAGCTGGGACATGAGCCCAGCTTCAGAGTCAGACACACCTGGTTCTGTAGCTCAGCTCCACTAACTGACCAGGTGATGTTGAGAAAGTTACTGACTTTACCTGAGCCTCACGCTTCTCATCTCTAAAATGAGGGTAACCGTACCTATCTCATTAGATTGCTACCAGAATGAAATAGGACAATAGACATACCCAAGGTGGTGCCTAACACGTAGTAGGTACTCATCAAATTCGAGTTTCCTGTTATGCTCTGCCATTTCGTACTTGCTTTCATTCTCTATTCCAAGTAGGAAAGCTGTTTCAGGAGCCAAATTATTACAAATGTCAGTCTAGGAATAAGCCTAGGAATAAGAGATCAACACAAGTAACTCCAGGTAAACAGAGTGGAGAGAAAAAGGAAGAGAAAGAGAAGAAAACAGGAGAGGAGGAAACTAGGGTTCCCTTTCTAAAAGGCCCCCTACCTATCTGCACCCCCATGTCAGTGCCTCATTCCAAAGACAGCAGGTGCTCTGCACTCCAGCTTTACCTCAGCACACCAGTATATCCCCACTTTTCATTCCACTCCTCCACAATGCCTTAGAAAAATAAAAATTAGCATGGAAAGTACATAGTGAATTCTCACCATCTAAAGGCCCTATCTGTGTAACAAGACATTCTCATTCCACGTCCTTGACATTCTCTCGTTAGCTCTTCTGAGGTGCCTGGATGTGCCATTGGCAGTGCTGGGCAGAGTGAGGCTGACACGTGCAGGAGTCCTGCCCTTCAGGCTCTCAGTGCGGGAGGCAGAAATGAGCTCAAATAATCCTTAAATAAGGGTTGACTAGACTGGACCGAAGCACCGACCAAGATATAAGCAAGCAACTCTGGGGAGAAAATGGCTTTAATGTGTCTCTGCTCTCCACGTTTGGCTAGTGCTCATGTGTCAAACTCATCAGGACTGCCTCCCATCATAACGCCTTTGAGAGTAGGACTCACATGCACTCCAGCAAGAGGCCAGTCATAGATGGTCTTACTGACCTGGAGAGCCTTGCTTGCATCAAAAAATATGAGAGGTCATGAAGAGTTTACTTGCATAGTTGGTCTGACCCTGCTGATTTCGTGGCACTACATTAGTGGTGGTCCACCGGATTTTCAGGCTGAGTGACAAGCTTTTGGTCAGACCTGGATGCTGGAATGTCATGGGTAGGAACAGGATCCAAAGTCCATAGTTGAAAGTCTGAAAGATTGCTCTGTCAAAGATCCCACGGGATTTCCCTGAGGAACTGTCCTAAGTGCTGGATAAGGGGAATGAAGAAGAAAAAGAAAAGCAGTGAACTATTAGAAGAAAATAATGCAGGCAAAACCCCCACCTGCTTCCCAAGGCAGGGGATCTAGGTAAAGAGGAGAGATGGGATAGGTCATGGAGTAAGAGTGGAGCAAGACTTGGAAAGGGGCAAAAACTCTTGTAGGGGATATTCCTAGATGCCCCAGGAATTTCAGTGGCATGCAGGCCCCTAACACTGCAAGGAGGATAAAAGGGCACTTGAACAGAGTAGATGAGATGGACTGCCCAATCTCAAGCTTTCATGTCCACAGGAGAACCAGGAAAGAATCAATCCACCAGAAACCAGTCAATTCAATTCACAAAACAATAATAGTCTTCCTATGAGTCTCTTCCCAGGGATCAGTGGTGAGCTAAAACACAGTCCCACCCTCTTGGAGCCTAAAACAAGCTCTGGAGTCAGGAAACCTACATCGAGAGCCTAGCAGCCCCACTGAGGAACTAGATGAACCTGAGCAAGTTATCTAAGCTTGGTTTCCCCACCTGTAAAGTGGAAATAAAACGTAATACCCAGTGCAAAGGCTTGTTGTGAGAATTAAATCACGTGGCACGTGGAAAAGCTTGGCAGTATCCCCTGCACATAGGCTTGGTGAGCGCTAACTGCTGTTATTATTTTTGCCATTGTAATCCCACCATGATCTTTATTATTATCAGTTTAGTTGGGAGGCAGAGACTAATCAAATATAAGCCCAGAAAATGTTATTTTGAACAATTATAAGTGGTAAGTGATAAGCCCTATAAACAGAAGTCACCTTTGGTGCTTTGAGGGTGAAAACCAGGGCCCTGGCCTTCTCAAGGGGGACAGAAAGGGCTTCACTGAGGAAACGCCCTTGAAACTGAGAACCAAATGCTGCTTAGGTGTTAACTGTGAGCAAAGGGGCATAAGTGGGTGGGTGAGACCAGGGTTCCAGGCAGGGGAGACCATTTGTGTAAAGTCCCCGAGACAAGTCCAAAGTCATGGCAGGAAGCTGATTCCCACAGGATTATTGGTAATTCCTAAAGAGCATACAATGGAAACAGGAGCCCCAAGAGGCAAGAAAAGGCTGAACTCCAGCCCTTATTATCTTGGGGTGAGGTTGAGAAAAGATTTGGGAGCACCAGCTTCTCTGCCCACAGCTGGCTGATGGCTGCTGGAGACACCCAGCATAGCTTCCCATGATCTGGAACTTGCAAGCTGCCCTAGTGCCAGCAGAGCCCAGGACGCCACCAGATGTGAGGAAAATAGAACTGTCCACTTCCCTCCATGCTCCTCCCCACCTCCCAGGAAGCAGAGCCCCTCTCCTGCCCCAGGCCAGGCAGCTCCATGGTGCTCTCACTTCTGTCTGAGAGGGTCACACAGCCCTCCTCAGCTGGGTTTGCCAGTTCCCCAAAAGAACAGCCAGTTGCAGACCCAGCCCAGTGGCTCACTCTCTGACTCAGCTCCACTCACCTACCTTCTGAGAAAAAGAAGTGTTGAAACAGCACTTGAAACTTTCCTCCCAGCCTCCACCTGAGTCCCTCAGAGCACCTCCCTCACTCCCTGAGTATCCGTCTGTCCCATGGCAAAAGTCTGGGCTTAGGAGTCCCAAAGACCAAGGTATAAATTCCATCTCTGTCACTTCCTGTGAAACAGCTTCTATCTTCTTATCTGTCAAAGGGGACTAATACCACTTACTCACAGGACTGTCCCAACAGGATGAGAGACATAATGTGTATAAAGCACTTCATGCAACGCCTAACAAGAGAAGAAGGTACAGATTATCTGGGACAAATGCAGGTAAATCGAAAGGTCTGATCACCTTCCTGGGCGACCTTCTGTTTGCATTGTTTTCTTGGTGCACTCGTAACACTAGAGAGTTCACAGAGGGTGTTGGAAGGTAGATAGATAAGAGCCCATGTGATACTGCCAACTAGGGGACCAGGAAGGCAATGGCTGAGGGAGACATATTATAGGATTTCTGGGGAGCACTGGGGACCCACTTGAGCTTGGCCAATCATGAATTTAAAGTAAGGCAGTCAGTGTGGTTGATGTTTCTCTCCAGCTCGGTTCAGCTGTCTCGGTGGAGGACAGGAAGGGAGAGGTGGAGAGTTGAGTTAACTAGGGCTGGGATTTTGGCAGGCAAGATTGATGGAGGGAGACAAGGATGTGGAAGATGAAGTTGTATATGCTCAAAGAATGAAATCTATTAGAAAGAATGAAAGCTTGCACATAGTCCTGACAGGGCAATCCAAAATCCTAATTCAAACACTACCTGTATGAAGCTAAGTTCCCTCTGCTCCATAAACCTCCATTTCTCACCTATAAAGTGGGAATTATAACCCACCTCACAGCATAATTATGGATGTGATATGACAGATGAGACGGTAATTTATGATATTGAAGCAAGGCATCATTTATAAACCAAAACTCTACCTGGAAACGTTTTGTTAGCCCAGTTTGAGTTACTGCTTGTTCTTGAAAATAATAAAAATTGTATTTCTTTAAAACAGTACTCTGGAATTTAAAATATTTCTTTAATTTGGCAGTCCTTCCACAACTGAATGACACCGTGAGGTTTTCTGGCACCTAGCTAACTCACTGGATGATCTGATTGATATCCACTTGCTGCTTCCCCAAAAAGGGATGCGTCGGGCAAGCCACTGGGAGCAGGGAGGGGGTGCTTTAAGGATGAATTAGACTTGGTCCCAAAATGTGAGAAGTTCAAAATCTATTGAAAAATTTTAAAGTGCATTTGCACTGCTTCTAAAAGTCTGGAACTATGTCTCTTATTTGTTTTGCCAGGTGACTCCACCACACAACACAGGAGAGGTAACAACTTACTGGACAGGTCAGGCACTGCTCCTTTAGATACCTTCAAAACTGCAGTATTCTACAGCTGATACCTCACTAAATCATAGTCTGGTTTGTTCTTTACAGTAGCCTGAGAGTGCATAGAGCAGAGAATCTTATCCTACTTTACAGAACAGAGAGATTGAGGCTTGTCCAGGGACCCAGAGCCTTCTTTCCAGACCTAATGAAAATGCCTTTCCATTACCTCATGGGATGGCTACCACATGGCATGAGAGTCCAGACTTCAGGCACACAAACAGTGGGTGGGTATTACACAGTCAGAGTAGGTAGCATGGTACTAAGGAAGCTACACTTTATTGGTGAAGATGGAGAGAGGATAGAAACTGAACACAATTCTCAGGACATTCCCATTCTGCAAATCATCGCCTATCCTCAGATGCCTTTGATGTCATCTTGACATCTGGGGGAAAGAATAGAAAGAGCGTTGGGTCTCCCATTCTGCTTTATGAAATTGAAGCAAGGCATCATTTATAAACCAAAACCCTAACTGGAAACATGTTGTTAGTCTGATTTGAGTTACTGTTTGTTCTTAAAAATAATAAAAGTTGTATTTCTTTAAAAAAGTACTCTGGAATTTAAAATATTTCTTTAATTTGGCAGACATGTGGGTCCTCATTTCTGCTTCTACCTCTCCCTGTGGTGTTCTCCTCTTTCCATACCTCAGTTGCCTCATCTGTAGTCTGAAGAGGTTGGTTTGATGCCACCCTAGACCCCCCAGCCCTGACTCCATGGGTCACCTGTGCCCGCTCGCCCAGGGTCAGACAGGCTTCTGACCTGGGTCCTCTCAACAGTCTCCAACTGAGAAGCCTGAGAAACAAAGAAACCGCAGGGGCTTGGGCGCACTAAAGGGATGAAGGAAAAACCTTTGGGTACTGATGATCCACCAGCCCTTTAGAAGTCCCCTGGAAAATACACTGGTGTTAGGAATGTAATTAAAGCAAAGCATTCATTCATTCATTCACTCATTCAAGTTCCATACCAAAAACTCAACTATGGGCCAAGCACTGCAAATAGGTGTTGGGTGAGCAAAAGCAGGCAGAGTTTTTTTGCCTTCCTGGAGCTTATGGTCTATTTGAAGAGACAGATATTAAACAATTAATAGCAGAAATATATATAAAGTTACAGCTGTGGTAAGTGCAAAGAGAGAAAAGTACAGAGCACCTCGAGGAGGGACGGGGGGTGGGATTCAGCCTAGTTGGAGAGATAGGCAGTCTTTTCTGAGGAAGTGAAACTGGGCTGCCATGTGAAAGGAGAGAACAAGGCAAAGAAAAGAAGAGTGTCCCAAATGAGAAGAATGGGGCATGCAGGCTCTACGACACAAGGGAGTGTGACAAATGCATGTGCTAAGAGAGGACAGTAAAGGAATTACAGAGAGCAAGGGCAGCATAGTGCAGGATGGGGCTGGGATGTAGGAGCCACACTAAGGAATACCATGGGTCCATTTTTCTAGCAACTCCAGCTCTAAGAATAGATGCTACAAAGACTTATACAAGTCTACAAACAGTATACACATATATTTTTTCATACATGTATATATTAATCCTGGTACATTTATTGCAATGCAATACTATTCAACTATTAAAGAATAACAAGATAGATGTACATGTAGTAATATGGAAAGATAAGTGAACAAAGTAAGTGGCAGAACAGAATGTATAAAGATAATCTACATTTTAAATGCACATGCATATTATGCATTAGGTATATTATATATAATGCACAAAGCATAGAAATAAATTCAGGACTATATACATCAAATTGTTCACAATGGTTACCTCTAAGGAACAGGAATGGAGAAGGACTTTTTTTTCTTTCTAGGTGTCTGTCTTGTTTGTTTTTTGTAATCAGTAGCTATTTCTTTGGCAATGAAAAAATGTTCAATTCTGTTTTGTTTTTCAAGAGACAGTGCACCCACCTGAAAATCCCCCAATTATTCCGTGACCTAAATTAATCCTGGGTGTGAGCTTCCTTGGAGTAAGAAGACCACTTTTCTCAACCATCCCTTGCTGTCCACCTACCCTGTCTCTTGCCTTATCTTCTCTAGGGGTTAGTTAGTGGGGAAGGAAAATAGTATTGATAAAGTTTGATAGAAAGAAGGAGTGAACAGGAAAGGAAAGCAGTGGGGGAAGGAAGCGCAGAGGAGGAAGGAAGGAAGAAAAGGAAAGCAGAAAAGAGTCCAATTACCTCTCCTCCCCAGATAATCCCTCTAGGAGTCGCTAAGCAAGAGCCATTAGGAATGAGATAGAAGGGAATGCCCCCAGGTGTGAGCGTGCATGTCCACCGAGACTGGCAGAACAGCACAGGGTTTGGGCACAGAACAGCAAGAGCCGCCACGGTAATGACTGTCGTCCTCAGGGGCAGACTCTGGGTTGGCTCTTCTACGTACATTAGCTCAGGAAAAGGATTTCAGCCCTTAATTCTGCATTTAAATAGCAGAAACCCCACGATCTCTCAGAACTCTAATTTCTCTCATCATCTCAGTTTTCTCATCTGTATCACAGGGAAAACTTCCCAGCTCACAGGATTTTCTGAGAATCAAGTGAGACCCTACATAAAAAAAGCTCTTACTCATTCTATAATTGACATTATTGTCACCACTCCAGCTACTGAACCACAACAGAAAATGCTCACTAGCGTGAAGTGTACTAATCCTGGTATCCAGTGGTGACCATGTGGTCGCTCTTAGATCTACTGAAAAATGGGACTGTGGAAATAATTTCAGTCCCATTCACAGATTTTAAATAATTGACTGTATGCAGCGGAGAGGGTTTGGTGGTGGGGAGGGGTGGTCGGTCGTGCCACACAGCTGCTATGGCTGTGAAAATTTAACCTCAAGCAGCCTAAACATTCATTTTACAATGTACACTGCTGATTACTTAATTATGTCTAAAATATAAGTCAGACACACTACAAACCCCAGGGAGTAAATTACACAGATCTATGAAGCAACATCTAGGCACTCATTCTGGTTTCACATTTCTGCATTACCTTTTTCCCATGACGACTCTGTAAAAATCTTTTCCTTTTTCTGCAAAACGTATGGCTATTGCAAACGAGTGGTTGTTTTCTCAGTATTACGAGCTTGATTAGGAGAGCCCATCTTCAACCTAACATTTCGGACTCTTATCAACAGGTTCTTATCTTTATGGATATTTGAACTAGGAGATCTACATATGCTTGATCTCAGCATGAACCTCCGCATGACCTGATTTTGTTACCATGGTCACCAATTAGATGAATCTTGTTGACTGCAGAACAACAATCAAAGGATTTCTATTAAGTCCCAGGGTAGAATAACAGTCATATTTAGTGAACATACTTTATAGATTACTTTTTCCATTTGCCTGCCCCAAGGTCTGCCTACCTCTATCTGCTGAGAATGCAGTTGTTCCATAAAGTTCAAAGAAAATGCTTCCTGGGGCCAGTAATTAAATTTTCTTATAAAATGAATGAATCAGCTGGGACTCCCATTCCCCACTTCTCCCTCTGGGGTCTAGCAATGTAGGTCTTACTCAGAGCTCACCTACAATCTTCTTTTCCTAAAATAATTTCACCCCCACTCCATGGCCTTACATGAGTACGTGTATGTGAAAATACCCCATAACCTTTACTGATCATCAGCCATCCTGTAATTGCAAAACACTTAGGAGTATTTTTGCAAGGCTCATCTGGGTGAGGTTTTTCATATAATCCTTCCAGCCAATGAGTGTGGTCCAGTGATTCAATGATCTCATGAAAACCATGCCTGGTAACTTATAAATGTTGACATTAACATTAGGTAACATGTAGGTACTGAGTGTTTTATGACTGTATTAGTTTCCAGTGGCTGCGATCACAAATTAACATAAAACTTGATGACTTAACGGAAATTAATTCTCTCACAATCTGGAGGCCAAAAGTCTGAATCAAGGTGTTGGCAGGGCAACGCTGCCTCCAAAGTGTCTGGGGGAAAATACTTCTTGCCTCTGAGGCATTCCTCAGCTTGCAGCTGCATAAAACCAATCTCTGCCCCCATCTTCACACAGTCTTCTGCTCTGTGTCTGTCTTTTCCTCTTCTATCTTTTATGAAGATACTTGTTATTGGATTTAGATCCCACTGGATAATCCAGGACAACCTCATCTTGAGAACTTGAATTACACCTGCAAAAACTTTTCCCAAATAAAACCATGTCCACAGGTCCTGGAGGTTAAGATGTAGACATACCTTTTGGGAGGTCACCATTCAACCCGCTACAATAACAACATGCATTTCCGAGGGTTTTATAAAATTAAGCTTAGAATTTTTGTATGTGCAATGTTGGGTACTTATCACCAATTTTGAACTTGATACAGCACCAAAGACTATTTACAAGAACTTAAATCTCCCTTCACACTGACTTATCAATCAAAGGTTAAAAGCTTAGTTTTAAACTGGCAAATCAGGTAGAAGAAGGCTGGGAAGCCATACAAAAAAGTCCTAATGAAACATCCTAGGATTGTTCAAAATGGCTCTAAAACCAAAATAAACTCCAAATATCAAAGGCATTCTGAAGGTAGTGGAGAAACTGAAGAATGGCTGGAAGGGAGAAGATCCCTGAAACAGCTCAGAACTAACCAAATAGATGAGAGCTAAAAAAAATGGGAGAAAGCAAACAACAAGTCACAACAGCATGGAAGACATGGCATGGGTGATATATGTGACCACTTCAGTGCAAGATAGGAGCAAGGGTCACCACAGGGTCTAGTTTCTTGATGGCTATTAGAAGGCTGATAGGTGCATGTTATACTGATAAAGCTACTCATTAGTATTACTTTGTGTCGTTATGCCAGTTCACCACACGCTTCATGTAATATCATTTTGTTCTCATGATGGTTACTTTTGACCATGTAACTTCATGCTTCAAGCCATTTGAGGTGCAAACGGATTCATCATCCCCTGTTAAAATGCTGAGCATGCCACAGAGCCTGGGGTGGCAAATTTGGGGGGTCATTTATTGTTCTGTGTTTCAGCTCCTGCTAGAGCAATGTGTTAAGAATAGGAGGAAGATTAACGTTTGTACCACCAAATATTGTTGTAGAAAACCAGCTTTCTAGTACCCATTTTCTACTACCTCAATACCTTAAGAAAAGGAATCATGTTCTCTGTCTCTTCAGTTGTCCTGCCACAAAGTCCACTGACCACCTGGAGTACTGTATTCGTTTCCTATTGCTGCTGTGACAAATTACCATAAATGGGATGGCATAAAACAACATAAATTTATTCTCTCATAGTTCTGGAGGTCAGAAGTTGGCAATGTGTCTCACTGGGCCAAGAACCAGGTGTCCGCAAGGATGGATTCCCTTCTGGCGGCTCCATACAGAAAGCCCATTTCCTTGGCCTTTCCTGCACCTAGAGCCAGCTTCCAGGGCTCTCCAGCCTCCTTCTCCATCTTCAAGCCAGGCACAACAGAGAGGTCTTCTCACTCTAACCTCCTCTTCTACGTTGTGATGACATTGGGTCCATCTGGATAATGATGGCTAGTCCCCCATCTCAAAATCCTTAATCACATCTGAAAATTCCTTTTTGCCATGCAAGGTTACATCTTCACAGGTTCCACAGATTCAGACATGGTCACCTTTTGGGGGGGGGGCAATTATTCTATCTACCACAAGGGAACAAAACAAAGCAAGAATCAAGACAGTTTAACTCTTTGCAGGCCACACATAGACCACCCCTCCCAGTTTAGGCACACCTCCTCTAATCACCAGGGTTTGTCATTAATTCCTTTGTTGCAGGAAGTAGACAAGGGGAGGGGTGGTAATTAGAGGGAGGTGTCTAGCAGTCAGGTCATCAGCAGCTGAGTGTCTGTAGTTTATAAATGCAAAATTTCCCCCTTCCAAGTGATGGCCGTAGAAGTTCCACCCGAGACAGAAAATGAAATACAGGTGTGGCTTGTTACATGTAAATGCCACATAAGGAAACCTGCCCTTATCCATGTGGATAATTTGCCAAAGCAAGGAATCAAACGCTGAAGTCAACCAACCCTCACCCTGCTGGAACTCCCAGCAGTTTATACCACTTAAATGTCTACTAATGGGCTAAAGCAGTTGCTAATGGGCTAATAAGCTGGTCATTAGCAGCTTCTTAAGTAGCAGGCTGGGGGAGCTGTGTGAGTCTAGTTACAGTCACTGAGAATGAGCAGTCTTCTTAGTTTATAAAAGACACTAAATTGGGTCAGGAATTGTTTCCCCTAAAGGTTGACTTATTTGGCTCCAAATACGGAGGCAGCAATTATTACAAGGAATTTCTCCCTTAATAAAGATATTCACTCTGAAGTTCCCTGCCAGGTTCTTCCTTTGGGCATTTCAATGTCGGTTTACAGACCACGAATTACTTCCGAAGACACTAAGGAATAGAATGGAGCCTTAAGACATACTGTTCAAAATCAATCAGAAATGAAGATAGAACCTTGTAACAATGGTGATATGAGTGTCCCCAAACATAACCAGCTAAGAGAGCAAAAGAAGTCAGGGTCACATTAAAAGCTGAGTATCACTACCACCAATCAAGACACCCCCTGCTTATTCTCTCGTTCAATGAAGACTGGCTGAGCACACAGTGGGCAGTGATCTGCGCCCCACAGAAAATATAGGCAAAACTGTGCCATTATGGAATTCACCGTCTGTGAACGACTGAAAATAGACCCCCAAAATGAGTGATTATATAGTAAAAGGTGACAAGTGCATAGAAAAAGACAGGCCAAGAGGAGGAGAAATCAGGGGTGCTGGGGAGAGGGCAGTAGTGAAGGGACATCTTGAGATGGTGTCAATTAAACAGAGGCTTAAAGGAGGTAAGAGTGGTGAGCGGAGGAGATCCTGGCATAAGCAACAGCTGGTGCAAAGGCCCTGAGGCCAGACAGTATCTCATTTATTTGAGGAAAAATGAGGATGTCCATGTAGCTGGAGAAGGGAGAATGGGGAGGTCATAGGAGTTGCAGGGCCTGGCATGTGGGCCTTAAGGACATTTTGGCCTTCCAAGAGGAATGAAGAGCCGTTGGAGGTCTCAGAGCAGAGGAGTGAAGGTATCCCCTTTCTATATCAAAAGTCTCCTTAGTTGCTTCTGGGGACTCCAAAACAACCCCTAGACGTGGAATTACTGGGTCCTACATATTTCTACAATGCCTACAAGTTGACTTGTCCTCCCATGGTACCCTCCTCCCACCTCCCAGACACCTCTTCCTACTTCCATCACCAGTGCCCTTGGTGAGATGCCTGGCTGGATTGCTGCTTCCCAATGCTCCTGAACGGCCAGCCCTGGTGTGCCACAATGCCATGCAGGCGTGACCTTCCCAGCCCTGCCCTGCTCTTGAAGTGACAATTCCCAAGGCCACAAGTTTCCACACAGACACTCTGAGCCTTTCCAGAGAACAGCTGCTGCTCCAGCGTTTGGTCTTTGTGCCAAGTAAGCCATTCTTATTTCTAAATAAAGACATTGTCCAACATTTTTCAATTCTTATAGACTTATAATTAAAGAGTTTTTCTTGAATTATGTCATCTCAGATCCATTTTCCATGCATATATCCTTCCTTAGAAGTCCAGCTAGATGAATTTAAAATCTAGCTTCTTTTCTCACCTCTCCTTTGGATCTATCCTATCTGGGAAACCTCTCTGATGGCAGGGAATGTTGCTTTTTTTTGTCTTGTTTTGTTTTGCTTTTTGGTTTATTGAAATACATTTGACATATATTATTATACTGGTTTTAGATGTATAACATAATGATTCCATAACTATATACATTACTAAATGCTCACCACAGTAAGTGTGGTTACCATCTGTCAACATACAAAGATTTACAATATTACTGAGTATATTCCCTAGGCTATGCTTTTCCTTCCCTTGACTAATTTATTTTATAATGGGAATTTTGGCCCTCTTTATCCCCTGCACTTATTTTGCCCAACCCCCATCTCCTCTCCTATGGCAATCAACAGTCTATTCTCTGTATCTATGAGTCTTTCTGTTTTGTTTGTTCATTCGTTTTGTTTTTTAGATTCCACAGATAACTAAAATCATGTGGCAGTTGTCTTTCTCTGATTTCCTTCACTTAGCCTAATGCCCTCCAGGTCCATCCCTGTAACTGTGAGTGGCAAGATTTCATTCTTCTTCGTGGCTGAGTAATATTCCATTGTATTTATGTGCCTCTTTATCCATTCATCTCTTGATAGGCTTTTAGTTTGCTTCCATATCTTGGCTATTATAAATAATGTTGCAATAAACATAGGGGTGCATACATCTTTTTGAATTAGCAAATTCCCAAAAGTGGAATTACTGGGTCCCATGGTATTTTTATTTTTAGTTTTTTAAGGAACCTCCATCCTGCTTTCCATAGTGGTAGCATCAGCTTACATTCCCATCAACAGTATATGGGGCTAATGGGCTAGTGTGCTATTCCCTCACCAAGGGAACATGTTTTTTGTTGTATTTTCCCCCAATACTGAGCACCAAGCTTTGCACACAGTACTCAACAATATGGCTAAATTAGTGTGTATTAATTCCCTATGACCTCAGTCCTATGCTAGTCACTAAAGCAGTTACAGAAGTGAAAGTTATCCCTTTCCCCCCACAAAAAAGCTTGCTTGGTAGATAAGGAAATTCTAAGAAACAGCATCAAATAATGGTAGAATGTGGTTAAGTATAAGCATTGGACATCACAAACTCTGGCTCCTATGAATTCAAGGAGGAACTGGGGACAGAACAGTGGAGAATGGTTTCCAAGAGAAAACAGGACTTGAACTGGAAAGCGTGAAGGATGAACAGGGTCAAACAAGACCCACAGAGCCAATATCCTCCATTCAAGGGGGACAAATAGAATAATTAGCAGCTACAATGTGTGTCACTTAGGCTATTTTTCACAACCAGCCTCGTTTATACCTATGATTTGCCCAGTAAACCCTGCCTGGAGTTTCACGACATTAAGTCAGAGAGTATGTTTGGCACAGACCTTAGCAGAAACCCTGTCAAATATTCCATCATCAACAGAAACAAACTACACTGTACTTACCCCATTAAATAAGCTTCAGTGACCAAGATAATAAGGTGTTTAGCTTTTGGATCAAAGAAGCCAGGGGACACTGAAGGGTTTGCTGTAGGTATTCAGGGGTCTGGCAATTAGCACTAGGAATTGCAACAAGTACATAGTGGACAAACTTTTTTTACGGATGGGGCAGGTAGTGTATGGGGCTTAGGAGACGACGGAGCACATCACTGAAGCTCCTGAGCATCACACCAACAGGCATAAGTCTGCTGTTTGATATCACCTTGGCAATTAGCCCTCCAGTAAATGAATTAGCACCCAAGAAACTGGAAAACAGGCCATTCAAGATACTGGAGGCAGAGCGGTGAAAAGCAGTCTGCCGGGATGGGAAAGAGATGCTCTGCTATTTAGTAAATCTATAAAACAACTCACTAATTGACATTCTTCTCCCACCAAAAAAAAAACTTTTTTCTCGGAACACATGTCTCAATAAAAGACCTACATCTATGGACATAATAAAAGAACTAAGAGGGCTCTAGGACTCATGGGACATCAGTATAAAAACTGGTTATCTGAGAGAGGAAAATGATTTTTGGGTGCTAGCATTAAAGTTTGTAATCTCTGGGTGCTGTCTGTTGCAGGGGAGAAAATTATAAAATTCATTACCAAGGTCCTGCTTATTCCCTAATACCCAAGAATTGGTGTTTATTAACTTGATACTGCATGTGTGGCTCCCCAAAATCCCTGCTAAGAAACTAGTTGTGTGAACTGTAAAGACATCACATTTGTGCAAAAGATATTCTCTAGGTAAGGCTTGAACAAATAAATCACATACAAAAATAGGTTGCTGGCTAGGAATCTGTTCAATCTTTTCATTATGGAATAATTATTTTGAAAAGCAAACAACCATTTGCTAATTTATCTGAACTATAAAAATAGACTTTGGCTTATGTGTTTTCTCATTGAGTTTACTTGCCTTTGTACGTTCTAGTACTCAAAAGAAGATCAACTATTTTTCTTTAAGGATAAAACACTAACAAACTTCAAAAGAAAGATGTAATCAAATGCTTGCATCACTATGTTTTCTTTCTCTTTCCTTGCTTTCAGTCTTAGGCAGATTTGGTCTTTGACCCTGTGATTTTAGGTAATCTATGTGCAAGGTTGCCCCAGACAATGCTGGTTGCCATCTAAGGTCCTGACATTATTATTTAATCCATCTCTCAGAATATCCTAACTTGTGTGATAAAGAATATGGCTACCCTATTTATTACAGATTCTAAGGAACTAGGAATTTATTGCATTTTGAAGTCAATTAAAAAGGCAGACTTTCAAACATTATTCACATTAACTCCAAGGATCAAGTGAAAGCTCTTTTAAAAGCCACCTGGGAGGGTTTGCTAAGGACACAAGCCCCCACCCATGAGTTTACTGGGTGTGCGTTTTCAAAACCAATTCAAAATCCCATCATGACCCCCTTCTTCCTAGCACCCACCAGCTTGGTCAGGTGTTCCCTAAGAATCATAGATAGCATTTGCAGGTTAGCAACTGAAATCAATCACCAGGAATTTTTATTTAGCACGTGACCCCACCCTCCATCCTGCCCCAAAGTTCAGATCATGTAAAATCCCTGGTAAGATCAAATCTAATCAGATTGATTCCTCACCATTTACAATGCATTTTGTGGATAAAATGAGAGTTCCCATGGCCAGGATTCTCACATGGCCCTGGTTGATTAGCTCACTACACACCTGTGGGCAATATATGGCTGTTAACTCTATATAAAGAGCTCCGCCCAGTGCTCTGGGCATGACACGGTGGCATGGCTGCAAGGCTGCAGGAGAGCAGAGCAGAGACTGGAGTGATGGTAATGCCGAGGACAGAGGCCCAGAGGACGGCTGTGTGGGACGGCTGCACAGAGAGGCCCAGAGGATGGCTGTGTGCAGGACGTTTGTGCAGAGAGGCCCAGAGGATGGCTGTGTGGGACGGCTATGCAGAGAGGCCCAGAGGATGGCTTTGCAGACAGATGGGCCCAGAGGCAGAGACCGGCTTGCTGCATGCAGACTCGCTCTGAGTGAACGGGATTTTAGTGACTGACCTGCCACCATGGAAATAAAGTTGGGTATAGCCCTTTCACCTCAAGAACCCTTTGCTGTCAATTTCTTTGGTCACAGTGAATCTATAGTGAACTTGCCTGGGGCTGAAACCCATTGGCAAGACACCCTTGTACTCAAAATTTTGTCTTTTTGGTTTATACATGGAAACCGAGGCTTAAGGAAAAAAGGATAAACTCATTGGAAACACAGCCTATTTAGCCACTTCAAGCTCTGCCCAGCAACCACCACCCACAAACCCGTCCTGACACACACACACACACACACACACACACACACACACACACACACACACACTCCTTCCCAATGATAGATGAGAATCTTCCTTCAAAAGAGACACAGATTCATTCAACAAACGTCCTATTTTCTGGCTCTCTATTTTTCATATGCTGAATTGGTAATGGAGCTAATAAAGGTTCAAGATTGCTCTTTCTGGGGCCAAATTTTTCTTTTCTGAGTGTCATGTTTTTTATTCAGAAAAATAATTTTCTTTGCATTGTTTTCACAAAAGCTTCCAACACCCCCAAATAATGCAGAGAAATTGGCTTTTATGTTGAACAGGCTTTTTCAGTGCTCACTGTATCTCTCAGCATATCTATTATATTAATCTAAGCCTTAATGATACAATGGGTAAAAACAGTGTACGGATGTGTATAAATAAAAAATTTAATAGATTTCCCTCTTACCGTAATAGAATTGGCATGAGGCATTGGAAACAGGAGTGAAAGTAGTCGCTCAAGCATTGTGTTTACATGATATTTAAATTCAAGTGGCTGGGGTGTAAGTACTCCTAAGTACACCTGAAAGGGATGGTGCCTCCTAATCATTGTTTCAGCAAGTGACAGTTGTTTACACAACAGCAGCGCGTTCACTGCTGATTTGAATAATAAACATGCTTAAATACCAGCTGGATAATAGAAGGATAATTGAAACATAGTTTAAAGCTCTGATTTACAGGCATTGTAGCAACAGTTTTATTTGCAGTACAATGCCACACTTTAGTTCAATCTCTGAAAAAAAAATTTTAAGGCATTGTTTCAAACATTGGGGTCTATTAAACTTGATTAATACACCCAGCATATGTATCCATAGCTCAAGCCATGCCCGGGTGTACTTGAGACAGCTATTGTGCAATGTGTTTTAGCAAAACACTCCAGGCTACAATGGAAGCATTCAGGGGGCCTGCAGTGCAGGGTGTCCACCAGGGCCCTGAACAGTGGGACCTGACACAGAAGCAGAACACATCACCTAAGTCTTATGATTCACAGGTGAGAAACAAAGGGTTGACCTAGATAATCTCTAATTGTGAAATTTTACAAAGTTACAGTTCTAAACTCAAGCAAATCTTCAGTTTCTTCCCATCTTTTTCCTTGTTTACACACCCATTGTTATCTTCTTAGTTCAGATCACTTTATCTCTTTACCTGGTCAATTGCTAGAGGACTAACCTGGGCATCTGCTCCCAGGGTCTCCCAGTTTCAATCAGTCCACACCACATAACCAAGTCAATGATTCTCTTTCAGGTGGGAGCTGCAGGGTGAAGTTGGCTCCCTGCTCAAGTTGGTCCTCTCAGGTAGGCAACACCTGGCAGGTGTCAGTTACCACTCCAATCATCAAAGGTAGGAATCTTAAAACAGATTGAACCTGTTCACTTGGAATGGCTCATACTTGGGGAAATAACTCCTATGACTAAATTAGCAGAAGTCTAATTAGCCAACCAGAATGCTGATATATGCACTGATTTATCAGTCTTAGAGGGTAATTCACATTGGTCATTCAGAACACTCTCCTGGAATGACTGCCTCAGAGGAGCAAATTACATGTCAAGAAAGTTGCTTAATGAACATAAAGGAAGAGCAAAAGAACAGGATGAATTGCCACTTTCCACTCCAGGGAAAAAAGTAATAGCACCCAGGCACCAAGCCAGACATCTATTATCTCTAAATCCCCCAGAAGTATTATTCCCTGTTAAATACAAGGGACTGATCTAAGGCCACATCGTTGCTGAGTTATAGCATCAAAACCATACCATATGCTGACTAATTATTAATCATTGTATTGATGACCAACAATAATTACCAGATAGTAAGATATTAATAATCAAACCTCTCTCATATTTCTCCTGGATTGGGCTGAATAAAAGTGGACAGATGTGTCTTTTCTGTCTCCTTTTTTAATGAATCACCTGTACCACTCACACAGACTGCCTCACACTCTTAAGAACTAGTAGGTTCCCCATAGATGCTGAATGAGTGACTGAGTAAAAGGTTAAAAAACTTAAATGACTGTTATTTAATGCTAGACATGTATTTCTGAGAATACAAGTTGGTATGTGGTAAAGTTTGGACAATTGTTGCATCCATTCCAGTCCATTAAGAAATGGTGTTACTTCTGCACATAGCTAATCTCATCTGCTATGAGTGGCTTGCTAAAACTTAATTTCCATCACAACCATATCCTGAAATTCTGAAGACACATTATCAGTATTCTACCATATACAAAACCCATATCCTAAGGCCATCATCTCATCTTGTTACTCACCTATTCAAAACCAGGAGATCCATTTTCAAAAGGACAGCAGAGCCAAGGCCCTTACTGCAGTGCACACAAAGATCCGTCATACTGCCATCTGCTCTCAGATCCCCTTGTAAGAGAATTTGCTCCAGTATGAGTCACTGACTTTCATGAAGTAGTAACTTTCTACTCCTCTCTGGCCTCAGCTGAGTGGAGGGGCCAAGCCAACTCATTTAAGGACAACAGACGCAAAGCCCAGCTGTGGGGAAAATGGAAGTTCCTATGGCCAGGATCCTCACCTGACCCTAAACTACTTGATGATGCAACTGGCCTACTGCTAGGCTACTGCTTCCACACCCGTAGGCAATGAGCTATTACTGACTGAGTCATATGAAGGC
The DNA here is from genome assembly GCA_032199065.1 of Smutsia gigantea. Classification (NCBI taxonomy): domain Eukaryota; kingdom Metazoa; phylum Chordata; class Mammalia; order Pholidota; family Manidae; genus Smutsia; species Smutsia gigantea. The sequence continues at coordinate 131,252 of JAVSCE010000340.1, read as the reverse complement.
TCAGTCTATATGAAGAGCTCTGCCCAGTGCTCTGGGCAGGGGCAGAGATGGAGGTGGATTATGGACCTGCAGACAGCTGGATACAGATGTGATTCTAGAGCTTGACCTACCGCCATGGGAATAAAGCCGGGTATAAACCCTTTTACCCCAAGAACATTCCATTGTCCTTTCTCAGTCTAATAGAATCCATAGTGAACTTGCCTGGGGCTGAAACCCTCAGGCAAGACAGAATCCCAGTTCATCCTTTTCCCTGCAGTGTTACCTTGGGCTAGTTACTCTACCTGTATCAGTGCCTGGCACATGGTCAGCACCATGTATGTGTTAGCATGTTAAGGATCATTACTGGGCACTTAAAATGGGCTGGCTGGTGTTCTCAGTCCACTACATGTATTAACTCAGTCAATCCTCACAACAAGCCAATGAAGCCCTATTGTAATCCCCATTTTGCACATAGGAGACTGAGGAACAGAGATGTATCTAGTCCAAGGTCATATGGCCGGCAAGTGGCCAGGCTGGAATTTGAAAGCAGAAAACCCATAAAGCAGCCATACAGAAAAAGCCTATATAGACATCATCAAAGAGAGAACATGTGACCTGCAAGAGAAAAACACACACAGGAGGTGCTTTGGCCAGAGACTTACTTAGTCCTAACTCACAAGCATCCTCTCAGTCACTGCCCCTCACCCCCACCCCTTTGCCTCAGGTGGTCTGCATGGGTCTCTTTTTCTTGAAACTGAAAGATCCTGACTAACATTAATTGGTCCTGAATTGGGTGGGGTGATGTCTTGCCAATGGGTTTCAGCCCCAGGCAAGTTCACTATGGATTCAGTGAGACCAAAAAATGACAGTGGAATATTCTTGGGGCGGGGCGAAAGGGTTTATATCCAACTTTATTCCCACAGTGGCAGGTCAGTCCCTAGAATCCTGCCCACTCAGAGCAAGTCTGCATGCAGCAAGCCGGTCTCTGCCTCTGGGCCTCTCTACCCCTGCAGCCGTCTCAATCTCTGTGCTCGGCACTGCCACTACTCCAGCCTCTGCTCTCCTGCAGCCCTGCAGCCGTGCCACTGTGTCACCCAGAGCACTGGGCGGAGCTCTTTTTATAGAGACAACAGCAACATATTGCCTACACATGTGTAGCGAGCCAGCTGACCAGGGCCAGGTGAGAATCCTGGCCACAGGAACCTTCACTTTATCTACAGGTGAGGTGCACTAGCGGAACACAGAACAGGATCTCAGGAGACATGTGGGTGGAGGCAGGACAGGTGGAGGCAGATCATGCACAGTGCTGGGTGAAGAGGGACAGAAGGCCCCGCAGCCCACACACCAAGACAGGGACAGAGTGAACCCTAAGCTTTCATTTACAGAACCTAGGGATCTTGAGCCCAGCAGATGGTGCCTGTGGAGGACTGGGCCCTACCTCAGTTTCATGGGTCCAGACCATGGTGCTGATGGATGGTGTGCTCCGTGTTAGATGCCTTACAGAGGGAGCGGGCACCTCCCCACCTTCCCTGAGTAAGAGATTGTACGCCAGGTGCTTAGTTCGCCTTTCAGTTAAATTCAGGTGTGTTCATTACCCCAAACTCGCTTAGGTTGAAGAAAGGCAGGCAGAGCCTAAATGGATTTGTTTTCTTTTCTCCTCCTCTTTTTCTTTATAAATTACAAAACAGGCCATAAAAGCTACACAAAACAATAGCAAAAGTAAAGTATTATGCTACCAACAAAGAAAGCAGAGAGTATTCTATAATTGGCAGGCTCCAGGGCTGAGGAGCTAAAGCTGAGAATGCATGTAAGGAGCCCGAGGTGCAGGAGGAGCTGGCCTGATGGCCGGAGTAGAGCGAGACATAAGGCAGGGGGGCAGGAAAAGAAGGAACCAGTTGATCTGTATGGCTGACCCATGCACAGTGCAGAGTTTACAAGTGCTAACCCCCACATAGTCTAAAATCCAGATATAACTGGACTCCCCAAAAAGTTGATTACTAACAGCCTACTGGTGACTGGAAACCTTATGGATAACATAAAGCCAGTTAACACATATTTTGTGTGTTATATGTATTATATACTGTATTCTTACAATAAAGTCAACTAGAGAAAAGAAAATGTTTTTCCAAACTGTCACAAATCTCCAAAAAATTTTCCAATGTATTTATTGAAAAAAAATCCATGCAGCTCATGGACACACGCAGTTCAAACCCATATTGTGCAAAGGTTAACAGTATAGTGACCAATCAATCACCGTTTCCCCCTTATTAGCCCAGGTGTTTTTATTGTGGGTTAAAAAAAGGTCAAGAATTTATTGCTGAAGAGATTGAATGAACCAAGGAGAACTAGGACAGCCAGTAAGGGACACTTGAGCATTTAGGGAATCCCCCAGCATTAAGGTGTCTCTCTAAATTGTCTACCTTAAAAGGAAGCCTGGCAGGCAACATGCCTTACCCAAATACCCAGAGATCCTCCTGTATGTCCACTGACTCATTCTACAAATAAATGGACAACCAAGGATTGTGGGGCAATTGTAGAAAGACAAATATAAAAAAGAAAGTTCAAAATAACCAAAAAGTGCCTTGGAAAAAATAAGTAAATTCTAGGGTGAATAAACAACAGTAAGAGAAAAAAACCTTAATTAATTTATTCAAAATATTTAAGAAGATCCATAAAACAAGAGTGTGATATTATTTAAAAACATATGAAAAGAGTATAATAAAGAACACATGGAAATTAAATATAGAATTGATGAATAGAAAACTCAGAATAAATTTGAAAAATAAAATCAAGGAGATCACCAAAAGTAATTTAAAAAGAGATACGAAACATCAGAGAAAAGATGAGAAAAAATACAAATCAATCCAATAGCTTCAATATTTATTAGGAGTCTCAGAAAAACTAGAAAGAAGAAATAACAGAAGAAATGTTCCTGCAAGAAAGAACACAAGTTTTTGATAGTGGATCCATTGTAAGTGACACAATGAATGAAAAAGGAACTGTAAATGTGAAATTTTACAACTCCAAGGAGCAAGAGAAGATTCAAGAAGCTTCTGGGGGGAGGGTGGAAGTCATCTGCAAAGAAATGAGAATAAAACTGGTCTCAAATTTCCCAAGAGCAAACTGAATGATAGAAAATGATGAAGACGGTACTTTTTGAAATTCTGAGGTAACTAGATTTAATATCCATTTAAATTGTCAATTAAGTGTGACATTTTCAGACATGCAAAGACTGAAAGTTTTCTCTCTCACACCTTGTATTAAGAAATTACTTGAGGATGTGCTCCAGCAAGATAAAAGAGTAACATAGGTAAGAAAAAGGCCTGGAATATTAGCTCCAGGTCACCAGGAAAGCAAAGCTCAGAATACCAGTTGTGTCACAGTCTTAGAGAGCAACCAGTGTGGAAGGAACAGTAGGGCACAGAACATCAGAAGGGAGAAATTCAAAATTAAAAAGGGATTCCATAAATTTGATATCATGCTTGAGAAATTTGAAAAATGTTAAGGATAAGTTTAAAGCAGACAATGCAAGATAAAGTACAATTATAAACTCTGATAAGCATTTATTTGAAAAAATATATAACATAATTAACTGCTTAGCTATGATAAAACTGTTTTCTACAATGAATCCTAACAGACCCTTTATATTTTTATGTTTGTATGAAAACATACAAACATATATCTACATATATAGAAAGTAAATTTTTTAAATCATCCCAGATATAATTATATACCTAGTTTTTTCACACAATAATACTATTTGAACACCTTTCTAAATACAAGTATAGTTCTAGCTTATTCCGTCCAATAAGTTCCTAAGAATCCACATAAATCATGATGTAGTTATGCATCACCTTTTGATGAATACTCAGATTGTTTGTCTTTGTACATAGTATTATATACTAATATATTTATTTCTACAGAATAAAAAAGTAGGGTAATTAGAATTTTTTTAAATATGCTTTTATAGTTTCAACACTTTTAGATTATTGTTCCACAGATTATTTTTCCACTGTTTTAGCAGCTCACTGTTATACCAGCATTGCACAAGAATGACCGTTTCCACATAGCCCCACCAATATTAGATGTTTTTTATTAGTTTTTATCTGGTTATTTGTTTTGCCAATCTCTCACATGAAAAAAGTATCTGATCATTGTGTTAATTCTGACAAGCAGATTTTGAAATGTCCTAGTTTCTAGATACAGATACAGAATGAGGAATTTTTGGTTGTGTATGTGATAATTAAATGTCTATAGGCATGAACATCTTTTCTGGAATAATGATATAAGAAAAAAAGTAGTGAAGTCTATTACATATGTCAATCATAGTGACAGCACTGACTGCTACAAGTACTGCATCCAGAACCCCTGCTGAAGGGTAATGCCCTGTCACCCTGCTTTGCATCCTATGATCAATCTTGCCCAATCTCTCTCTCTTGATCGAACCAGTGAGGAAGTCTAACCCAAGGACAACAGATCCACAAGTTCTCAGCTATCACTCACATGGCTTGATGTAACCAGAATCTCACTCTAAGGAATTAAAGTTGAGAAGATAGGGAAAGAATTATATGGCTCACTGTGGTGAGTGAAACTATGTGGTGAAGAAGGAGAGCCGAGGGTCACGGCAAGCGGAAATTATGAAGTTGCAACAAGAAGGTAGAGAAGAAATTGAGCAGACACAGAGACAAAAACCTGGGAGGTAAGAAAAGATACCGAGTGTACAAAGGAAAAGAAGCCACTTGTTAGGCAGAGGAAAATAGAGCACATGCAGAGAGGAAAAGCAGAAATACCAAAAGAGTTAAGACTGCCTTATCATGAAAAGAGAGTAGCCAGCTCTTCTATCATCCTGGTTCCTTGTTTCTGTTTCAGTTTCAATCCATACCTTTTTATTATGATAATTTAATTGTATTTTTTTGTTATTTCAAAAGCAATTCGAATTTTGTAGAATATTTAGAAAAATGAAGATAAAACAGAAGAAAATAAAGATCCATCCATAATTCTGTTGTCCAAAGAAAACCACTAAATGTTCATCTTTCCTTCTATTAATTTTCAGTGGCATCTTATGGCCTATATAATTTTGTAAAATGATTTTTCAGGATATTTAACAACCTGAATATATTAATAATATTAGCAATATATTATAAACATTGTCCATGTAACCATGTAATTATTATTTCCCTGTAACCATTATTTTTAATAACTACATGATAATCTCATATGTAGATGAACCAAAATTTATTTGACCAATTGTTCCATTTTGGACATTTACATTGATTTGATTTTCACTACATGGAGGATAAACATCCTTATACTATATCTTTTCCTATAATCTCTGCAAGTTTGACACATAAAAAGTGATAACTTGTTTTAATTTGTATTTAGTGGTTCACTAGAGAGGCTATATATTTAGTGTGTTAGTTGGCCATTTTATATCTTTTTTTGTTAATGTCCTTTTCATATCCTTTTTCCACTGGGTTTGTTTCCAATGATTTCTAAAAGCTCTTTATTTATTAATGATATTAACCTTTGTTTTATATAGCACAAATATTTTCTCCAGCTTATTTGTCTTTCAGATACATTCAAAAGACATTTGTAATCTCAATGTCCCTAGACTTCCTTTACAATAGAGGCTGGAAAGGGTACTTTCCCAGTCTCCCCTGCAGCTAGGAGTCACCATGTTGACCAGCTATGTCCAATGAGATATTAGTGGAAGTTGCTAGGTGAGGCTTTGGGAAAAAAAATTTTTTTTAAATAGGGGATAAACTCTGCTGGCATACCTCTTAGGGATTTTGCCTATTTGCCTCCTTTCTGTCTGGAAAATGAATATGATCTCAGAGGTATGTGAACAATCCAGCAGCCATGAGGTGAGTTCCATGGACAAAGCTCTATAGTCTAAGGAGAGGAAATAGGAGGCAGGAGACAGCCCAGAGTTCGTGAGCCGCATGATCGGTTTTACTGCCAGTCTCCAGATTCCTTATTACCTGAGATAAATAATTACCTATTTAAGATAGATTTAAGTCAGATTTTCTGTTTTTAGCAGCTATGGATATTCCTAATTAATAAATTTCTGCAGATTTTGTAAACAATTTTTAAAGTGATAAAATATATTCATTTTTTTCCTTTATAAATCTATGGAGTGCCAAACAAGTACCAGAGAAATTAATGAATGAATAGTTTATGCCTTTTGACCTATGAAGAAATATTTTCCTCACACCAATAATGTTAATCTTCATTGGTATTTGCTTCTAATATGTGCACACGTTTTTCTTTTGGTGTGAGGAAAGTTTTTCTTCCATATGGGAATTTGTCTTACAGAGTTGGTTGGGAGAATCTAAATTTTCTCTAAATGAGAATCCAATTTTTAAAACACCACTTATTGAGTAATCTTTTCTTTTTCTGAAAGTGGCTTAAAAAGTCACCTTACCACTTAAATTATTCAACCTTTATAACACATTTTATATCTTGTAGAGGAAACCTAGTCTTACTCTTCTTCCCCCAAACTCTAAACTGTTACCCCATGTGTAACCATTGAGTTAAGTTTAGAATAATTTTATGTTCCAGATGTAATCATTTGGAAATTTTGACTGAAATTGAATTACATTTATAGATTATTGGTTTCTTTAAATATTGATTATTTTCATCCATTCACTCAGCTTTTCTATGTCTTTCAATAGCAAAATGGGTTATTGAAAACTACAATTAATAATTTTTAGTTTTATGTCAGTCAGTTTTTTCCTAGGTATTTTATAGATTTTGTCAATATTGTTTCTACAATGTTTTCTATTTCCTAATAGAGTCTATGGTAAATATGAAAGCAAATGATTTTATTTTTTTGGTTTGCTTTACTTTTAAGTACTCTCCTGAACTCATTTTAGAATGTACTATTTAGTAATTCATTTTAGAATGTACTATTTGATATTTTGTATTTTTAGATGTATAATCATATCATCTGAAAATAATTATAATTTTGTCAAGTCAGTTCCAGTTCTATACTTTCAGCTTTTTACCTGCCTTGTGCTTTGGCAGAATTAGAGAACAATTATACTAGAGAACAATTATAAAATAGAACTGGGAACAGGCATCCTGATCTTTAATGGGCCTTGTAACACTTTATGATGCTAAATGTTGATATAAAATAAGTAATCTTCAGCATGTAAAGAAAACACACTTGTATTCTTAATTTTACCAAAATCTTAATTTGCTTAATTTTATCAAAAATCTTTCTTGGCCCTCATTAAAATGATGTGTCTTGTACATTTTGAACTATTGAGGTTAATTGTATTAAAAGATTTCCTAATATGGAAAAATCCTATTTAACTGAAATAAAAATTCTTGGCCATAATATAATTTTAACTTACTGGTGAATTTTATTTGCTTATATATTACTTATATTTCTTTTAGAATCTTTTCATCATATATGTTCATAATGAATATATCTTTCAACAGTTAGTTGTTAATTTTGGTTGTTCTCTTTGTCAGGTTATGGTATAGGATTACACTCTCAGGAAATGAAATTACAAACTTTCACATCACTTTGATGGTTAGAAGCAATTTTAAAGCATAGGAATTATCTATTCTTCAACAGCTTGAAAATAGTCAACATAAAAAGACCTTAAGCCGTTTCTTACTTAACATTAATGTTTGAAAACTTCTTCAGCATTTTGGTCATTAGGTTGTTTAATTTTATCTTGACACAATATTTATAGTTAATAATACAAACTTTTAACTAGTAGTCTCTTAAAATTTTTTAAACTTTTCTACAGATTGAATTATTTCCCATTTGATTCCTACATTATGAGTTTTTTCTTTATGAATATTTTCCAAGGTTTAATGTCTTTTTAGTCCTCTCAAAATCCTAGATCTTGAATCTACTTACTAACTTTGTACTTTGTGCTACTTAATTACTTTGTAACTGTTAAGGAATTTATAAATCTATGCTTGTACCTTTAATTCCCTCAACCTGCTTTCCTTGGGATGGTTTTGTGAACTCCATGTCTAATTTCTTGAGCTGAGATACAATTTACTTTCATTCATTTTTTAATATTAAAAAGCATTTAAAACAATGATTTTTATTTCTGATACTGCTTTAGTTGCATCCAGTTAAGTTCTGATATGTAGTGTTCTTGTTGTTTTCTAAATTACATGTAATTTAATAGTGTCATATTATTTGGAAGCTCTTGGGGGTGACTATGTTGTTGTTTTCTTATTTTTTGGTTTGATTGTAGGTTTAATTATTGCTTTTTGTTGTTTGTTTGAAACAAAATTCCAAGTGGTTGGGTACATTTTTTCCTAAGTTAAACTTTCATTATTAATTTCTAGCTTTAGTGCAATATGACCAGAGATGACAGCTCATGTCATATATGTTTGGGGATTTTGTTGAGATTTTTGGTTGAGGCTCAGAGGTTGCATAGCTACTGAGAAAGAACTAAATGTACTGTATCATACACTGTTCAGTAAATACACATTTATTAAATCAAATTAATTCTTTATATAATTCAAATTCTCTACATATTTATTGTTTGTGGATTCATTCTATCAAAAGAATGAAAGAGAAACATTGAAACTGCTTATTACTATTGTTTCTCTGTGAATTCCCTTATGCATTTCCAACAATTTTACCTTATATATTTCAATACAATGTTCATGGTGCATAGAAATATATGATGCATATCTCCCTTGTGAATTTTACCCTTTATCAATACATAGTAACAAGTGGTGTGCTTGTATGCTGCCTCTCTGAAGAAAAACTTTAAAAGCTGTAATTTGTAGCACTTACCAATTCTTTGGTATAAATGCTCCCACCATGACTAAGTTCAAGTTACTGATATAATAAGGTCACTGAACTCAGAGGGGACGAGATGGACATCACTGGCTCTCCATGTACCAGTACAAGTCAGCTCCAACACAGAGACTAAATTTCTGTTACATTTTATGATCTTTGCCTTTGACTCTGCTTTAGTACTAAGAATATATATATTCTTATATGTATATGTATATGCAGAATATATGTATCTGCAGACTATATATATCTGCATATATAAAATATATTTACATATATTTGCTTTTTTGTTTGTTCACATCTGCCTGATATATCTTTGACCATTTTTTCATTTTTAACCATATTATGTCACTTTTCTTTTACAAATACATCTCTTGTGAACCATATTTTGTTGCAATACCCAATCTGAGAGTCCTTTATGTTATAATAGACAGATTTAACATATTTATATTTATTGTTTTTGTTGATATATTTGGTTCTACATTTTTTGTCTTATGCTTTATTTTTCTTTTGCTTTCTTACTTTGGCCTTTAATTTCTATCATGTATTATATAGTTCACATTTCTTTCCTAGCTTTTCTTTCTAACATATGTTACCTTTACATTTTTTCAAGAGCATTCAGAAGTGTGTATTTCATTCAAAAATGAAAACATATATTTTAAGATTTTCATATTTAAGATCAGAAATTTAGAACCGAGGGAAAGGTTGTGATTTCCAAAAATGCTAGAAAAAAGTATTCATAATACACAGACGCCTTGGTGTTCAATTATATTATTTAAGCTTTTAACCCCAGATCATTTATAATTATTTTATATTATTTATTCTCTATTCTCTTTTAAGAATAAAACACTTTTATTCATTTTTATAATCACACATTTAAAAGTCATTCATGCCTAACTGTAACTTAATGTTTTTAGAGTTATGTGTCAGCCTTTTATAAAAGGGAGGTGACAGACATAATGGTGAAGAGAAAAGACTAGGGCTCTGGCACCAGACTCCCTGAGATCAAATACTGGGTGCATCAACAACTGATCATGTAACCTTCTCTATTAACCTCTCTGTCTCTCAGCTCCTTATCTGTAAAATGGGCATATTCATAGTACATGCTTTATAATGCACTGTGAAGTTTATATTGGTTAATGTGAATGATGATCTTCCAACAGTGCCTGGCACATGCCCAGCACTATTTGTGTTTGCTGCTATTTTCTTCTTATTTTAATGTTGCTCTCTCTCAAAGGACTATCTCAGGAAAACACCTTTGAATAACTTTTCAAGATGGACATAGGTGGTATAGTTTCTAAACCCAGTATAGCCAAGGCTGTTTTTCTGTTATCTTCACATATTAAAGACAATATGACTAGGCTTTAAATTCTTGGATCACAACTATTCCCCCTCAAAATCCCATAGACAAGTCTCCATTTCTTTCTGAAACTTAATGTGTCTAAGAAGTCTAAGTCCAAACTTATATTTTGTTTCTTTGTAGATCATCTAGGTTTTTTTAATGTGAATCTTTGTAGGATTTTTCAGCATCTTTATAAGTTGAAATTTTTGTCAAAATGTCTAGGTATGGTTTCCTTTTCATTCATTTTGTCTGGAATAGTCTTTAAAAATCTCCCTACAGTTCTTTCTTCAGTTCAAAAACTTGCCTTCTGTCACGTATTTATATATTTGGGTTTTGCGCTCTTCCATTTATTCTGTCCCCTGCTTGCAGAGGCACCAATTATTCATGTGCTTGCTCTCTATTCTGTCCTCCATTTCTATCATTTTTTTATCTCACAGCTTTAATCCATTTTTCCCCTCTGACTTTAAAGTTTGTCTTTCAAAACAATATGATTTTTCAACATAAACATTTAGTGCTCTTCACTGACCCATTTTGTCTCTAAGTACTGCTGTTCAATTTTTAGTTGTTTTTTTCTATTCTTCCATCTCTAGCTTTCTGACTCCATAACATTAATGAAAAATCCAGAAATAAATCTCATGCAACCAGATTCCTGTGACTAGGAGAAACTGACATTAACTTCATACATGAAGCTACTTAAATATGATCCTTTATGAAAAATGGAGTGAAGTGTTCCTGTAGAAACAGCCTCGCATGGTGCACAGGATGTGTGACCGTGACTACAAACGGTGTCTCTTCTTGTATTTCTAGACCCCAACATCACCACAAACAACATTACCACTCTTTCTCCTACCACTTCCCCCACCACATGACTCATCCAGAATGCAGCTACTCTTAAACTGCATGAACCAGCTCAGAACTGCACTCTACCCACCTGCCATATGCCCAGCTGAGCTCCGCCAGGGGGCTGCTGAACGAACTGGCCACAAATGGTTTCCCAAGCGAATAGCAGTTCCCACCCAGCATTCATTCCAAGGACATATATGCTTTAAAATATAGGGACATACGTTTCAGGAATTGTTTACAGCCACTTTATAAAGAGGGAGACAGAGTGCACCCGCAAGAAAGATAGTAAGCACAGAAGCACTCAGAAACACGGAAAAGGACATTTCTGTACCAGTGACAATGCCTGTTATATGACATTCAAACATCACAAGTGCTATTCAGCTGCTTGTAAGTCATGAAAGGTGAGTGAGAACACTTACCTTCTTTGTAGAAAGGGAAAAGGAGGTGGAGAATCCTTCACACAAACATCCACTTTGACTTTTCATGTCTCAGGCTGAACTCTCCCAGTTGATAACCACAGCCACTCCTGGGTCACAACCCCAAACGGACAGCCAGTGTGTGGGAGAAACAGCAGATGGGCCCCAGTGCAGAGAGCACAACTAGGACGCCAGGCCTTCAGCCACCTGGGCTGGGTGCTCGCCAAAACGTAGGTGAAGTTTTAGCTGGAGGTCTGTCTGCTCCTCCCACACCTCCTCTATGCACGTGGTGGCCACCTGTCTCTCCAGCTCTGAGGCTCATCTGGAACCACCTGCTCCCAGGCATTTCCCCCCTCCTCCACCCTTGCCTCAGATGCCCCATTAAAGCCTTCCTGCACGACCCTGGTTCTGCCAGTGTAATAATCTACTTGCTGCTGATTGGTTAATCCATCCCCTTGCCAGATTACAGAGGCATGTTGTTCCAGGTGGTATTATTTTAACAACCACCTTCAGTGCCTCATTACCATTAGGCTGAGGTAAACGAGGGGTGGATGAGGAGGGCCATCTCAGTTCCTCCACAAATGATACAGCTTCTGACCCCACCCTAGAACGAGCCCAACCCTGTTTCTGCCCCATCACATCACACTGAGTTTGGCACACTGTTCCCTGGATCTTTAGCTTCACTTCTGATTAACAAGTTCCGAAAATCCTGTGAAGGTGAGGTCCCTTTCCAGCCAGCCAGAGCCTGAGCTCTCGCAGCCTCCCCTCTCTAGAGGACACTCCTCTCCCCAGCGGCTAAAACAAAGCACAGTGAGCCTATTGAGTGAATGGATGGCCAGGCATTGGGAACAGACTCCCCGTTCACCTCACAACAGCATCAAGAGGGAAGCAAGAAAAGATTGGCCTCTGAGAGCCCCTCTTAGCAAGTCAAATGTGCACTAATGTGGTCTCTTCTGCTCACATTGCAAAGAGCCCACATCAGCACCACTTTCCCTCTGAGTGGAATTCACTGTATTGCCATTTTGAGCCACTTTCAACTTCTGTATGGGAAGGAGGGGTGAAGGCTGAAGAAAAGAGACCTGAATTTGGGTGCAATAGGTCATAAATGGGACTAGGAATGAAAGAGCTGCTTCTTAAAAAAATTAGAAACCACACTGAGAAGGGCTGTAGAAAGAACCCCTTCTCCCTTCCCCCTGTCCTGGCCCGTTCCAAGACCACTGTCGCTCAGTTGCTGGGATTGTCACAAAACCCTTCTTACTAACTGCAGCCCCTGCCCTGGGTTATGTCTAGCTCCACTCTGCCCTTCACAGCATTTGCAGAGCTCTTATCCTGGAAGTAAATGCAACCCTGTTGCTTCCTTGTTGAGATCCCTAGCCAAGCCCTCTGCCTGCAGAAACAGAAGCTGAGTGTCTCCATCTGGCTCTAACTCAACTCCTTCTCCCACTTCATGTCCAGAAAATTCCCAGATGTTCAGGTAGAAATGTCTGGAATGACTTATTGACTGGATAGAACTAGCAGGCAGAAATTATCACTCAGCTAAAAGGTCTCAAATGCCTTAATTTAATATTTCCAGTAATTCTACCTATTTATCTTAATTTTTCTGCATTGGGAGAGAAATGGGTAATTCCAGTATCAGAGAAGCTATAAATGGTGAAGACAGGATTCGAACTTAGAATTTGAAGCTGTGTATATATGTCTATCTTTCCTGCTCTTTAAGGGCTAGGCTCACACGGTCATTTTGTAGTCTAAACCCAAGGGGCCCATATCTGGCACATGGCAGGATCTCAAGAAATCCTGCCAGAATCTCCCAGTCCTACTGAACAGACAGGTTCACCCAAACGTACCCAGACATCACCTTTCTTTGTCTACCTGTCAAAGTCCAGCCAGCGACACCTGCCCAACTGGCTCTCTCTCTCATCTGACCATCTAGAGTCCTGTGTCTGCATCTCATAGCCTTATCCATCCCTTAGGTTAAAAAAAAAATTAACCCAAATTACACTGGACAGCTCATGTATTAAGTTCCTCCAAAGTCTTAATAAATTTCACAAATATTTAACAAGCAAATTAATTTATGTAAAGATCTGCACATATTTGATAAACTTGAACCAATTTAAGAAATCCTGTCCTGTTTTAATAAATGCTGGATTAGGGTTAGACTTCCTACAAACAGTAAATACATAAAGAAAATATTTGTTATGTGTCTGTATATACTGTACCTGCCTTTTCGAAGATCAAGAAAAGATTATCATCGCCATAAGGACTTTAAGCCACTGTGCTGCATGCATGTTTGTTAAGGAGAGAAAAGAGTGAACTAACACATATTCGGTCAAGCCAATGATGACTTCATGGACAAGAAGGGGTGCCAGAGGGAGCACCAAAGCTCCGATTACATGAAACTTCTAGAATAGAGTCAGCACCAGGGTGAGAGAAGATCTAGAGATTTACACTCTATTTTCGTAAATAGCAAATGCCCTGACCTCATTCTTTGCCCCTTCATTGCTTCCTACTTTTTCCAACCAACAAAATCCTACCCATCCTTCTTCAGGACTCAGCTCAGACTTCCACTCCTGTATGCAACCTTCCTCAGCCTCGTCTCCACCTCCAGGCAGAGTTGGCACTTGCTTCCTAGACTCTGACAGCACCCCAACAATATCTACAGGGTAGCACTTATCCTATTGTAGTTAGCAGTATGTGGGTCTGTCACCCTCACTGCACTGTGAGTTCCTTCATCAGCAACTTGCATTCTTTCCACAAATATTTGTTGAGCAACAGTATGTATAGGTGATATACTCGATAATGACAATGTAACAGAAAGAAAATGACAGGCAGTTGGTTTTTGCCTTCACGTTGCTTACAATCTGGCTGGGAAGAGCAGACTTTGTTGATGTCCCACCCATACCCCTTCAGCATTTATCCCCATAGAAAGTAGGACTGGGTCAGGGGAAGGGGGGAGACCACTCTTCACATATGCAGGGCTAGCAGGAGTGTCAGAGAATTAATTTCCCCACAAGCCATCCTCAACCAATGATGGATGGACAGTCTGTAGATAAATACCTTGATTCTTCCTTGATTCTTCACTGGGATAATAGTGTGGCATGTTCTATACTGTTCCTTAGCGTTCCTGGTAAGATTAAGCTCTAGCTGCCCACAGTAGTAACTAGCTTGAAAACATTCCCTTTATGGAACTCCTTACCTTTCCTATCTCACATTCCTCACTGACTACCAGATTTTCCTGGGATCATCTCCCAAATAAACTATGTACAGTTGAATCCTTTCTTCAGGGTCTGCTTGTGGGGAAACTCAAACCAAGACACTGGAAAACAAACAAGAAGTTATGTGATCCCCACTTCCTGGTATTTACTCTCGTGTGTAATCTGCCTCTCTTTAATGTGGGTTTATGGGCTGGACTTATTGACGTGTTTCCAGTGAATAGAATATAGTACATGTGATGGGATGTCACCTCTGAGATTAGGCTATAAAAAGGCAGTGGCTTCCATTTTGGGTGCTCTTTCATTTCTCTAGGGAAAGACAGCTACCATGTTGTGATGCGCCAGGGAGAGGGCCAGGTATCAAGGAACTCGGGTGTGCCAGCGGCCACCTAAATGAACTTGGAAGCAAATCTTGTGAGGCCTACCAACCAGCAAGTGAGCTTGGAAGCAGAACCTTCCCCACTCAAGCCTTGGGAGGACAACAGCTCCAGCCGACACCTTGACTGCAACCTGTGGAAGATGCTAAGCCAGAACCACCTGGTTAGGCAGAATCAAGATTCTGCACCTATGGGAGATAATAAATGTTTGTGGTTTTTCATCTGTTAAGTTTTGGGTAATCTATTATGCAGCAATATGTAACTAATACAAGTGATAGGATAGAATTCTAGGATGATGCAGTGATAGAAGTATATCATGGGCTGTTTTCCTCCTTTTATTAATTCTTTCCCTGAGAAAATTCAGTCAGAGTGAAAGAAAATCTTGTCATATTACTGAAAATAAAAATGGGGGGAGGGGGGGAATCTCACCTACATATCTGAAAATGTGGATTCCTAGGAAGACAGGCTCTTTAGAATGGGGGTTGGGGGAGGAAAGATTGCCACTGGCCTATCCTGCCTATGCCTGAAAGAGATCCTTCTTCCATATCAGATTTTTAAAGCCCCTGCCCACAGTCTTACTATACCTAAGTAAAGCTTTAGACTCTGCCAGGAAAGCAGCTACAGGAAAAGAGATTACACAATGCAAAGGAGAAGTGCCCAAAGGCACCCACCTTTTCTGTGGGGCTTTGTTTGCATCCAGTAATTCCACAGCTGCCTTCTCACTCAGGAGTCATTCTTCATGCTAGCAGTATAACAACTGTGAACACAACTGCTGCAGAGATGATGATAGGGGCCAGAAGAAGTTGCTACAACTGCTCTTAACTGGGTCTTCTCTGGGCCTGATGCTTTTCTAATAGCTTCCAACTTAGCTCAAAAAAGATTTTTTGAAAGACACAAGCTACCAAAACTCATTCAAGAAGAAATGGAGCTCCCAAACATGGCTAATGGGGATGCAAAATGTACAACCTCTTTGAAAAACATTTTGGCAGTTTTTTTACAAAATTAAATATACACTTACTATATGACCAATCAAATATAAAACTTTATTCACACAATGACTTGTAACATGAATTTTCATGGCATTTTTATTCATTATGTCTAAAATCTGGGTTGAGGGAAGGGATGTCCATCAATTGGTAAACAGGTAAACAAATTGTGCTATATCCATAAAAAGGAATATACTCAGCTATAAAAAGGAACAAACTATTGATGCATGCAACAACATGGATGAACCTCAAAAGCATTATGCTAAATGAGATATCAGACAACAAAAAGTACAGGATAAATAATTCCATTTTTATGAAGTTCTAGAAAAGACAAAACCAAAGGGACAGAAAATAGGTCAGTGATTGCCAAGGTTTACAATAAAGGAAAAGGATTAACTACAGATTGGCAAAGGGGAACTTTCTTCAGTGATGGAAATATTCAATATTATGATTATGATAATGATTATACAACTGTACATATTTGAATTGTATACTTAAAAACAGTAAATTTTATTGCATGCAAATTTCACCTCAGTGAAACTTATTTTTTTAAATAGCAGCATTTTTCTATTTTTTAAAGATTGGGACAATCTGAAAAGAGTTATTGGACTTTTTTTTAAATCACAAAAATTACAACTCAGTGGAGGTGAACAGCAGAATGAATGTTCATGAAAACTGACTTGTGATTTAGAAGATTGTCTGGAGAAATTCTCCCAAAATACAGGATCAAAAAACAGAGCATTGGGACTTAAGAAATAAATAGTAGGAGTCATGGAGGATAAAGCCAAGAGAACCGATATCAATACAAAAAGATATCCAAAAGAAAACAAAGTAGTGGATGAGAGAGACCTAATAACCAGAGAATTAATAGAAGAAAAGTTCTTCACACTGAAGGAAGACCTAATCCTTCACATTGAAAAGGTTTGCCAAATATCAGGAGTAAGAAAAAGATCAAAAGTAAACATGTTCTGCCAAATGTTATACCAAACATGTCTGCCAAACATGTTATGCCAAATTCCATATTGTGTAATTTCCCAGATGGATAGATTGGGAACAATCTTAAAAAAAGTCTGTCATTGAATTCTCATAAGGAAAAGAAAAAGTAGAAAGATGTTTTACATATAATTCTTAAAAGGTTTGCCATAGAATTCTCTATCCAGTGTAGTAATTATTTCTCCTGAGCACAGAAGACAGGGATTTTTTGACATGCAAGTATTCAGAAAGCCCACCATTAGGTCTCTTTATAAAAAAGTACTCATGAAAATTTAAGACAAATCAAAAATGAATTCAAATGAAGCCTCATGAAAGAAGAGGACATAATACACATGAATTAATTGTGATCAATGAAACCAATAATATGTATAATTACTTTTAAATAAGTATTGATGATACAACTATGAAAAAATATGGTTTAAAAAGAGGATATGATGCAAAGTAAAAAGTATCAGTCTGGAAATAAAAATTCTGATTTTCTGAGATTCAAGAGGAGATGGAAAGAAAGAAATAAAAGCCAAATTAAATTAATTTTTGTCTAAGAAGATAATTTTAATTCATGAAATTAGTAAAAAAAACATTTAAATAAAATGTTTATTAAAAATATAATGATTGTCAGTAGTAGAATACAATTAAGATGTTAAAATTCCAAGTCACTTTGTGCAGGGGTGGAAAGGAACAACAACACAGAGGTATCATTCAAGCAAAAGGCAGAGTAAAGAAAATGAAAGGACACTCAGGCACATAAATAAACAGAATAGTAACAATAAAAGAAGGACAGGAGCAATCCCAGGCACAGCACTTATCCCAAAAGAAGAGAAGTCACTGGGTTAAATTTCCTATTAAAAAACAAAGACTCTCAAGTTACCTTGAAAAAATAAAAGCCAAAGCCAAAAATAAGACTTTTATGAGATTTACTTAAAATGACACAAAAGCAAAGCATGAAGATACAGAGATGGGACTGGGGTTGTTCATTTTAAATTGTTTCCTCTACTTCACACATAGACATGCTAGATTTTTAATTGAGTTTTAAAAAGTTGGAGTTACACGTCAGAATGATTAAGCGTTTCCACGGGGAAAAGTGGAATAAAAACTGCAAAGGCAGAGAAAAAAAACTAAACCGAAGTAAAACAAAATTTACCAAGTAAAGAGGAGCATCAAAAAAAAGAGAAGGAAAAAAAACAGGAAAAACGAATGGCAAACAGAAAAATAAAACAAGATGGTAGATATAATCCATAATTGGTATATAATCATAATAAATTTAAATTGATTAAGTGAGCCTGTTAAAAGACAGTGGCCTCAAATTGGATTGCAAACATCAGCAAAAACAACAAAGTCCAGCTACAACATAAAGATCTATACCCAAAATAAAATAACATGTTTCACAAAAGAGTGAATGAAGATATTCTAGATAAATACTAACCAAAATAAAGCTATTTCATATTAATGTCATCAGGTGCAATGGAATTTTAGGTGAAAAGCCTTAATAGGACTAATAAGGAATACCAACATATTGAGGGGGGAGAAAAAGAAAACATCAATAAGATATAGGTATAGATTCCCAAGTAAAGGGCCCAAGATTCATGAAACTGGTCCTGGTTCATACATTTTTTAAATTTGTATTTGGGTATGACAGTTTGATGTACAGTGTCTATTTTACATAATGGTTTCAAAGAATTAACAACATATAACTCATGCTTTCTGACCACAGTGCAATAGGAATTCAACAATAAAAAATTCTTCTCAAAAACCAAACATTTGGAAACTTAAAATCACATATCCACATAACTCCCAAGTTAAAGAGGCAATTACAAAGGATTTTGAACAAGAGACTTTTTGCTTACAGAAATTCAAAGACACAGCATAGTACTTAGTATAAAATCTATACCTTTAAATGCATTTATCAAAAATTAACAAGATTAAAAATAAATGAGTTAAAGCAAATAACCCGATTAAAAAATGGGTGGAGGATATGAACAGACAGTTCCCCAAAGAAGAAATTCAGATGCCCAACAGGCACATGAAAAGATGCTCCACATCACTAATTATCAGGGAAATGCAAATTAAAACCACAATGAGCTATCACCTCACACTAGTGAGGATGGCCAACATAGAAAAGACTAGGAACAACAAATGCTGGCAAGGATGTGGAGAAAGGGGAACCCTTCTGCACTGCTGGTGGGAATGAAAATTAGTTCAACCATTGTGGAAAGCAGTATGGAGGTTCCTCAAAAAACTAAAAATAGAAATACCATTTGACCCAGGAATTCCACACCTAGGAATTTACTCTAAGAATGCAGGAGCCCAGTTTGAAAAAGACATATGCACCCTTATGTCTATCGCAACACTATTTATAATAGCCAAGATATGGAAGCAACCTAAGTGTCCATCAGTAGATGAATGGATAAAGAAGATGTGGTACAAATACACAATGGAATACTATCTAGCCATAAGAAAGAAACAGATCGAACCATTTGCAACAACATGGATGGAGTTAGAGGGTATTATGCTCAGTGAAATAAGTCAGGCAGAGAAAGACAAATACCAGATGATTTCCCTCATTTGTGGAGTATAATAATGAAGCAAAACTGAAGGAACAAAATAGCAGCAGACTCACAGACTCCAAGAAGGGACTAGTGGTTACCAAAGGGGAGGTGGGCAAGGAGGGAGAAGGGGACTGTGGGGTATCATGATTGGTGCACATGGTGTGTGGGGGGTCACGGGGAAGACAGTGTAGCTCAAAGAAGACAAATAGGGACTCTGTGGCATCTTACTACACTGAAGGACAGTGAATGCAATGGGATATTGGGGGGGGGACTCGATAATAAGGGTGAATGTAATAACCACATTGTTTTTCTTGTGAAACCTCCACAAGAGTATATATCAATGATACCTTAATAGATAAATTAATAAATGAGTTAAGCACTTATTCAGAAAAGTAGTAAGAAAAAATAAGAAAAAAAAGAAAGAAGGTAAAATAAACAATATTAAGAATGAAAGGGGGTCCAGCAGGATTAAAGATGGCAGCATGAGAGGTAAGATACAGGCTTCCTTCTAAAACTGCATGTAATATGGAAATATAATTAATACAACTAAACCTGAAAGAGCAACAGGAAACAGGACTGTGCCAGACTGCATACACATGGAGAAAAGAGCAGACCTCACAGAACAGGGTAATGTACCAAAGCTGTGGCCCCATGGGACCCAAGCCCTTTGCCCACCCCAGCTCACTGGAGAGGAAGAGGAATGGAGCAGGGAGGGAGTGGAGACCTGGGACTGCTGAATACCTAACTCCGGAGATCTGCTCTGGGAGCACAAACCTCCATTTCATGGTGCTTGCATGATACTCTTGTGATTACAAGGTTGGAAAGCTAAGACAGGCAGAATTCCTGGAGAGACTGAGATTCCAGCCTCTTGTGGAAAGCAGGGATCCGTATCCAGCTGCTCTGGGACAAAACAAAGGTGGGCAGTCTGAGACACTTCCTAACAAGGAAGCCCCTCTCAAGAAGGATGCTAAAAGGGCAAGGACTGCACAGAGCTTATTGCTCAGGAGAGAAGACAGGTAGACAAAATTGTCCAGGTGCACTCGGCTGGGAGCTTTGCCATATAGACTCTCATATTTAAGGAGGAAAAAGAAATCTTCCTCCTTAGACGATCTTCAGGTGCTCCAGCTCCCTGGCTGGCTACACAGCTCCAAGGACTTCCTCCATGACACACAGACTACTGCGCCTTTCTCCAGGCCAGCCCCACCTGGCTCAAAAACAGGCAAATCCTACCCTGGCATTACCAGGGTAGATCTGTCTACAGCAACTACAAATGCAAAGCATAGAGGCTTATACCTGTGGGCTCGGTGACTGGTTCAGGCAGTGAAGTCAGCCATAGCAGCCGGGAAGCAGGAAACAGCTCTTTCCTCCACCCAGGCACCAATACCGCTCCCCTGCGACCCCTGACATTGCTTCAGGGGCTGAGCAGCTCCAGGGAGTAGAGCTCCTGGGCACTAGAGGGCACCATATACAAATATGAAACACCAAAAGAACCTGGTTCAGAGTAAAATTATTAATACAACTTCTGAGAAAGATTTAAATGACATCGACCTCATGACTCTTCCCAAAAGGGAGCTCAAAATAAAAATCATTAACATGCTCATGGAGGTATGGAAAGATATTCAAGAACTCAGGAATGAATTCTGGTTGGAGATCCAGTCATTGAAGAGCACAATGGAGGGTATTAAAAGCAGATTTGATACGATGGAGGAGACGATAAATGAAATAGAAACTAGAGAAGAGGAATGCAAAGAAGCTGAGTCACAGATAGAAAAAAGGATCTATAAGAATGAGAGAATATTGAGAGAACTGTGTGACCAATCCAAACGGAACAATATTCGCATTATAGGGGTATCAGAAGAAGAAGAGAGAGAAAAGGGGATAGAAAGTGTCTTTGAGGAGGCGATTGCTGAAAACTTTCCCAATCTGGGGAAGGAGATAGTCTCTCAGGCCATGGAGATGAGCAGATCTCCCAACACAAGGGACCCAAGGAAGACAACATCAAGACATATAGTAATTAAAAATGGCAAAGATCAAGGATAAGGACAGACTATTAAAAGCAGCCAGAGAGAGAAATAAGATCACATACAAAGGAAAACCCATCAGGCTATCATCAGACTTCTCAGCAGAAAACTTACAGGCCAGAAGGGAGTGGCATGATGTATTTAATGCAATGAAGCAGAAGGGCCTTGAACCAAGATTACTTTATCCTGCAAGATTATCACTTAAATTTCAAGGAGGGATTAAACAATTCCCAGATAAGCAAAAGCTGAGAGAATTTACCTCCCACAAACCATCTCTACAGTGTATTTTGGAGGGACTGCTGTAGATGGAAGTGTTCCTAAGGTTTAATAGCTGTCACCAGACATAATAAAACCACAGTAAAGAAAGTACAACAGCTAATTACTAAGCAAATGCAAAAATAAATTAACTATCCCAAAGTCAATCAAGGGATAGACAAACAGTACAGAATATGATACCTAATATATAAGGAATGGAGGAGGAAGAAAAAAAAAGATTGTGTTTGTAATAGCATATTAAGTGAGTTGTTAGACTCATAGATGGTAAGGAAGTTAACCTTGAACCTTTGGTAACCACGAATCTAAAGCCTGCAATGCCAATAAGTACATGTCTATCGATAATCCCCCTAAATGTAAATGGACTGCATGCACCAATCAAAAGACATAGAGTCACTGAATGGATAAAAAAACAAGAACCATCTATATGCTGCCTACAAGAGACTCACTAAACCCAAAGACATACACAGTCTAAAAGTGAAGGGATGGAAAAAGACATTTCATGCAACTAATGGGGAGAAAAAAGTACAAGTTTCAGTACTTGTATCAGACAAAATAGACTTCAAAACAAAGAAAGTCACAAGAGACAAAGAAGGATATTACATAATGATAAAGGGGTCAATCCAACAAGAAGATATAACCATTATAAATACCTATGCACCCAACATAGGAGCACCTACATATGTGAAACAAATACTAACAGAATTAAAAGGAGAAATAAAATGCAATGCATTCATTCTAGAAGACTTCAACACACCACACACTCTGAAGGACAGATCAACCAGACAGAAAATAAGTAAGGAGATAGAGGCACTGAACAACATGATAGAATAGATGGACCTCACAGACATCTACAGAACTCTACACCCAAAAGCAGCAGAATACACATTCTTCTCAAGTGCACATGGAATATTTTCAAGAAAAGATCATATACTAGGCCACAAAAAGAGCCTTGGTAAATTCAAAAAGATTGAAATTGGTACCAACCAGTTTCTCAGACCACAAAGGTATGAAACTAGAAATAAATCATGCAAAGAAAATGAAAAATCCTACAAACACATGGAGGCTTAATAACATGCTCCTAAATAACCAATGAATCAATGACCAAATGAAAACAGAGATCAAGTAATATATGGAGACAAATGACAACAATAATTCAACACCGCAAAATCTGTGGGATGCAGTGAAGGCCATGCTAAGAGGAAAGTATACTGCAGTACAGGCCTACCTGAGGAAAGAAGAACAATCCCATATGAGCAGTCTAAACTCACAACTAACAAAACTAGAGAAAGAAGAACAAATGAGGCCCAAAGTCAGTAGAAGGAGGGACATAATAAAGATTAGAGCAGAAATAAATAAATGGAGAAGAATAAAACAATAGAAAGAATCAATGAAAGCAAGAGCTGGTTCTTTGGGAAAATAAACAAAATAGATAAACCCCTAGCCAGACTTAGCAAGAAAAAAAGTCTACTCACATAAACAGAATCAGAAATGAGAAAGGAAAAATCACTACAGGTACCACAGAAATAAAAGAATTATTAGAGAATACTATGAGAAATTATATGCAACAAACTGGATAACCTAGAAGAAATGGACAACTTTCTAGAAAAATACAACCTTCCAGGGCTGACCCAGAAAGAAACAGAAAATCTGAACAAACCAATTACCAGCAATGAAATTGAACTGGTAATCAAAAACCTACCTAAGAACAAAATGCCTGGACCAGATGGCTTCACTGCTGAATTTTATCAAATATTTAGTGAAGACCTAATACCCATCTTCCTTAAAGTTTTCCAAAGAGTAGAAGAAGAGGGAATACTTCCAAACTTATTCTATGAGGCCAGCATCACTCTAATACCAAAACCAGGCAAAGACACCACAAAAAAAGAAAATTACAGACCAATATCCCTGATGAACATAGACGCAAAAATACTCAACAAAATATTAGCAAACCAAATTCAAAAATACATCAAAAGGATCATCCATCATGATCAAGTAGGATTTATTCCAGGGATGCAAGGATGGTACAATATTCGAAAATCTATCAACATCATCCACCACATCAACAAAAAGAAGGACAAAAACCACATGATCATCTCCATAGATGCTGAAAAAGCATTTGACAAAAATCAACATCCATTCATGATAAAAACTCTCAACAAAATGGGTATGGAGGGAAGTACCTCAGCATAATAAAGGCCATGTATGACCAACCCACAGCCAACATTATATTTATCAGAGAGAAGCTGAAAGCTTTTCATCTAAGATCGGGAACAAGACAAGGATGCCCATTCTCCCCACTTCTATTCAACATAGTACTGGAGGTCCTAGCCATGGCAATCAGACAACACAAAGAAATAAAAGGCATCCAGATTGGCAAGGAAGAAGTTAAACTGTCCCTGTTGGCAGATGACATGATATTGTACATAAAAAACGCTGAAGAATCCACTCCAAAACTATTAGATCTAATATATGAATTCAGCAAAGTTGCAGGATACAAAATTAATATGCAGAAATCTGTGGCATTCCTATACACTAACAATGAACTAGCAGAGAGAGAAATCAGGAAAACAGTTCCATTCACAGTTGCATCCAAAAGATAAAATACCTAGGAATAAACTTAACCAAGGAGGTGAAAGACCTATACTCTGAAAACTACAAGACACTCATGAGAGAAATTAAAGAAGATAACAATAAGTGGGAACACATCCCGTGCTCATGGAGAGGAAGAATTAATATTGTCAAAATGGCCATCCTGCCTAAATCAATCTACAGATTTAATGCAATTCCTATCAAAATACCAACAGCATTCTTCAACAAACTAGAGAAAATCGTTCTAAAATTCATATGGAACCACAAAAGACCCCAAATAGCCAAAGCAATCCTGAGAAGGAAGAATAAAGCTGGGGGGATTATGCTCCCCAACTTCAAGCTCTACTACAAAGCCACAGTATTCAAGACAATTTGGTACTGGCACAAGAACAGACCCATAGACCAATGGAACAGTTTAGAGAGCCCTGTTATAAACCCAACCATATATGGTCAATGAATATATGATAAAGGAGCCATGGACATACAATGGGGAAATGACAGCCTCTCCAACAGCTGGTGCTGGCAAAACTGGACAGCTACATGCAAGAGAATGAAACTGGATTACTGTTTCACCCCATACACAAAAGTAAACTCGAAATGGATCAAGGACCTGAATGTAAGTCATGAAACCATAAAACTCTTAGAAGACAACATAGGCAAAAATATCCTGAATATAAGCATGAACGACTTCTTCCTGAACCCATCTCCTTGAGCAAGGGAAACAAAAGCAAAAATGAACTCATGGGACTATATCAAATTAAAAAGTTTCTGTACTGCAAAGGACACCATCAACAGAACAAAAAGGCATCCTACAGTATGGGAGAATATATTTATAAATGACATATCCGACAAGGGCTTAACATCCAAAATATATAAAGAACTTACATGCCCCAATACCCAAAAAGCAAATAACTCGATTAAAAAATGGGCAGAGGATATGAAGAGACAGTTCTCCAAAGAAGAAATTGAGATGGCCAACAGACACATGAAAAGATGCTCCACATCACTAATCATCAGGGAAATGCAAATTAAAACCACAATGAGATATCACCTCACACCAGTAAGGATGGCCACCATCCAAAAGACTAAGAACAACAAATGCTGGCTAGGATGCAGAGAAAGGGGAACCCTCCTACACTGCTGGTGGGAATGTAAGCTAGTTCACCCATTGTGGAAAGCAATATGGAGGTTTCTCAAAAAACTAAAAATAGAAATACCATTTGACCCAGGAATCACACTCCTTGAAATTTACCCAAAGAATAAAACTTCTTAGATTCAAAAAGACATATGCACCCCTATGTTTATTGCAGCACTTTTTACAATAGCCAAGATATGGAAGCAACCTAAGTTTCCATCAGTAGATGAATGGATAAAGAAGAGGTGGTACATATACACAATGGAATACTATTCAGCCATAAGAAAGAAACAAATTCTACCATTTGCAACAACATGGATGGAGCTGGAGAATATTATGCTCAGTGAAATAAGCCAGGCAGAGAAAGACAAGTGCCAAAAGATTTCCCTCATTTGTGGAGTATAACAATGAAGAAAAACTGTAGGAACAAAATAGCAGCAGACTCAGAGACTCCAAGAAGGAACTAGTGGTTACCAAAGGGGAGGGATTTAGGAGGGCAGGTGGGGAGGGTGGGAGAAGGGGATTGAGGGGTATTATTTTTAGTACACATGGTGTGGGGGGTCACAGGGAAAACAGAGTAGCACAGAGAAGGCAAATAGTGAATCTGTGGCATCTTACTACACTGATGGACAGTGACTGCATTGGGGTATGGGAGGGGACTTGATAGTATGGGTAAATGTAGTAACCACATTGTTTTTTCATGTGAAACCTTCATAAGAGTGTATATCAATAATACCTTAATAAAAAAAGTTCTGTCAAGATACTTCAAAAAGCTATTTTTCTTCCGGAATGTATAATTATCTGTTAAAACTAAAGAAGATAAATATGAATTATAATTCTTGAATTTACAATTAAAAAGACAAAGCATTAAAATTAAAAAAAAGAAAAAAGAATGAAAGGGGAACTCTACAAATATTGCAGCTATTTTTAATTATATGAACAACATTGCCCAATAGATGGCAAGAATAATTTTCTAGAACAATATAAATTATCAAATACATAACACAATTATCAAAATTCAAAGTGTAATGAAAGTCCTAAGTGAACCAGAAATCACTTTTAAAAAATGAATTGGTAATCAAAATATTTTCCCACTCCTACTTCCATCTCTAAATGGATACCAAAGCCAGCTGGTTTTTGGAGTAAGTTTTATTATATCAGGCATAGAAAATTTTACATAATTTATTTAAAGAAAAATAGAATCAGAGTGTTTCCCATCATTGCGTTATATGAGACTAGTATAGCCTTGACATACACACAAAAAATGGCCAAACAAAAAAATGTATATATAGACCTATCTCCTAGTGAGCATAGAAAAGAAATCAAACATAAAATTTAGCAAGTTGAATCCTTTAGTATATTAAAATATGTTAATTTTAAAGAGAAACTTACACAAGGAATGAAAGGATGATTTAATATCAGACCCCAATTTAAAAGAGAAAAATATATATGATTATCTCAATACATACAGAATATGAATTTAATAACATTAAATACCATTCACCAAAGACTCTTAGCTATCTTAGAACAGAAAGGAATTTCCTTAATCTGATAAAACATACCCACAAAAAAGCTATTTTTTTAGATAATATTGAATAGGAGGAGAGAGAGTAGGGATCCCCTTTTCCTGACTTTAATGTGAAAACATTTGAAATTTTACCATACAGTCTTATCATGAAATGTGACAAGTGCTGTAATTCTGGGTGTATGTCTTTTATCAGATCAAGGACATTCCCTTCTGTTCCTCATTTGTAAGAGTCTTTATCCTGATACTGCCCCTTAAACAAAGCAGTAAGAAAAGAATGAAACAAAATTGTCATTATTTGCAAATAAACTATTAGGACTGGTAAGAATATATCAAGAAACATAATCAAGAACATATAATAAACACATAAACATCAATAGAATTCAAATACAAGTGAAAACCAATTGGAAAATATAATAAAAAACAAAATATAATTCACAACAGCTGCAAAAATATAAAATACCTTAACAAAAGATCGCTATCAAAATGAATCTAACAACATGTACAACTTTACAGAAAAAAATGCATAAAACGTCATTTAAAAACAAAAAAACAAAACCTAAATAAATGAGACAGATCATGATCATGGAGAAAACCCAATACCATAAAATATGCTTCTAAGTTCAATGTAATTTCAATCAAAATCCCAACAAAAATATTCCTGGATATTAAAATAGTGACTCTAAAATTTACATGGAGAAGTAAATATCCACAAATATCCAATATACTTCACAAAAGAATGGCGATCTGTTCTGTAAAAAACAAATTCTTTACAAAGTTGTGATTTAATCAAAAATTGTGATATTGGCAGACAGATAATACAATGAAACAAACTAGAAATACCAAAACAGAACCAATACATATGGTATCTTTATAACATAAAGAAGGCATAAAAATGAGTAGAGAAATAACTGTTTAATAGATGAGCTTGAACAATGGGCTTTCCTTATTTAAAAAATTGATACCACCCCACATCATATTCATAAAATACTCTACTTAACTAAATACCTAGATATATAGGAACAAATCTGAAATTTTAGAATAAAAGTAAAATAATGTCATTATGAATTCACTTTTTTACTTGAATATGGCATCTCTTTTGATTGGTAATTACTCATGTTATTATTGGTGTTTCATTTTTGTTGTTCAATATTTTAAATATTACCTTTGCCAACAAACACTTCATATTCAGAATACATGAATAGCTCCTATAAATTAGTAAGAAATAAACAGCCCAATAGAAAATGGGCAAAGGGTATGAACAGGTAATTAACAAATGAGAAAGTGGCCAATAAGTATGAGAAATATTCTGCCTCAATAAGAGTCAGGGAGATGCAGTCTTAACAAACAAACAAAAACCAAAAAAAAACAGTGAGATGTGACTTCCCATCCTTTAAACTGACAAAAACTTAAAAGTCTGACCACACCAATTGGTAAAAATAAGGAAAAATACGAACTTCATACACTCCTTGTATATACTGATGCAATCACATTGAAGAGCAATTGCTGATATCTAATACAAGTAAAAAATCCTGTTACTCAGAACTCCCACTTCCCACTTCATGCACTATAGAAATACACAAACACACAATGAGACACTGAAGTTTTATTCATAAGAAAACAAAATTAGATATAATTCAAATGCCCAACATAGGGGAATGGATATAAAATGTGTGATATATTCATGCAATAGAATATTCTACATGAGTTAAAATGAATAAGTATATCTATATGTATTAACATGGGTAGAGCACGTTTAAAAAAACAGATTGAGTCAGGGGAGAGATCTTGAAATGTAATATACAATATGAGATCTTTAACTTTTAAATGCACAAAACATTACTATGTGTTATTAATGAATGCATTAATAAATACAGAAGTCTAGACTGAATACACACCAAATTCAGGATAATTGTTCCCTTTGAGAAGGCATAGAAGGGAACTGAATTGGACTAGAGAGGGAAATGTAGAAGATTTAAACTTTATCTATGATGTTTTATTTCTTTATAACAAATCTCTCACTGACTAGGAGAAAATATTTGCATAAGACATATCTGATAAAGAACTGTATATCCCCATAATATAGAAAGAACACTTACAACTCAACAATAAGAAGACAACCAGATTAAAAAATGGACAAAAGACCTAAACTGTCACCTTACCAAAGAAGATACACAACACAGATGGCAAATAAGCATAGGAAAAGATATTCAACATCTTACATCATTAGGGAAATTGCAAATCAAAACGAGATGCCACTACATACTTACTAGAATGACCAAAGCCAAATCACTAACAACACCAAATGTTGGCAAGGATGTGGAGCAACAGGAACTCTCATTCATTGCTAGTGGGTATGAAAAACTGTATGGCCACTTTGGAAGACAGTTTGACAGTTTCTGACAAAATTATACATACTCTTACCATATGATCCAGCAATCACACTCCTTGGCATTTACCCAAATAAGCTAAAAACTTATGTCCACAGAAAAACCTGCACATGGATGTTTATAGCAGCATTATTTATAATTGTCAAAAGCTGGAAGTAAGATGTCTTTCAGTAGATGAATGGATAAACTGTAGCACACCCAGACAATGGAATATTACTCAGTGCTATCATTCCATAAAAATGAAGGAACCTTAAAACTTATTACTAAGTGAAGGAACCAAATCTGAAAAAAACTATATACCATCTGATTCCAACTATCTCACATTCTGTGAAAGGCAAAACAGTGGAGATGTAAACAGATCAATTGTTACCAGGGATTAGGGAGGTGCGAGGAGTACATAAGCAGAGCACAGAGGATTTGCTAAGCAGTGAAATTTTGTGTGATAACTATAATGGTGGATATATGTCACTACACATTGGTCCAAACCCACAGAATATTCAACACCAAGATGAACTTTAATGTAAATTATGGACTTGGGGTGTTCCAGTGTTGGTTCATTAATCATAACAAATGTACCACTCTGGTGCAGGCTGTTGGTATTGAGGGAGGCTGGTAGGAAAGCAAGTAAGTCAGGAACTCGGTACTTTCTGCTCAATTTTGTCTAAAATTGCTCTCAAAAAGAAAGTCTGTTTTTCTTAATCTAATCATACGCATGAAAAATATTAACACTTTTTCATTTGGGGTGATGAGTATCTAGGTTTTATTACATTACCATTTGTAGTTTTCTTCATGTTCGTCTATTTTTAATTTTCAAGTAAAGCATTTTAAGGAAAAAATGATCAGTAATATTTATCAACAACTGTAACTTAAAGAAAATAAAGATGAATATTTTACAGTGATAAAAGGTACAATTCATAAAAAAACATAAAAGCATCATAAACATTCACACTTCCAAAAAATCAGAGTGATTTATCAAGTAAACACTGAGAAAACCTTAGTAACAGTAGAGATTTTCACTTGCCTTTTTAAAAAAATCAATAGATGAAACAGATAAAAAATAAGTAAGGATGCAACATATATGAGAAAACTATTACAGGTCTGGTTTAATAAATATATTTTGAACTTCATAACAGAAAGCATATTGCATATTTTGAATTACAAACTTGAAATTTTCAAATATCCTTAGAACTTTTTAAAGTTGATTATATATTAGACCACAAATAAAACTTGAAATATCTAGAAAATAAGAATATGAAAAGCTGGGCTGCCAGGGAAGGGCCCCCTTGCCCCACTCAGTGCCATGAAGTCCTGTAGCATAACCCTCAGACCTTATCTCAGGGTTGAAGTGTTACCGCTGCTCTTACAGGGTTATGTAAAGCAATTGTGTCCCTCTTTGGAAATTCCCTTTCTTAGGAGGAGCAAGGGACTGAATTGAATGGAGAGAAGCCACAAGTTGGACTCTTCTTGACTTTATTTAAATAAGTCCCAAATCATAGCCTCTAAATCCTCTTTTAGAGCCAACAGCAATGATTCTCTGTAAATCCTCTGCTGGTTAAATTTCCCTTCAGATCAGCTGGACTTATAAAGAGCTAAATGGGAAGAAACACAAGGGCGACCGTTAGAGGGGAGAGGAAAGTAAGGAACTGGTGAATCCCAGACACCAAAGGGAAGTCCTGTCAGCAAAGCTCATGCCTCAGGCTTGCAAGACGAAAATTTTCTCTGGCTAATTTAACATATGTGAGCTGGGTCCGCACACCAACATGAGCAGCGCCTGTCAGGTTTCTGTGGCCATCCGTAAAACCCCAGAACAGACTAGGTCTGCATCCTCCCATAAACCTGAATTGGAAATAAATGGGAAGATTTATAAAGGGAGGTGCCATTCCTCTGCTGCATTGCTTTAAAATGGTGAAATAAATGAGTTAAACTGTTCACTCAGTGTTTCATGAAGCAGATCTAATGTGCAGTTTTGTGACCTGACATGACTTTAACTCTTCAGTAAATCAAAAAAGCTTAACAAACATTAAGATGGCAAAGATTACCTGTGTGGGACAGATGTGATCTTTCAACCATTGTGGGTTAAGAAACCAGGGGCTCCAGGGGAAAGCAGCCGGTGTGTCACATGACCAAAGAGGCAGTGCAAGAAGGGGCCAAGCCGCCGCCAAGAACCTTACAGTAAATACTGAACTTTCTGATCTTCCTAAAAGGGTGCTTGATTTACAACAGGGAAACTTCCAGAAAGTAAGGCCTGCCCATTTGCTGGGTGTTTTGTGAGGGCCTCTCTTTCAGCTCCTGACACTCCTCAAAGCAGACCCGCCACACCCCCAACACCAGCCCTTGTGCTCCACAGATACAAGGCACAGCTATGGGGCACCAGTTCCTCCTTGGGTAAGCAATATAAGTGTTGGCTGGGACACCCCAATCAGCTGGGAACATACCATCTGGGAGAGGATCTCCCCAAGCATACAGTTCCAAGAGACTGACGTGGGAGACCCCAAGTTAGCAGATCTTCCCATCTGAAGAGGGCAAGTGAGTAGGAGGGCAAAAGCCTACGGCCACACCCTCCTTTCTCCCGCATATATATCAAAGCCAATGCTAGAGGCCAGAGAGGCCAGAGATGGCCATTCACCCATGAAATACTTGCACCCTCCAAACCCTAGCGCTGGGAAGGCTTAGTAATCATTCAGTCCTGCGGATTCAAACAGTGACCTGTGGAACCCTGGTCCTTCACGTCCCGCGGGCCTAGGGGACTCCCAAAGGGACTGGGGGCGGGGCGGGCGGCAGTGGGACTCCTTCTCGACTGCAGAAAGCTGCATACTGGCATATATTCTACCCACTGAGGTTTCACCGAAGATAAACTTGCTAAAAGAAAGGCTGCCTCTACCTATTTTACAGATGAACGGAGGTTCAGAGAACAGCAGGGCACAGTACACAACCAAACTGTAGGAATTTCAGCACTCCAGAAGTTCCAGGGAAGAAAAAAGATGATATGTCAAGGGGGTCCTAAAGCCCCTCTTAGTTAATATGCCTTTGAGAGGGGAGATGAACAAAGAAAAGTTGAGATGCTGGATCCTCAAGGTAGAAAGGTGACTGTATTTGAAAAACTGTAGCAAAGGTTGTGGGTGGTGAAAGAGGTCCCCTGGCAGAAATCCTCTCCAACTCAAAGGCATCACATGCCTGCCTCGAAGGGCCCTACAGTGCAGAGGTAAGAAGTTCACCCAAGACGACATGAACCTGTGCTTCCCCAAGGTGCCTAGTGGATAAAATGGCCAGTCGGATACCTTTCCCTCATCGCTTCCTCTCTAGCACACGTGTCCAGAATCAATGTCAGAACACACCCGACTCCTCTTCACAGTTTCCAGGGGCTCTAGGGACAGGAGGCATTCTTGGTGATGAGGCTTAGAGGCCTCAGCTGTTTCTCAGAGCACAGAAAGCAACTTTCTCTTGTATTCAGGGATTTGCCTTGACTGTGTTAAACAGGGAAAATGGGGAAAAAAAGAAATGAGTATTAGAATTTATACTGAATTTTGTCCTGATATCTAATCAAAAGGACCTTTTTTAAAATTTTTGAATTTTCAGAGGTATTAGTGTCAGTTATTATTTGTCTGGGGAGTCCATAATAGTCCCATTTTATTAGATCCAAATTTCCTATTTAGACAACAGAGCCTAAGAGCCTCTTCAGAACAAGCAAATAATATGCATTTTTCAAAGTAATTTGCAGACACAAATACATATGTGCTCTGCTCAGATTACCGAAAAGGCAAAATGGCCAAGAAGATGATGATGTTGTTTAATAATTTCAAAACTAAATATTTCTGCACCCAAACAGAAGTACCTCCCTCACCCTGGAAAAGTCCCCTTCAGCCTGCTTGATAAATTATACCTCATTTTACCACCTTCCATATTCTGTTTCTGATGGCTTTGAAAAAGCAACTGGAAGACCATCATCTTTAAACCTGCATGTACTATTTTCAGGAACAGATTTTCCCTGTCCCTTACCCACCCACCCCATAATCAACCACATGAAATATCCTGGTGTCTATTCGCAGAAATCACCTTCAGAAAGGGATTACAGCACCTGCTTACCACCAGCTCCAGGTCACTTCTGCTGGCTGTCTCCAAGCTCAGCTCTGTTGGGGATTGGGCCCCGGGCCAAGGAGAGTCCTGCTAATGGCTGGCATCCACCAGGCACCCATAGGCAGACCGGGAGGAGCAGTTGCTCCAATAACCCTGAGCCCAGGAACTGTTAGGCTAAAATTAGTCAGAAACCTGAGGATAGACTGCTTGCAAGGCAAACAGGAATAGGAGAGGGAGCCGGGAGAACAGCCTGGAAGACCAACTTTGGAGAAGCAGCCTGAGTCTCTCCTAACTCTAAAGGGGGGAGAGGGAAGTGCTGAGTGCTTAGATGGGGGCTGGAGTCCAGCTGCCTCAGAACCTCACGATGCACCTGGGGTTAGTTACTCCCTCATTCTCCACTCAGGCAGAACTGGTTCTATTGCCTTCCCTCCGAGATGCCCTTCCCACTCCTTCCTACTAAATCCTGCCTAAATTCTCTATGAAAATTTCCCTACATTAATCCTAATCAGTTTGGGAAGACTTCAGTCCTTTTAGATCACAGTCTAAAATGGTCAAGTGGAGCAGATGATTAAAAGTCTTAAGTGCATGTATAAATTCAATGTGGACTGTGCACATCTAGACTGTTGGACCTGGGGGTGGGAGGATGTATCTTTTAGGGCTTAGTATTTGTCCTATTCCTTCCACCACTGATCATTGAGGTTGTTTTCCTCTTAGGAATTTGCTTAAACAAAACTGACAATCCTAACTACATGTCCCTTACAAGAGGTGTACTATTTTTAACAGACCAACCAACTGGGAACTGGAGCTGGGTGCCAATTTGCAGAGACTTCAGCCGACAGTCACCACTACATACACGAGGCTCTGGAGTACGTCTTCCACTCCATGCCACCCCTTCTCATAGGCAGGAAAGGATGAGGGGAAGTGACTTTGTAGCTTCTGTGGTTTATTGGAGTCAGTGTTATGGTTAATGTAAAACCTAACAGCCCTTGGCCGCTCTTCAGGGACAGAGGATTTTGCACAAAGCGCGGTCTGTAATCAGTGAGCGAAAGGTGAGGTCTAACACATGAGGTACTGGCCTGACTTCGAGCAACACAAAGCCTAGTTAGCCCTGGCTGTTGTCACTACTAGATTGATTAATGGCACATGGAGACAAGGGAGGCTGGCTTTCACCTTTAACTGTAAGATTGCCCAATATCTCTTGTTCTGAGAATGAGGGTAATTTTCCTGGTTACAAAGGCAGAGCAGATGCTCCAGCCTAGATACTTAAAACGCAGATGCCAAACTCTTGACTCATTTTCCAAAACAGAGCTCACTGGGAAAGGTGTCCAGATTGCCACGATGATATTTTGAAGGAGATAACATTCAAAAGGATGTAAAAATTCCAAAATATTTTCTAAGAAAGCAATCACAGAACTTTAGAGTCACATCTTGGCATATGTCCATAAAAACTATTTCTAGTTCAATATACTTAAATATTAATATATAAATATAAGAAGGTATAAAGGACATTTGTACCTTCTTATAAAGCCCTTCTGTTTTCTCTATTAGGAGAAAGTACTTCCCTAGGAAAGGAGTCATATTTATTTCTTCTATTGTCACCCTGCTACATGCCTGCCCCAAGCCCAAAACCCAGAGTACCCTATAGATGGGTGCACCAAACAGGTTGTTGACATTTGATGGGAGATTTCCAGCTCTTGAGCTTAGTACAGCTAAGACATGCACACACAGAACCAAATGCCCTAAAAACTAATTGCAGATAAGGACACCCATTGACAAACATCAAACATTGTTAATTTTCCAAAGCCTCATAAGCCCCATCAGACGGCCAGCAGAGTCACAATGGCTACTTAATGATGCAACTCTTCTGGGTGCTTTCATATTAACACGGTCCAATGTAATGTCACGCTGGGAAGAATAAAGGTTAATATATTCTATTAGTCCCAATTGTCGTAAGATTTTTACCTAACAATATGGTTCATTAAATGCTGAAGCTAACAATTATGTTCACCATAATAGAAATTATTCAGACAGATATGATCTGAATAGTTGTGATTTATTAATTTAGACACAAATTTAATTAGCAATTGATTTCAATTGTGTCTCTCCCTGAACAATAAGTTTTCTGGAAAAGCAACCTGGAAAAAAAAAAACAACTAAGAAATATCAGGTAACAATAAAAGAACAACCACTCAACTTTCAGAAATGCTATTACGCCTTCCCCCCGAAACAATAACAGCTTGAAGAGGTGGCTGTTTTCCCTCCATTTGAAACAATGCTCCTGACCCTCAGGATTGGCCCACACTCCATTCATACTCCACTGGGTTGTACAGCTGCAGTAATGTAGACACCCTCCCTGAGCAGAGGGCCTGTCAGAGCCCAGGTCCTCCTGGATCCGCTGGAGACCCCATCTCCAGCTCTGGGTGTAATGGCTGATTGCTCTGGCTTCCATCTCCTGTGCCCTGAGGAAATCCAGTGCGACCTCTCACCATCTCCACGAGTTTCTGGTATCTTGTACTTGACACCACAGTTTTCCATTCCTTCTTTGGTATCAACCACAAAAGAATACTATCCATAATCCAAAAAAAAAAATTAAGAAGGAGAAATAGAAAGAAGAATGCTTTGTTTTTAAAAGGAAAAAATGGGTTTTCCTCCCAGCAGTCCTTTTATCAATTGTCTACACCCATCTCCATTCCTACCCCAAATACAGCTGATAGACCAGGGACAATTTTCCATTCAGGAAAAGGAAACACTTGGTAGTTTTGGGGTAAGAGGGTGAAAACAGAAGGAAGATTAGAAGGGGAGGGAGGAATTGGAGTATATCTCTTCCTCTCTTCATTCTCCTTCTGCTGGTCTCAGACCTGACTGGCTTCCCTCCTACTGGTTCCATGCCTTGGATTATCAAAGATCATTAACTATATTCCTTTAACAAATTAATGATTACTATCAGAAGTATTTGGGATTCTGGATTTAAATCTAATCTTTTTACATTCATATTGTGGTCCCTAAATAAAATTCTTCACTGAAAGACATTTAAGCTCCTTGGTAGAATAGCTGATTTTAGATCTGGGGCATAAACTATACAAAATGAGCCTAGAATATCCAGTCATACCAGGCAACCAGCAAGACTACCAGGTCTTAAAAGTCCTCAGGATCCAACTTAAAGGAGCTCCAACTGCAAAAAGTTGGGGACAAATTTACTGAAACACACCAAGTACCTTATAAATCCATGATTTCCTCATGATACAAAACAATAACACCACCACATTGGTCACCTTTGGAGAATAAAAGAAAATTGACTTATTACTCTGAAAATTGTTACATCAAGGGAAAGAAACAAGTTTCATCTGCCTCTTCTAAATGAAGGCTATCTCAAAGGAAACAAGTAGCTGATGGGGAGAAGAACATAAGTAATGAATCTAGGCAATGATCTTCAATGGTTACTGACGTCACTAAAAGAAAGAGGACCAGACATTATGTGCCTCTGAGTGGATAAACAGAAGAGCAGCTATGAAGTATCCTTGCAAAAACATCAAACCCTGTTGCAGTGGGCTGAATGCTTGTTCCACTCAAAATTCGTCTGTTGAAACCCTCATCCCCAATGCGATTGTGTTTGGAGGTGGGGCCTTTGGGAGGGAGTTAGGCCGTGAGGGTGCATTCCTCATGCATGGCATTAGTGCCCTTCTAAGACGAGGTCACAGAGCTAGCCAGTTCTTTCTGCCATTCAAGGACACAAGAAGTCAGCATTCTGCAACTCACAAGAGGGCCTTCCCCAGAATCTGACCGTTCCAGCACACTGAACTCAGACATCTAGCCCCCAGAACTGTGAGAAATAAATCTCTGTTTAGAAGCCACCTAGTCCACGGTACCTTTGCTATAGCAGCCTGAACTGACCCAGACACTAGTCAAGCCACTAGATCTAATTACCAGTTTACAGGACACACTGGAGGCAGAAAACATGTTCAGGGATGTCACACGGAGGCCCAGCTAATAATGTGGAAGACTTTACAGGGGAAATCACCTGTTTTTCTTTCAATCAGTTAATTTCAAGGGTTTGGGATTTCCAAAACAAAAATAACAATAAAAGGATGAATGGGGAAACCAATAGATCAAAAAAGACTTACTCTGAGCCCATCACCAGGGGCAACGTATGGACTTTTGTTTGGATCCCCAACCTTTAAAAAATATATGAAGAAATCTGACCACAGACTGGGACATTTGATGATCTTAAGGAATTTATTTTTAAGTGTGATAATAGTAATGCAGTTGAGTGTGCATGTGTGTGTTTTAATTAGGAAGTTTTGTCTTATACAGACATACAGACCAAAATATTTACTGGCAACAAGATATATTGCAGGCACAGGACTGGGGTCATGTCCCCAGGTGGTGCGAAGGCAGGGTCAGCTCCTGAAGTGAGGGCCCCCCGATGTTGTACCCCAGATGGCTCACATGCCTCACTCCAGGCCTACTCCACAGGTGATGTCTGGAGTTTGCTTCAGTCATCCAGTGGTGGGGAGAGAATGTTAGGTGGGAATATAAATGAAATAAGATTTACAACTTCTATAATAAGAAGTATAATTTTTAAAAATCCATAAAATTGGTCATGATATATATTTTTTAATTTCTTTTTTAAGCCAATAGTAACTTTTGAAATAAAGACAGTAATTACTGTTTTCAGATTTGGTACACTGAGTACTAGACTGTGGGCCCTTTCACATCAGATCTCATTCAACGTTGATCGATTAACTCAAAAACAGGGATCTCGTATCTCCATGAGCCAGGCCCCATGCCAGGAGCTGGAGATGCAGCCCTACACGAGACACCTACATCCTGGTAAAGAACAAAGGCAAAGACAAACGGACACAAAAGGGAGGGGCTGCCAAGAGAGCCCACAAGAGGGGATGTACCTAAAGAAGGGGGGCCAGGGAAATTGATGATGTTACTTGAGCCAAGATGCAAAGGGAGAGAAGGAGTCGGCCACGTGAGGAGAGATGGGAGCTCCTGGCAGAGCCAGCAAAGACAAAATGTACAAAGGTCCTGAGTCAAGACAGACCTGGCAAGTCTGAGAAAATAAGAGACCACGGGTGGTGCTAGCACCTAGTCGCCAACGGGCAGAGAGGAGCAGTGAGGCTGAAGAGACAGGCACAGGCCAGATCATTTAGGTCTTCATAGGCATAACAGTGTGTTTCTTTGCTCATTTGTTTTTAATCTTATACCACTATAATGCCAGAGTGTTTGGGGCACAGTAAACTCAGTACATTACATGTGCTCCTTATGGATTCTTAAATTTGCATTGTTTGAAAATAAGATGCCCAAAATGGAGTTGCTTATGCTAAGCCCTATGTCACCAAACCAAGACAACTTCTCTGAGTTGTACAGCCTTCCCCGTGCCCCACCCCTAAATTATGTCTGCTAATCGTAATGTCCCTTTTTCCCCCTTGTCCCTCCCTTCCCACCCATCCTCCCCAGTCCCTTTCCCTTTGGTAACTATTAGTCCATTCTTGGGTTCTGTGAGTCTGCCGCCATTTTGTTCCTTCAGTTTTTTTCTTTGTTCTTATACTCCACATGAGTGAAATCATTTGATACTTGTCTTTTTCCGCCTGGCTTATTTCACTTAGCATAATACCCTGTAGCTCCATCCATGTTGTTGCAAATGGTAGGATTTGTTTTCTTCTTATGGCTGAATAATATTCCATTTTGTATATGTACCCCATCTTCTTTATCCATTCATCCATTGATGGACACTTAGGTTGCTTCCACATCTTAGCTATTGCAACTAGTGTGGCACTAAACATAAGGGCGCATATATCTTTTTGAGTCAGTGATTTTGTTTTCTTCGGGTAAATTCCTAGGAGTGGAATTACTGGGTCAAATGGTACAGAAATGGAATCTTTAACCAGTCAACCACAAATGACCTGGTTAGCACTAGTTAGGTCATCTGCCTGATAGGCCCCTGCAATCCCATAACGGAAAGTAAATTTGCAATAACTAATCCACTTTTTGCCTAGTATACCTTCCTTGTTCCCTCTCCCTCATGCCCATATAAGTCCCGCATTTTTTACAACCTCTTGGAGCACCCTTCTATCTGCTAGACTGGATGCTGCCCAACTCAAATTTATTTTTGCTCAAGTAAACTCTTATAATTTTTAATATGCCTCAGTTTATCTTTTAAGACTATTAACCACAGTCCTGTTGATTTCTCAAGTCTGTTTACTTAAAGAAATCTATAAAAATTGGTCTTTTAACCTCTTCCCTGCTTCAGTACAGGTTTGTCAGAGAATAAATTTTGTCAATGAGTCTGAGAGTCCTTCATGCTTTTCCACAGCTTGAAATGAGATGCAAGGTGGAATTAATTGGGGTTGGCAGGACTAGAAATTGGACATAGCCTCTTAGTTCCAGGGCCATGAAGTCTTCCCAGTTTGGCTTCCTAATTTGGTTTGAAATAAATTTCTGGAATGTCAAACATCCCCATATTCAAAGGTAAGTATATGTATATATTCCAAAGCCAAATAAAAATGGTTTTTGGATTACCTGCAATTTTTCTATTACTTGTGGTATAGTTCCCTTCACTTAGTGCCTATGATCAAGAATTAACATTGCACCTCAAGTACAAATGAATGGGAAAAGTAACAGAGGGGAAAGCCTTTCAAAATAGCCTAAAATAGATGCAATTTGTCCATGTCTAATTTGTTGGGCAAAAGGACTTTAACCTGTTAGGAGAAGCAGGTAATCTAGTTTGAGGTCTTGAAAGAGATAACAAATGACATGTTCTCTTTTTTCATAATTGTTCACTTTTAATGGCATTACAAGGGCATGTTAGCTATTCCAACTAGAGGCAATTTAATGAAATGTATGCATACTGGTGTCATTGATATGTTAAGGTTGGGAATGAAATACAAACTTCTGAGGAAACAAATGCCAGAGAAGGCAGGCACCAAGAAGCTCTGTTCCCCAAGTCACATAGCACTGGGCTCCAGCGAGGAAAAACCTGGGGTCCATTCTCCCTCCCTGTGACTTACAGGCTGTGTTCAGGGACCTCCGGTAGATGGAGATGGGAAGATGATCAGCTGGTATCTCCATTGTCTGAAACTGCCACCGAAGGGAGCAAATCCCACTGCCTGGAATTTACCCCACCATCCTCAACCCCAGTCTTTGTGTTCATTTGTCCCCCCACCAAAAAGAAAAAACACAAAGTTCATCTTTACCAAAACCTTCCCTAATTAATGCCACCCAGGTTGATCCCTCCGCTTGGGCTCCATATTGTACAGAGCTTCTGCTCATGCTGATGTATTGCTTCCAAGAACATGATTTGAAGATACATTGTTCCAGATCATTTCATCTGAGTATTTCTGTATTCATTGAGAAATCAGGTGCCTGGAACTTTTCCCTTTCATTTGGGAATTCAGGTATAAAGTCAATTTTCTATAATTGTTTATGGCTTTATTCCCAGAAGGGGAACTATTGGATGACATTTCCATCAGAGATGAAAACTGACCAGCTATTTTGTTTAAATATTGTTTGGTCACTGGAATTCCGATTCAGTTGGTATAATTCATATTGATTCCTCCCATATGTTCCTTCATCAATTCCCAGTATCTCTGCTTCCTTCCTTTGCCCCTTTATCAGTAGGCTGTAGGCACACAGACCTCTACTCAGGGGCCATCAGTTCCACTGCCAATATGGAGTTTCACACTAGCACATACAAAAGCAAAAACAAAAGTCTAAAAGAGACTAGTAAAGAAGGTAGGTTTTGACTCATTTCCTTGAGGGTCTTAGGCCTGCTTTCTCTTACACTTATGGATAGGTGTCCTCCAGTCTGTAGACAGGACGCATGGTCACTTATTTTCATGGCTGATGGGCATCTTCACGTACGAAGCCAGTGACCTGCCTGTCAGAGAAAACCAGAGCCCTTTCATTTGTATCTCTACTCCAAAATCTCAGGAGGAAGAATCCTAAGACTATGAACCAGAAAAACAAGAGTTGCTGGTGATACAGATACATTAGGGAGACACTAGGCCCTGCCTGGAGCAGATTCCAAGGGCTTAGAGCAACTGGAAAAGCTGACGGTAGTTTTAGCTTCTATTCAGTTCTCCACATGAGAAAGCAGGAAGAGGTACCATCGGTTCATCCCCTGCTCTTGCCATTCTTCTGGTGCCGCCGTGGACTCCGTCTCGGTGTGGGTTACTTTGGCGCCCCAGGACCGGTAAGCCTTCACTGCAGCCACACCTACAGCACTGTCTGGAGCCGGATCTCGCCACCAAGCCCATGTGCTCTGAGGGGAGAGACAGTGTCATTCAGCCTTTATTCCCACACTTAACCAAAACAGAATCGATAAATACTTTTTCAATAAATATGAATCCATCTAAAACCTTAACTTTTAAAGGACTAGGTGTTTGTTACTTACGTTGTGAGATATCTCAAAGTACAACTAGGTAAAAACTATTAAATAAGAATTAGCGAGCACTTCTCTAGACCAGGAAGTGGGAAGTCAGTCAGAATCTGGGTCAGGGGGATGCCGAGGCGCAGCGGGGGACAAGAGCAAGGAGAATGGAGCTCCCTCCCAGTCCTCCCCACTCCACCTTCTGGGCATTCTCCTATCCCAAGTCTGACCCCAAGCCCCTCATCACCAAGAAAAGAAAAAGATCTCT
Source organism: Smutsia gigantea (assembly GCA_032199065.1). Classification (NCBI taxonomy): domain Eukaryota; kingdom Metazoa; phylum Chordata; class Mammalia; order Pholidota; family Manidae; genus Smutsia; species Smutsia gigantea. The sequence continues at coordinate 89,127 of JAVSCE010000340.1, read as the reverse complement.
TCTTCTTCTTCTTAGAAGAGAAAGGATGGTCCCTAAAGTATGACTTCAGTATAGGCAGTAGTGGGGTGAAGGTGGAGGTAGGAGGAGGGACAGGGGTTGAACCCTGGGAATCATTTTTTATCAGAGTGGACAGGGTCTAGAAGGTTCTCTTAGTCCAACTTTCATATTTAAAAGATGAAAGAAAAGAGGTTCAGAGAGGGTAAAGGACTGACTCCAGGCGATAGAGTTGATCCTGGGCAAAATAGGGATTTGAATCCAGGTATCCTGACCCCTGGTTCTATGTTTTGAACTACCTAAGTCAATTAATGATATCTCTTTAATAAAAATGATATTAATAATAGGAATGAGCATCTAGAGTTAATCTGTGAAAAGCTAGAGACTCGCTGATTGAGTTTTTTAAAACCTCCTGTAACCTGTCTGTGAGAAATGCAGAGCGACGAGGAAAGCTGAGACAACGGGATGGTGACGTGAAGTGTTAGCAAGGATGTAAAGTGCACTACAGATGGGAGGTAAACTGGCACAACCACCACAGAGAACTAGTTAGCAGTACCTGGTAAAGCTAAAGATTCATGCCCCCTTCAAGCCAGTATTCCACTTCTAGGTATAGAAACTCTCATACACATGCCTAAGAACAAATATTCATGAGTGTAAATTACAGTAGAAATAACAACCAAAAGGTAGCCCTGTCAGAGGTCAGAGGTTCCCCAGGACACAGACTCTGAGCCAGCTATCTGTGTGCAAAGGGTTTTGAGCAGAGCTCCTGGGAGTGACATCTGCAAAAGCATGAGGGGATGTGGGCGGAGGGGGAAGCTGGGCTGCACTGCAGTAAGAACCCAGCGCTCAACCAATCCTACACAGAGTTCTGGAGTGAGACTGCCTCTCAAAGTTACACCAAACTGAAGCAAGATGTTCAGGCCTTTGTACCCCTCATCAACCCGTCACTGGGTGCAGGCTGCCTGGGAAGGGGTGCAACTTTGGGTGAGCAGCTCCATTTGGCTGAGGGCAATGAGCAAGGAATGACTTGGCTATGACCCATTAGCAGCCAACATTCCCTGCATCAGGGGAAGGAATGTCCTGGTCCCAAAAGAAGAATGGGGAGGCATACCATGGCATCTTTCACCAAAAAATAGCACCCCCTTCCCCTAAATATAGGTAGCCAGAAATTTAAACACATCTCTGAAAAAAGGCTAGAATAAAAGAAAAAAGAAATGTGCAAATAACAAACTATTTAGAAATGAACAACCAGTAGAACACAGCATACCAAAATCAATTGCAGGCACCCTAAATGAGTCCTAAAAAAAATTATCTAGACGATAATATTGTAACAACTTTGTATGGTGACAGATGGTAACTAGATTTATTGTGGTGACTATTTCATAATGTATATCAATATCAAATCACTATGTTGTAATCTGAAACTTATGCAATATCATATGTCAATTATTCTTCAATAAAAAAATGAAAGGAAAAGAGAAAAATCTATGGCCTCAATATATATTTGATAGACAATAAAATTATTGATAATTGAAGTATAAACCTAGAAAACTAGAAATAACCAAATAAAGCAGGGAAAAATTAATGAAGATAAGCCCAGAAATGAATGAAAGAATTTTTTTAAAGTATTGATCGATACAACTAAGTGATGAATCTTTGAAAAAACCAAAAAAATTAACTGACTGAATCTGATCAAGAAAAGAAAGAAAGCTACAAATGAATACCAAAGAGTATTTAACCACTGGTATAATTTTTTAATTAGAAGAGAATACTGTATTCAATGCTACACCAATAAATTTGAAGGCTAGAGGAGGGGCTCAATATGGCGGCATGAGTAGGGCGGCGGATATTTCCTCCCAAAACCATATAGATTTTTGAAAATACAACAAATGCAACTACTCCTAAAAGAGAGACCAGAAGATGCAGTACAACAGCCAGGCTACATCTACATCTGCAAGAACTCAGCGCCTCACGAAAAGGGTAAGATATGAAGCCGTGACCCGGCAGGACCCAAGCACTCCCCCCACCCCAGCTCACCGTTGGGAGGAAAAGAATCAGAGTGGGGAGGGAGTGGAAGCACAGGACTACTAAATAACCAGCCCTAGTAATCTGCACTGGGAGCACAGACACACATTGTATGGTGTACTGGATATTAGAGAAATGGAAAAGTAAAATCCGAAATGGAGACTGGGAGCAGGTCCCCACAGCAGTTCCCCCTGGGACAAAAGAAAAGCAAAAGCTTTTTAAAAGTCTTAAAGGGACAGGGGCCCAACAGCTGAACAAAATCATCCCAGCACACTCAGCCCAGCAGGCTGGGAATCTTGAGAAATTTCAGGCCTCCTGACCCTCTGCCAGGTAAAGCAGCCCTGAAGCACCTCACGATGATAAGCAGCCTGCCATTCGTTCCCCCCGGCCCATGTTGCAAATGGACCGGCTGACCCACCACAGCTGCGGAGCAGCCGGAGAGCAGCCCTGCCCATGGCAACCACACAGAGTCCCCTTCCAGTGCGCAGCTCATCGAGATGGACAGCAGAAGCTGGAGCAAGGTCCAGAAGGCACGAGGGGGCCCATCCTTGCAGAAGAACACACCTGGAGTGGCTGCCACGCCCCCGCGGTACTCTAGGCTAGCCTGAGGGTGGCCCTGCCCACAGCAGCTCGGGGGATTATCCCAGAGACTGCCTCCCGGTGTGTGGGTAACCGGCACAGGCTGCGGAGAATGGCAAGGCAAACAACAAGCAGGAAGGGACTTTGTTCTCCAAGCTGACACATGTGCCACCTGCCTGCGACCACTTCTATTACCATGAAAAGACAAAAGAATCTGGTTCAGTCAAAAATCACTCAGACAACTCCCAAGACAGGGTTTGGTAGGATAGATTTAAACAATCTTCCTGAAAAACAATTCAAAATAAAAGTCATAACTATGCTGATGGACCTACAGAGAAATATGCAAGAGCTAAGGGATGAAGTCAGGAGGGAGATTACAGAAATGAAACAATCGACTGACGGGCTTCAGAGCAGACTGGACAAGGTGCAAGAGACTGTTAATGGAATAGAAATCAGAGAACAGGAGTACAGAGAAGCTGAGGCAGAGAGAGATAAAAGGATCTCTAGGAATGAAAGAATATTAAGAGAACTGTGTGACCAATCCAAATGGAACAATATTTGCATTACAGGGGTACCAGAAGAAAAAGAGAGAGAAAAAGGGATAGAAAGTGTCTTTGAAGAAATAATTGCTGAAAACTTCCCCAAGCTGGGGAAGGAAATAGTTTCTCAGACCATGGAAGCCCACAGATCTCCCAACACGAGGGACCCAAGGAGGACAACACCAAGACATATAATAATTAAAATGGCAAAGATCAAAGACAAGGACAGAGTATTAAACGCAGCCAGAGAGAAAAAAGATCACCTACAAAGGAAAACCCATCAGGCTATCATCAGACTTCTCAACAGAAACCTTACAGGTCAGAAGACAATGGCATGATACATTTAATGCAATGAAACAGAAGGGCCTTGAACCAAGACTACTGTATCCAGCACGATTATCATTTAAATTTGAGGAAGGAATTAAACAATTCCCAGACAAGCAAAAGTTGAGGGAATTTGCCTCCCACAAACCACCTCTACAGGATATTTTAAAGGGACTACTCTAGATGGAAGCACTCCTAAGGATAAATAGATGTCACCAGAGGAAATAAAATCACAACAAAAAAGCAGACCATCCAAATACAAACTAAAGACAAAAAATAAAATCAACTATCCACGAAAACAGTCAAGGGAAACACAAAAGAGTACAGAATAAAACACCTAACATATAAAGAATGGAGGAGGAAGAATAAGAAGGGAGAGAAATAAAGAATCATCAGACTGTGTTTATAATAGCTTAATAAGAGAGTTAAGTTAGACTGTTAGATAGTAAAGAAGCTACCCGTGAACCTTTGGTAACCATGAATCTAAAGCCAGCAATGGCAATAAGTACATATCTGTCAATAATCACCCTAAATATAAATGGACTGAATGCACCAATCAAAAGACACAGAGTAATAGAATGGATAAAAAAGCAAGACCCATCTATTTGCTGCTTACAAGAGACTCACCTCAAACCCAAAGATATACACAGACTAAAAGTAAAGGAATAGAAAAAGACATTTCATGCAAACAACAGGGAGAAAAAAGCAGGTGTTCCAGTACTTGTATCAGACAAAATAGACTTCAAAACGAAGAAAGTAGCAAGAGATAAAGGACATTATATAATGATAAAGGGGTCAATCCAACAAGAGGATATAACCATTATAAATATCTATGCACCCAACACAGGAGCACTGACATATGTGAAACAAATACTAACAGAATTAAAGGAGGAAATAGAAAGCAATGCATTCATTTTAGGAGACTTCAACACACCACTCACTCCAAAGGAAAAATCAACCAGACAGAAAATAAGTAAAGACACGGAGGCACTGAACAACACACTAGAACAGATGAACCTAACAGACATCTACAGAACTCTGCACCCAAAAGTAACAGGATACACATTCTTCTCAAGTGCACATGGAACATTTTCCAGAATAGACCACATACTAGGCCACAAAAAGAACCTCAGTAAATTCAAAAATATTGAAATCCTACCAACCAACTTCTCAGATCACAAAGGTATAAAACTAGAAATAAATTGTACAAAGAAAACAAAAAGGCTCACAAACACATGGAGTTTAACAACATGCTCCTAAATAATCAATGGATCAATGACCAAATTAAAACAGATATCAAGCAATACATGGAGACAAATGACAACAACAACACAAAGCCCCAACTACTGTGGGACACAGCAAAGGCAGTTCTAAGAGGAAAGTATATTGCAATCCAGGCCTATTTAAAGAAGGAAGAACAATCCCAAATGAATAGTCTAAAGTCACAATTATCAAAATTGGAAAAAGAAGAACAAATGAGTCCCAAAGTCACCAGAAGGAGGGACATAATAAAGATCAGAGAAGAAATAAACAAAATTGAGAAGAATAAAACAATAGAAAAAATCAATGAAACCAAGAGCTGGTTCTTTGAAAAAATAAACATAATAGATAAACCCCTAGCCAGACTTATTAAGAGAAAAAGAGAATCTACACACATAAACAGAATCAGAAATGAGAAAGGAAAAATCACGACGGACCCCACAGAAATACAAATTATTAGAGAATACTATGAAAATCTATATGCTAAAAAGCTGGAAAACCTAGAAAAAATAGACTTCTTAGAAAAATACAACCTTCCAAAACTGACCAAACAAGAAACAGAAAATCTAAACAGACCAACTACCAGCAACGAAATTGAATCGGTATTCAAAAACTACCCAAGAAAAAAACCCCTGGGCCAGATGGATTCACCACTGAATTTTATCAGACATATAGAGAACACATAATACCCATTCTTATTAAACTTTTCCAAAAAATAGAAGAGGGGGAAATACTTCCAAACTCATTCGATGAAGCCAGCATCATTCTAATACCAATACCGGCAAAGACCTCACCAAAAAAGAAAATTACAGACCAATATCCCTGAAGAACATAGATGCAAAAATACTCAACAAAATACTGGCAAACTGAATTCAAAAATACATCAAGAGGATCATACACCATGATCAAGTGGGATTCATCTCAGGGATGCAAGGATGCTAGAACATTTGAAAATCCAGAAACATCATCCACCACATCAACAAAAAGAAGAACAAAAACCACATGATCATCTCCATAGATGCTGAAAAAGCATTTGACAAAATTCAACATCCATTCCTGATTAAAATTCTCAACAAAATGGGTATAGACGGCAAGTATCTCAACACAATAAAAGCAATATATGACAAACCCACAGCCAACATCATACTTAACAGCGAGAAGCTGAAAGCTTTTCATCTAAGATCGCGAACAAGACAGGGATGCCCACTCTCTCCACTGTTATTCAACATAGTACTGGAGGTCCTAGCCACGGCAATCAGACAAAACAAAGACATACAAGGCATCCAGATTGGTAAAGAAGAAGTCAAATTGTCACTATTTGAAGATGACATGATACTGTACATAAAAAACCCTAAAGACTCCACTCCAAAACTACTAGAACTAATATCTGAATTCAGCAAAGTTGCAGGATACAAAATTAACACACAGAAATCTGTTTCTTTCCTATACACTAACGATGAACTAACAGAAAGAGAAATCAGGAAAACAATTCCATTCACAACTGCATCAAAAAGAATAAAATACCTAGGAATAAACCTAACCAAGGAAGTGAAAGGCCTGTACCCTGAAAACTACACTCCTAAGAGAAATTAAAGAGGACACTAATAAATGGATATTCATCCCATGCTCTTGGCTAGGAAGAATCAATATTGTCAAAATGGCTATACTACCTAAAGCAATCTACAGATTCAATGCAATCCCTATCAAAATACCAACAGCATTCTTCAATGAACTGGAACAAATAGTTCTAAAATTCATATGGAACCACAAAAGACCCTGAATAGCCAAAGTAATCCTGAGAAGGAAGAACAAAACGGGGAATTACACTCCCTGACTTCAAGCTATACTACAAAGCCACAGTAATCAAGAAAATTTAGTACTGGCACAAGAACAGACCCACAGACCAGTGAAACAGAATAGAGAGTCCAGATATTAACCCAAACATATACAGTCAATTAATATACGATAAAGGAGCCTTGGATATACAATGGGGAAATGATAGCCTCTTCAACAGCTGGTGTTGGCAAAACCTGACAGCTACATGGAAGAGAATGAAACTGGATCATTGTCTAACCCCATACAAAAAAGTAAATTCAAAATGGATCAAAGACCTAAATGTAAGTCATGAAACCATAAAACTCTTAGAAAAAAACATAGGCAAAAATCTCTTGGACATAAACATGAGGAACTTCTTCATGAACATATCTCCATGGGCAAGGGAAACAAAAGCAAAAATGAACAAGTGGGACTATATCAAGCTGAAAATCTTCTGTACAGCAAAGGACACCATCAGTAGAACAAAAAAGACATCCTACAGTATGGGAGAATATATTCATAAATGACGTATCCGATAAAGGCTTGACATCCAAATTATATAAGGAGCTCACTCAGCTCAACAAACAAAAAGCAAATAAGCCAATTAAAAAATGGGCTGAGGAGCTGAACAGACACTTCTCCAAAGAAGAAATTCAGATGGCCAACAGGCACATGAAAAGATGCTCCACATCGCTAATCATCAGAGAAATGCAAAATTAAGGCAAAATTAGATATCACCTCACACCAGTTAGGATGGCCATCATCCAAAACACAAACAACAACAAATGTTGGCGAGGATGTGGAGAAAGGGGAACCCTCCTACACTGCTTGTGGGAATGCAAATTAGTCCAACCATTGTGGAAAGCAGTATGGAGGTTCCTCAAAAAACTCAAAATAGAAATACCGTTTGACCCAGGAAATCCACTCCTCGGAATTTACCCTTAGAATGCAGCAGCCCAATTTGAAAAAGACAGATGCACCCCTATGTTTATCGCAGCACTATTTACAATAGCCAAGAAATGGAAGCAACCTAAGTGTCCATCAGTAGATGAATGGATAAAGAAGAGGTGGTACATATACACAATGGAATATTATTCAGCCATAAGAAGAAAACAAATCCAGATATTTGCAACAACATGGATGGAGCTAGAGGGTATTATGCTCAGTGAAATAGGCCAAGCCAAAAAAGACAAGTATCAAATGATTTCACTCATATGCGGAGTATAAGAACAAAGGAAAAAACTGAAGGAACCAAACAGCAGCAGACTCACAGAACCCATGAACGGACTAATAGTTACCAAAGGGAAAGGGACTGGGGAGGGTAGGTGGGAAGGGAGGGACAAGGGGGAAAAAGGGGCATTATGATTAGCAGATGTAATGTTGGGGGGGGGGCACAGGGAGGGCTGTACAACTCAGAGAAGACAAGTAGTGATTCTATAGCATCTCACTATGCTGATGGACAGTGACTGTAATGTGGTATGTGGTGGGGCTTGATGAAGTGGGGAGTTTAGTAACCATAATGTTGCACATGTAATTGTAGATTAATGATACCAAAAGAAAAAAACAGAAAAAAAGAATTTGAGGGCTAGACTTGTAAGGAGGATTTGTGGGAAAGTATAAATTATTACAGTCTCAAGAAGAAATATAAACATTAATGGACCAATAATATTTTGGAAAATTCTACAAAACATTCTGGCATACCAAATGCTACATAGAATAGAAAAAGATGGAAAGCTACTGAATTCATTTTATGAAGCTAAAAAACTCCAGTACCAAAACTGGACATGTACAACACAAGCAAATAAAACTATAAGCCAATATCACCTGTGAACAAATATGCAAAAGTCCTAACTAAAATATTAGCAATTATGGACAGTGAGTGTAATGGGGTTGGGGGGGGACCTGATGAAGGGGGTAGTGTAATCACCATAATATTACTCATTTAATTGTAGATTAATGATATCAAAATAAACTTTAAAAATGCCAAAAAATAATAAAATATTAGCAATTTATTAGCAGCATATTTAAAAAATAAATATAATCCTCATAATCAAGATAGTTTTATCCACAAACATAGGATGACTCCAGCTTTAAATATTTATTAATGTAACCCATTGCCTTAATATATTAAATGGAAAAATAAAATTAATTACCTCAATAGATGGCCCCCAAAAGCAATACCCATTTTTCATGTTGACTATTTCTCGTATCAGTTATTGGTATGGCCTACAGCGGATTAAATGGCTCATGAAGCGCAACACAAACTAGTCACCTGTTATCTCTGACTTCATCTTTCTCTAGCTCACTGCATAAAGGAGATAGAGAATAGCATTAATGCCACAGTAATTGAAATTTAAGAGATAGATTTCAAAAAAAAAAAAGCCCCCAAAATCTGCATTAACTTTCATCTCAAGCACCTGTCCAACTCCTGAAGGCAAGACCTCACAGGGAGTTGCCAGTGGGAGGCAAAGAACTGAGCAGAAGCTGTACATTGGGAAGATGTTGAGACACAGATCCAACCATAGTGAATAATGGGTGAAAACCTCAGGCTTTCAGTACTACAGTTTAACAGAATTTTCCTATGGAGTAAACCAAGGGAAATGTACCCAGGATCCCTCTGTACTATTTCTTACATCTGTATGCAAACCTACGATGATCTCAAAATAAAAAGTGTCATTCTAAAAAACTAACACAGAAAGAAATGCCTCCAAATAAGTCAAATCTGAGAAAAGCTGAGCAAATCGACCATCAGCACTTCTGGACTACAAGATGCACCAAAGGAAGTTTTCCAGGCTAATGATGATCCCAGTGGAAGAACAGAAGTGCAAGAAGGAATAAACAATTACAGAAAAGATAAGTATGTCGGTAAACATAAAAGGCATTTTAAAGCAAGAATATTAACAATGCCCCAAATAGCAAACACACACACATATCATCACCAACACCAATATGTATATCCTGAGTATGTAATGGACTAATTCCACATCTCTAGAGAAACACCCAGCACACATGGGAAAGGAGGCATGTATAAGGCTTTGCAACTTTGTTAACAATAGCAACAATTTAACAGTAACATCAATATCCATCAATAGCGGATGGCTAAATAAATTGTTATATATATATATATATACAATGAGAAACTATGCAGTAGTTAAAAAGAGTGGGGTTATATCTAATTGTGCTAACATGAAAAGAGTTTTTAAAAAGCAAGTAACTCACATGTATATACAGAATGTTATGTATGTAAAACATAACTTTCTAGAGTGTGTATGCATGCATATATAAAACACTTTGAGCACTTAAGTGTATGTCAGACATTGTTATAAGTACTTTACACAAACTAACTCTTTTAATACTTATGAAAACCTTATGAAATAGCTACTCTTATTGTCCCCATTTTTGCAGAGGCAGAAACTGAGCATAGAGTTAAGTAATGTGCCTAAATCACTCAACTAGTGAGTGACAGGGCTGGAATTCAGATCCAAGCAGATGGGCCCCAGAGTTGTACGTACCCCTCCACTAAAGCCTGGGGCAAAGGGCTCAAATGTTGCCCTCCAAAATTTTAACAGTAGTTACCTCTAGCCAGAAAAATGTGTTTTGGGTGGTAGTATAGGGGAACTTTAGCTTTGCTCTATTCTAATGCTTTACAAGAATAAACTGATGTATTGTTCAGGAATTTTAAAATAACAACTAAAATTTAAAAGGCAAGTTAATGAACCTACTAGAAACAAAGTTTGGAGTGAAGAGTAAAAGTTTAATTCAGTAGTGGACCTGATTCTATACCCAGAATTCCATCTCTACATAGAAATATATGAATATATACCCACAAAAAAAAGCAATTTATAACATGCTTTTACGAAGTACATTTGCTGTTATAAAAATAGCTCATCAAGTAAGAGATAAAATGTTCACAGAAGTTGAAAAGTCACAAGACTGGAGTGTAGAGGAAGCCAAGAGTCTTACAAATACTTTAATATTTCTGAATTTGGGGACTCACTTGGGTCTCAGGCCACTCAAGAGCTGATTGCATTAGAACATATACAAACCCAACACATTAAGTTCTTGACCCAATTGTTCCTTGTAGTGAATGTACAGATATTAAATTAAAATAATCCTATCCCCATATCACTTATTAATATATCTAGAGTTCTCCACTTGCTGGTTCATTTGCACTCAAAAGGGGATTAAGCAGGCTCCTACTTAACCTGAAGCATACGTAGGGACTAGGCGATTAGCTGAACTCTGAGATGAATGGTTGCAGAACTGAGTTGTCCAGTCAACTATGCATAACCAGCTAAGTGCAAAAAGGTTAAGGTGAAAGGCAGTCTCTTTCTGCTCAGTGTGCAAAGCATGCCTGGGAAGCCCCTAATGAGTTAATAGAGGCAGAAGATCCCTGGAAGGGGTTCATCAGCTTCACATGCCAGGGGCCTTCCTTGGATGTCCAACAACGAAAGCGAATCAGAGGAGTGGATCAGTCCTGGTCTGGAATCCCCAGAGAGCACACGTCCGCCAGCTAGCTGGCCAGAGGCCCTGGGCTGCTCAGGGTGGTGCAGAGCTGGGAGTTTCTCACTCAGAGCTCAGGGCTCCAGCAGGCAAAGCCCTGGATCAGAAACAGACAGCTGGAGAGGACAGAGCAATCACATCAAGGAATCTCAGGGTTGGATCAGACCTTTAGAAGTCATTTAACTTTCCCCCTCCAGCCCTCACAGATTAGGACGATCTTCCCGCCCCACCCCACTTCTGTTACTGCAACTTATTTTAAAGGAAACATTCTACAACCTCCCTCTATGAGTCAGCAAGTTATTCCTGAGCTCTAACTAAATTCTCCTTGGGGTATTTTGAAAATTTTCTGCCCCTAGGGGAGTTAGAGATGAAATACAAAGTCCCAAAAATATATCAACAAACTTCCTTAGGCTTTAAGAAACTATATACAAGATTGTGTCCTTATAAAACAGGTAAGTTGTAGGACAAGGGGTAGGTAGAGAAGAGATGATATATTTGAATGTTTAGGAAAGAGGTTCATTTGTAAAACAGAATTATTTCATGATTCTTTAAAGTCAATTATCATGGTGTATTTAAGTGATCATTTACAGAACTTCAACTGCTTCATAGAAAATTCTGACAAATTGGAAGTCCCAAATAGGCAAATCACCCATTGCCCACTGTCTATCTAAAAATCACAAAAATGCATGAATTCACAGGATTAGCACTCCCCAACCCACCTGGCTGGACTATGAGGCTTATTGGAATCTCCATGTGGCAGATAGGAGACGGAACAGTGGGCCTAGTAGGTAGGCCAGCAGTCGGAATTGGAATAGCCAAAGAAAAGGTGATGAATGAAGATACATTCAGGACAGACATCAGAATCAAAAACATCAGTTGCCAGACAGGTGGAATCATTATGCTTCTTGGAAGGTTTATCCAGAATGAGGCAGGACAGAGCCAGGGGCTAGGGCACAGGAGGCAGGGTCCAACCTCCACAATTAAAGAGAGCCGGGCCTTCAGAGCAAAGGAGACCAAGGCAGAAGGCCAACAAGAAGAAATTCTGTCGGGGAAGCACACTGCATGCCAAGTTCCAAGCACAAAATTAATTCCAAATACCACATACTGGTAGGAATGGGGCACCTATTCTATATTCAGACTTGGTTCTCATTGGCTATGGATTTGCCAGTGGCAGGTGCTTGGAGGGGTTACAGCAGGTGGTGGCAGTTGTAAGGGACCTATTGTGAGAAAATATTATCATCAAGTAGCAAATAGTCTCATAGACATAGATTGTATGTTGGAGATTATTTTGTTCGGTGAGTTTTGGACTTTGGGGTGAGACCTATTTGTAGGTCGGCTACAATTAGCACCTCTCAACCCATCAGTTTTTGTTAGGTTTTGTTGAGAAAAGACTAGAATGGCATGGCCTGGCATGGAGTGAAGTGGTATGACATGGAAGGGAACCAAATGCATTACATTTAATAAGGCTAGGCATTGTTTCATGGAAATTTATTTGAGGGGTATGTGTGTGAGAGAGAGAGAGAGACAGAGAGGGGCAGAGATAGAGATAATGTGATGTAAAAATAATTTCCACTATAAGTCACTGTTTTAAAAAAGTTATAAAGTCACTGAAGGAATCAACCCCTTTTGTTTTACATGTGTAAATTAAGGCCCAACAAGGGGAAGGGACCACAGAAGGAATATCCTAGTCTGAATCCATCAGCCATCCCTACCTACCAAGACCATGCTCTCTAAACAAACAAAACGCTCAGGACACATGACAAATTCAGTTCTATGAATACTCAATAATTATCAAATAAAATTATGTTTTTGTTATACATTTAACAAATTATGCTAATTGAAAAGAATAAAACTGCATTAAAAAATAGGACTTTCTCAAAAAAATCTCAGCTGTTTGGTTGTTAACTATAGCCTCTTAATACAGTGTCCATACCCAATACTTAACTACTTCATCTTCTTTTATTCTCCCCAAACCCTCTGGTTTTCCCCTACACTGACTTGGACTGAAGGTGTATTCTGTACCCCTTAACAAGTCACAGTCCTTACCCAGTGATTCTTGGAGCAAGGCTGGTGGGAGGTAGAGAAGGTATTCCTATCCCCAGTTTATAGATGATGAATTTAAGCTCAGAAAAATGAAATGACTTTCCAATGTCTCACCTCTAAGAAAAATGCAAAGTTAAAGTCTGTTACCATGAGTCCAATGTTCATTCTATTGTTTATTATATTAGGATACAGGTAGGAGGCAGAATCTACACAGTAGTTTGAACAAGGAAACCTTAATATAAAGAATTACAAATAGTAACCAAGCATTAACTACTAAATGGGTAAAGAGAACTCTGAAATAAAGGGACTGCAGGCATAGGGCACAGATACAGGGAGCAGCTGTCTCCAGGGTAGAGGCAGAGCAGCTATGCAAGCAAATCCATCCCAGGGCGGAGGCCAGACTTCTTGGGAAGGACGTGACTGTGGCCCACTGCATGGAGGAGAGGTTGGGGTGCTGCATGCCAGGCCGCAGGCCAGAACCGGACCTGCTGGGGGTGAGGAGGTACCAGTGAGGCTCTCCACAATGCTACCCACTGCGATGCCAGTGAAACTCCCTGGCGGGTGAGCACCTGGATGACCCACAAGTCCCTGGTCATATGACAGGAGCAGGAAGAAACACACCAGAACCAGGAAGAGAAGACCTGCCTCCTGCAGTGCTCTTTCAGGGCCCCCTACTGGCAAGGGCAGTATTGCACCAGCAGGCAGAGAAAAAAATGTTGGCATACACAGCTCCAGCACCACAGAGCAGGGCAAAGAAGGCTGGATTTGGAGCTGCAAGACAATGAATCAATGACTGGGTACACTTATCAATCCAGATGTGAGCGGTGTGTGATAAATACAGGCATACCTTGTTTTACTGAGCTTTGCTTTATTGCCCTTTAAAGATACTGCATTTTTTACAAATTGAAGGTTTATGGCAACCCTCTGTTGGGCAAATCTGTGGATGCCATTACTTGAACAGCATTTGCTCACCTTATGTCTCTGTGTCCCATTTTGGTAATTCTCACGTTATTTCAAACCTTCTTATTACTATTTGTTGTGGTGATCTGTGATCAATGATTTTTGATGTTACCATTGTCTGTGTTGGGGCACCATGAACCACACCAATTAAAGACAGTAAACTTAATAAATGTGTGTGTTATGACCACTCCACCAATCAGTTGTTGCCCATCTCTCTCCCTCTCTTCCAGCCTCTCTACTCCCTGAGACACAACAGTATTGAAATTAAACCAGCTAATAACCCTGCAGTGGCCTCAAAGTGTTCAAGTGAAAGACACATGTCTCTCACTTTAAATCAAAAGCTAGAAATAATTAAGCTTAGTGAGGAAGACATATTGAAAGCCTAGACAGGCTGAAAGCTTGGCCTCTTGTACCAAACAGTTAGCCTACTTGTGAATGCAAAGGAAAAGTCCTTGAAGGAAATTAAAAGCGCTACTCCAGTGAACACATAAATGATAAGAAAGCTAAACCGCCTTATTGCTGATATGGAGAAAGTTGTCCTGGATAGACAATGTTCCACAACGTTCCCTTAAGCCAGAGCAAAGCCCTAACTCCTTTCAATTCTATGAAGGCTGAGAGAAGTGGGGAAGCTGCAGAAACGTTGGAAGCTAACAGAGGTTGTTCATGAGGTTTAAGGAAAGAAGCCGTCTCCATAACATCAAAGCACGAGAAGCAGCAGCAAGTGCTGATGGGCAAACTACAGCAAGTTGTCCAGAAGATCTACCTAAGATCATTAATGAAGGTGGCTACCCTAAACAACAGATTTTCAATGGAGATGAAACAGCCTTTTCTTGGAAAGAGATGCTATTCAAGACTTTGATAGCTATTGAGAAGTCAGTGCCTGCCTTCAAAGTTTCAAAGGACTGGCTGACTCTCTTATTAGGGGCTAATGCAGCTGGTGACTTGAAGTTGAAGCCTATGTTCACTGACCATTCTGAAAATCCTAGGGCCATTAAGCATGATGCTAAATCTATTCCGCCTGCGCTCTAGATATGGAACAACAAAGCCTGGATAACAGCATATCTGTTTACAACATGGTTTACTGAATATTTTAAGCCCACTGTTGAGACCCACTGCTCCCTTCAAAATATTACTGCCCATTAACAAAGCACCTGGTCACCCAAGTGTTCTGATGGAGATGTACAATAAAATTAATGTTTTCATGCCTGCAAACATCCATTTTACAGCCCATGGATCAAGGAGTCTTTTTGACTTTCAGTCTCATTATTGAAGACTTACCTTTTGTAAAGCTATAGCTGCCATAGATAGTGATTCTTGTGATGGATCTGGACAAATTCAGGTGGAAACCTTCTGGAGAGGATTTACCATCCCAGATGCTACTAAGAACAGTCATGATTTATGGGAGGAGGTCCAAATATCAACATTCACAGAATTTGGAAGCAGTAGATTCCAACCCTCTTGGATGACTTTGAAGTGTTCAAGACTTCAGTGGAGAAAGTAACTGCAAATTTGGTGGAAATAGCAAAAGGACTACAACTAGAAGTGGAGCCTAAAGATGTGACTGAATTGTTGCAATCTCATGGAAAACCTGAGTGGATGTGGAGTTGCTTCTTATGGATGAACAAAGGAAGTGGTTTTTTGAGATGGAATCTACTCCTGGTGAAGACACTGTAAAGACTATTGACTTGACAACAAAGGATTTAGAACAGTACATCAACTTAGCTGATAAAGCAGTTGGCAGAGTTTGAGAGAATTGACTCCAATTTAGAAAGAAGTTCTACTGTGGGTAAAATGCTATCAAACAGCATTACAGAGACATCACTCATGAAAGGAAGAGTCAATAAATGAGGCAAACTCATTCTTATTTTAAGAAATTGCCACAGCCGACATTCAGCACCCACCACCTGGTCAGTCGACAGCTGTCAACATTGATGCAACACCCTCCACCAGCAGAAAAATGATGACTCACTGAAAGCTCAGGTGACAGCATTTTTTTTTTAGCAGTAAAGTATTTTTTAATTAAGTTACATATATTGTTTTTCTAGACCTAATGCTATCACACACTTCATAGACTACAGTATAATGTAAATGTGACTTTTATATAGACTGGAAAACCAAAGAATCCATTTGGCTTGCCTTACTGGGATATTCACTCAATTGCAGTGGTCTGGAACCAAGCCAGCAGTACCTCCAAGGTATGTCTGTGGAAGCACACCTGTAATTTCTTAGAAAAGCAATTTGTAGATGCTCATTTCTTTAGAATTTGAGGATTGCATCCCTGTAGTAAGGGAAGAGGGTGTTTCCCTTTGCATAATGACATCATCAGGTGTCATAAAAGTATAAAGCATGGAATATATAAGAATAATAGAATAATGACAACATATATATATATTAGATTCTAATATATAAGAATTACAGAATAAGTTACCCCTGAGGAGAAGGTGGAGAGGGTAATGAGGAAGGGATGCCCAGAGCAGCAGGAGTTCATGGGTATTTGTTATATTATTCTAGTCTATGCCTTTTTGAATGTCTGAAATGTTTCATGGTAAAGAGACGTGAATAAAATAAGTATAAATAAAACTTCTAAAGACACAATGAGACAGACATTTAGAATTGCTTCCTGGAACTGAGCAACTTTCTTTAATATCTTTTTCTTATGTAGTTTTCTATTCCTTGGATTTTCACTTCAAAATTCTTTTTTCTCAAGGTTCTATGCTGGGCCTTTTCCTCCACTTACTCTCCACTCTGTCTGCATGATGTTATCCAATGCCAAGTCTTCCTTCCTCACATGAATGTATCTAAACTTTACATTTCTTACCTGGAGAGTCTCCTGAGCTAGAACCGCATTCACTCAACTGTTTCTTTGACATCTAATTTTGGATAGGCCACAGGTACCTGAAGTTCCTCATGTCCAGACTGAACTCAGGATATTTCTCCCACACCCACCCTGCCTTTTGTCTCCTACCTTGGTAGCTATCATCACCACCATACACCAAGCTGCTCAAACAAGAAATCCAGGCAGTGTCTTTAATGTTTCCTCAGTCTCCAAATACAGTCACCAAGTTCTGTCAAGTCCACTTTTTAGTGTTTCTTAACACTAAAAAATATTAACACCATTAGCACAAGGAGCTCGCTCTGCCTAGAACACCCTCCACCCCACCCCTGATCTCCTGAACAGCCCCCACCTGCTTTTCAGATCTCAGGTGAGACTTCATCTCCCCTGTTCCCCCAAGAACTCTACATTAGGCATCCCTACCAGGCGATCCCATCATGCCCTGCTCCTGTCTCACCACACTGGCATCCTTGTAACACTTGGTTATTGTCCGTGGCCATGTAAGCTCCATCAGCAACAAGAGGACATCACATTTCTACTTCCAGCCCCCTGGCACAGTGCCTGCCACATAGAAGATATTTCATAACTATGAAATAAGCAAATCAATTCATAAATTGCCTCTCTTTACCATCAGAAAGTAGAAATGAGTCAAGATACTGTGGTCTACCCAGAGGCTCTGAGTGGATGAAATAAGCAAGAAGAAATGGCCACAAGATAGAATGACAGGGGGACAGCCAGCTCGGTGACACTATGTGTGGGTTACTTTTGTCAAGTTCTCTTACCCAGGTTGATTTCCCTTCCACCCCAGGATGGTACTGGGGTGCTATCCTCACCGGCCATCTCTGGGCATATTGAAAATGCTAGTGTTATTCACCCAAGCAAAACAGAAACAGCCAGGTAAATGTACCCAGGTGAGTCACACAAGGTATTCCAAAGGCAAGCCGCAATGAGCACTGGATCAGCCCTCCACTCACACTGATAACTGGGATCTGTTTGCTTATGTACTTTTAATCCCTGGCCATGGGATCTGGCCAGCCTGGGAGGAGAGGGGGCCAGCAAGACAGGACAGGGCAGGACAGAGGCTGCTGCTTCTGAGGTCCCTGCCCTGTGAGGATGACAATGGAAGGACAGTGCTGGTCACTGAACAGCCTCTGAGATCTCTGGTTCAAGGCCCTATGAGGAACTCCTGTGTACCAAGTTCTTTCACTGTGCCTCCCAACCAGAGGAAAAATGAGCCAACAGCCATTCTAGCTGGGTGCTAGAAGCTCATACCAAGAAGCAGTAAGAATTTGAATAACAAGTACATTGTTCTCAGAGAGAAAAGAAGAAAAGGAAAAAAGTAACCCACCCACCCGTGTATGCCAATTCACAAAATTTAATTAGGAAGATAAGACTTGGTGGGGGGGATGCAAAATTGGATTGAGGTTCCTTTTTTTTTTCCTTTTCTAGTTATGAGCTCAGGAAAAGGAATGAAAGACATAATTTAAGCACAGAATTAACATCTTCTAATAATCTTAAACAAAACCCAACTCTGGTTTGCTTTGGTTTGTAAATTAGCTCATGATTAAAGTGTCTCTTCAGCCGCACGCCATTGTCTTCCCAGGCCTGTTTGCTGAATGCTGCCCTGACCTGAACACCCTTGTTGCTCAAGTACAAGATTCGAGAGCGCGAGGGAACAATTATTATAAAGTGAAGTACTTGCAGTTTTGCTGCAAAATCAATGAACTTTTCAAGTGATTTTTATCATATTTTGCAGCTGTTCTGTTAGCTTTTGAGTGGTTATCATACCGTCAGCCCTGGTGTTTTTAAAGAGCCTTATTCATCTGGAGGCCTCCCCTTCTGGAGGAGCAGCCGGCCCAACCTGGCTGGAGAGCTGGGCTGCTAGAGAGGGGATTCCAGGGGCTAGCGCCCGGGGAGGACAGCATCTGGGTGGGGTTTCCATGCCTCTTACCTTTTCTCACTTTAAGCCGTTCTAGGCCTGGGTTCTCCTTCCAGTGCCAGTTTGCCTGGTTCCCCTTTACAGAGAAACTCCAGGGAAGTCCATCTTGCATGTTCAAACATCACAAGCTAGTGGAGATGGCAGTACATGAAGTCAGCGAGCCTCTGGGTTGCCAGTGGGAACATGGAGTCTGTGAGACTCCCCGCAAGAGTACCCAGCCTACTAGAAAAACAGGTCTTAATGATGAAAAGTCAGCGTGAGCTCAAGGGCCATGTGCAACTCTGCCCGCCTGCTTTATGGGAGGCCCAGAGAGAGTCCAGGACAAAGCAGGGCAGCCGAGGTCAGCACTGGCTGAGCAGAAGGTGGAGGGAAAGACAATCCATGGTCTGTGCAAACTTCCCATCAGATGCGCTGGTAGACTCAACCTTGTCCCTCAGTGTCTGGCCAATGGGTTTCAGCCCCAGGCAAGTTCGCTATGGATTCAATGTGACCAAAGAAATTGACAGCAAAACGTTCTTGGGGTGAAAGGGTTATACCCAACTTTATTTCCAGGTGGCAGGTCAGTCACTAAAATCCCATTCACTCAGAGCAAGTCTGTATGCAGTAAGCCAGTCTCTGCCTCTGGGCTCCTCTGTCTGCACAGTTGTCCCACACAGCCGTCCTCTGAGCCTCTGTTCTCGGTGCTGCCACCACTCCAGCCTCTGCTCTGCTCTCCTGCAGCCTTGCAGCCATGCCACCGTGCCGCACCCAGAGCACTGGGCGGAGCTCTTTATATAGAGTCAACAGCCATGTATTGCCCACAGGTGTGCAGTGAGCTAATCAACCAGAGCCAGGTGAGAATCCTGGCCACAGGAACTGTCATTTTATCCACACTCAGGCATGAGTTGAGCTTGACGACACTAAGCAAAATCAATGGGAATGTGCTTAAAACATATTTGTTTCATTTTCTCACAGTCACTGAGAATCCAGGTGACCCACATAAAATACTGAAGCTTCCATATACAGGTTTACTTAAAATGACTCTAAAATGGACCTATTTCATAATGCCAAATAACACTATATTTAGTTGTGAAACTGAATTAGTGAGCAATCTGAAAATATGTCCACTGTCTTCTTCTCCCCTCTTTGTTCTGAATTCAGTAGACTGTTACTCCAGTAGTAGACCCAGAACTGGTGGTTAAATTTCACCCGGGGGTGAGCAGAAGTGAGGGCTCTGTGAATGTGGAGTAGGTGAATATTTTTCCAATGAACTTGCCCTAGATAAACCCAGTGGTTGTGATCAATGACCAGTTAACCAATAAATATTTCTGAATCATTTGCTATGATCTCAGCATAGAGATAAATTCTGTACTGGGATTTACTAATTATGGAATTAAGGATAAAAGTTAATTCCTTACAGCAGGAGGCAATTGTTAAGGACTGACCTACATGGCATGCACTCTGAGATGGACCTTGAATGTCCTTCAGGAGAAGTCAAATTTAGATAAGTGAAGGAGGGGAGAACAATTCAGGATAGGCGATCAGCCCAAGAAAAGGTGGGGTTGGTACAAGCAAGAATAGGAACCCACCTGGGTTATTTTTAAAACCTACCTGAGTTAGGTAGAGTAGGTGATGTGTAGGCATGGAGTTGTAATTCCACCTGATTTAATTCCATTTAGAGGGTAATGCAGGAAGGGACTTTATTA
This sequence comes from Smutsia gigantea, assembly GCA_032199065.1. Classification (NCBI taxonomy): domain Eukaryota; kingdom Metazoa; phylum Chordata; class Mammalia; order Pholidota; family Manidae; genus Smutsia; species Smutsia gigantea. Next base: position 68,628 of record JAVSCE010000340.1, on the reverse strand, counting down.
TGATTATCCCCAAATAAATGTCTACAAGCTCAGTTATTGCTATTGTCTTTTAACCTGCCAGCTCTGAGAGGAACCAAAGGTAAACCAGGGAACTCTTACCAATAATTGGTTGGTTGTTAGGAAAAAAATTGACCACAATAATAATACATACCTTTTGAGTTCTTTCTGCATTCTAGGTGCTATACTAAGCACTTGGCTTTCTTCATCTCATTTAATCCTGACAGCCACTCCCCATAAGATGGGTACTGTTGTTAGCTCTGTTTTACAGAAGAGGAAGCTGAGTTACAGAGGGGTTAAGTAGCTTGCTCAAGGTCATACAGCTGGGTGAGAGCAGGATTCGGAGCCAGCTGAGGTGTGGAAATCCTGCTTTTATACCATGGTTTTTGAAGTGGTACTGCTGGCTGCAAGCATCTGACCTTTGGCAAAATAAGAGTTGGACAAAACTGTCTTTTCTAAGACCTCAAGTCAATCAATATTCCATTTGTTCAAGCAGCATGAACATGGACATATACATTCTGCTGAGCACTATATGGGAAGGAATCCAAAGGCCCAGAAAGGGAAGGCAAGAAAGACAGGCCAACTAACTGATCCCTTAGAGCTTGGGCATTTACAGTTGGATCCCTGGAGGAGGTAGAATCAATCTATGTCTTGAAGTTAGAGTAAGATTTGGAAGAAAAATAGAGAAAGAGAGCAAAGGAGAACATAGCATGAGCTAAGACGTGGGAGTCCTAATATGCACATCATTTTCAAGGGTCAGTGGATAGAATGATCTGGCTGAAGCAGAGTAACAGGAAATAATAAAAAATGCTGAGACGGTACAGTTAAGCCAAACATAGCAAACTTCAATGTTCAGCTAAAGTAGAGAGATATCTTGTAGACACTGGGAGGCCACTAAAGGAGATTAATTTGTGAATAAGTTAGTAAAGTCTGTGTTAGAAATAGATTGCTAGGAACAGATTTGCCAAGTGGAGAGAAGGCCAGAGATGGCAAGAATCTGGACCATGGGGTATCTCATCTCTACCACCCATGATCCCCAGCACATTGCCTGGGGCAGTGATGGTGCTTGATGGAAGTTTGATGAATGAATCGATGGATCAGTGCATTGACAAATGGTCTCAGACAGAAGCTTAGTGTTTCTTCATTTATCAAGGTCATTACATAAGCCTGGTCACTAAAGACTTAAATATGCTTATTTTTCCCTTTCTTGTCTTCTGTTTGATGACTGCACAGAAATTAGAAATGCCTGGGTTCCTGCCATAGAATAGATTGGAAAGGAGAGATAAGTAAATGCTCAGTCTTCTAATAGAATAGAATGGCTAATGGCTGCAAGGATTAAGGTGACTGGTTCCTGTTTGCCCTCTGAATTTGGGGCAGGGATGGGGAGACGGGTCTGCAAGGGAGAGAGCAGGGTAATAGGTTTTATGTGCACAAAAATCATATTTTACATAAAGCCTGGAATGATTGCCGAACAGTAGTGGGAGGAGAGAAGTTTCTGACAAAACTCACCATTGCCCACAAAACACTCTGCTGAGAGCAAGCAACAGCACAGGGGCAGGATCGCACACAGCTCCGAGGCGGATGACCCTAGTCAGCACACACAGAAACCCAAGCAAGTCTCTACCCAGAGCAGGAGAAGCCTCCCATCGGGCGGGAAACGAATATTGATCATAGAGGTGGGGAACACCACAACCACCAGGTTCAAGAACCCCAGAATCCAAGAGGAAGCTGGGCAATGGGTAGAAGCTAATTTGGTAGTTCTAAATTATGGACTAAATTGTCCCCCACCGCCCAAAAATATTAAAACCATATGGTGAAGCCCTAATCCCACTATGACTATATTTGGAGATAGAGCCTATAATAAGGTGGTTAAGGTTAAATGAGGTCCTAAGTGTGGGGCCCTAATCTGATAGGCCTGATGTCCTTATACACAGAGGAAGAGGCACCAGGGCTGCACGTGCACAAGGAGAGGCCATAAGGGGGCGCAGCCACAAGGTGGCCATCTGCAAGTCAAGGGGAGGGGCCTTGGGAGAAACCAGCCCTGCCAGAACCTTGATCTTTGATTTCCAGCCTCTAGAGCTGCGAGAAACACATTTCTGTTGTTAAAGCCCCGCTAGTCTGCGGTGTTATGTTATGGCAGCCTTGGGAAGCTAATACAGTAGCATATTGAGATTCTGTGGGAAGAGATGCAATCCATCCCTAAGTGAGTATTAGGCTGGGGTGGTGGGACCGGCACCCAAAACAACTTCACTGGAAGCCGTGGCAGAGCCATACGTAGAGATGTAAAGCCTCCATTTCCTTGCAGAAATTCTGGCCTGAAGACAGATTAAAAGTTTCAAGCCACACAGGAAAGATCCTATGAGGAGAGCCTCACAGAAAGAGAAGATGACAAGCTACAAAGGCCATCTGTGATGGTTTATATAAGGAAACTGCTTCCAACATTGTCCAATCACCAAGACTTCCCGAGTTGAGGCCACTGGGATTTCTATAGGGAGCCTTAGTCTAAAACACAGCAGCAATGAACCCTGGGGGTCAGGGAAGAAAATCAATACGCACAGTGCCTTTGAAAGCTCAAGATGTTCTATAAAAGCTTTGAGCAAGGACAAGAAAAAATAGAGTTCCTTTGGGTCTAGAGTTTTTTCTTTTTTCTTTTTAACAGATTGCTCCAAGAGATGGAGATTGAAAAGTCACATTCTCTGTGTGAAGGATCAGAGAAAACCTTGAAAATCCCAGGATCCTAGAGGATTCACAAAGAGTCTCAAGAAGAAGCAGGGATGCGTGTTCTGGCCTGCGTGGACATCAGGGCTACACAAGGCTCCCCGCAGGTGCTGGGACAGTGTCTCTGAGATTAGTAGAGCTGCCCTCACTGTGGGGATGCACCGGGGCCTGAGGTTCTGTCTCAGGACACAGCAACTTGTGGGGGGGAAATAAAAACAAAAATAAAATGAGGCCTACACTTCTTGTGGTTCCTGGCCTAGTTTCAGAAGGTTCAAACTTCCACATGCCTAGGAATCAACATGGGGTTTGCTAAAAACACAACTCCCCAGTATCTGCGCCCCCAGAGACTCTGCTCTAGTAATCGAGGGGAGTGCTTCTCAAACTATCTCTGGTGAACGGTCAATTTTTATTTTCACTCCACTGTTAGACAGATACTTTTGTAAAATACAATACAAATGACCTTTCAGAAAAGTTAAAATTTAAAAAACACATAATACAATCCCTAATTTGTTTAGTGTCGGATTCGATGGATGTAAAATCACTCTGCCAAACTGATACAAAAGTTTCTAAATACTTGCCCTTAATGTCCGCTATCTTGTTGAGGACTGGTCGGTCATAAAGAGTCTAGGAGCAGGCAGCCATGAGTCAGAGAATATTATTAAGAGTGTGTTCCAGAGGACGGCCCATTATCAACATGCTGCCCACTCCACACGCTGCCCCAGCGATCAGGATGCAATTACTCAGGAACCACACATGGAGAAACATTCCACTAAGCCTACGCTGGCCAACAATAGCCAGTAGCCACATGTGGCTCCTGGTCACTTGAAAGGTGGCCAGTGCAGATCGAGATGGGCCAATAAAGTATAACACATATGCTAGGTTTTGAAGACTTAGTGGGAAAAACAAAGAATGTAAAACATCTAATAATTTTTATATTGATTATATTTCAAAATGATATTTTGGATATTATTACCTGTTCCTTTTTTTCTTTTTTTTTTTTTGGAAACAATAACAAGCATTTATTATCTCTCACAGGGCCCATAGGGCAAGAATTCAGAAGTAGCTCATGGAGGCCATCTCCTCAAGGTCTCTCTCTTTTTTTTTTATAATTTATTTTGGTATCATTAATCTACAATTACATGTGGAATATTATGGTTATTAAACTACCGCTTCATCAGGTCTCCCCCACCAACCCCATTATAGTCACTGTCCATCAGCGTAGTGAGATGCTGTAGAATCACTACTTGTCTTCTCTGAGTTGTACAGCCCTCCCCGTACTCCCCCAACATTACACCTGCTAATCGTAATGCCCCTTGTTACCCCTTATCCCTCCCTTCCCACCCATCCTCCCCAGTCCCTTTCCCCTTGGTAACTATTAGTCTGTTCTTGGGTTCTGTGAGTCTGCTGCTGTTTGGTTTCTTCAGTTTTTTCCTTTGTTCTTATACTCCACATATGAGTGAAATCATTTGATACTTGTCTTTTTCGGCTTGGCTTATTTCACTGAGCATAATACCCTCTAGCTCCATCCATGTTGTTGCAAATGGTAGGATTTGTTTTCTTCTTATGGCTGAATAATATTCCATTGTGTATATGTACCACCTCTTCTTTATCCATTCATCTACTGATGGACACTTAGGTTGCTTCCATTTCTTGGCTATTGTAAATAGTGCTGCGATAAACACAGGGGTGCATCTGTCTGTTTCAAACTGTGCTGCTGTATCCTTAGGGTAAATTCCTAGAAGTGGAATTCCTGGGTCAAATGGTATTTCCATTTTGAGTTTTTTGAGGAACCTCCATACTGTTTTCCACAATGGTTGAACTAGTTTGCAGTCCCACCAGCAGTGTAGGAGGGTTCCCTTTTCTCCACATCCTCGCCAACATTTGTTGTTGTTTGTGTTTTGGATGTTGGCCATCCTCACTGGTGTGAGGTGATATCTCATTGTGGTTTTAATCTGCATTTCTCTGATGATTAGCGATGTGGAGCATCTTTTCATGTGCCTGTTGGCCATCTGAATTTCTTCTTTGGAGAAGTGTCTATTCATGTCCTCTGCCCATTTCTTAATTGGATTATTTCCTTTTTGTTTGTTGAGATGCGTGAGTTCTTTATATATTTTGGATGTCAACCCCTTATCGGATACATCATTTATGAATATATTCTCCCATACTGTAGGATGTCTTTTTGTTCTACTGATGGTGTCCTTTGCTGTACAGAAGCTTTTCAGCTTGATATACTCCCACTTGTTCATTTTTGCTTTTGTTTCCCTTGCTCGGGGAGATATATTCATGAATAAATCGCTCATGTTTATGTCCAAGAGATTTTTGCCTATATTTTTTTCTAAGAGTTTTATACTTTCATGACTTACATTCAGGTCTTTGATCCACCTTGAGTTTACCTTTGTGTAAGGGGTTAGACAGTAGTCCAATTTCATTCTCTTACATGTAGCTGTCCAGTTTTTCCAACACTAGCTGCTGAAAAGGCTGTCATCTCCCCATTGTATATCCAAGGCTCCTTTATCAAATATTAATTCTCTGTATATGTTTGGGTTAATGTTTGGATTTGCTATTCTGTTCCACTGGTCTGTGGGTCTGTTTTTGTGCCCATACCAAATTGTCTTGATTACTGTGGCTTTGTAGCAGAGCTTGAAGTCAGGGAGCGTAATTCCCACTGGTTTATTCCTCCTTCTCAGGATTTCTTTGGCTATTCGGGGTCTTTTGTGGTTCCATATGAATTTTAGAATTATTTGTTCCAGTTCATTGAAGAAAGCTGGTGGTATTTTGATAGGGATTGCATTGAATTTGTAGATTGCTTTAGGTAGTATAGTCATTTTGACAATATTTATTCTTCCTAGCCAAGAGCATGGATGCATTTCCATTTGTTAATGTCCTCTTTAATTTCTCTTAGGCGTGTCTTGTAGTTTTCAGAGTACAGGTCTTTCACTTCCTTCGTTAGGTTTATTCCTAGGTATTTTATTCTTTTTGATGCAATTGTGAATGGAATTGCTTTTCTGATTTCTCTTTCTGTTAGTTCATCGTTAGTGTATAGGAAAGCAACATATTTCTGTGTGTTAATTTTGTATCCTGCAATTTTGCTGAATTCAGATATTAGTTCTAGTAGTTTTGGAGTGGAGTCTTTAGGGTTTTTATATACAATATCATGTCATCTGCAAATAGTGACAATTTGACTTCTTCTTTACCAATCTGGATGCCTTGTATTTCTTTCTTTTGTCTTATTACTGTGGCTAGGACCTCCAGTACTATGTTGAATAACAGTAGAGAGAGTGGGCATCCCTGTCTTGTTCCCGATCTTAGATGAAAAGCTTTCAGCTTCTCACTGTTAACTATGATGTTAGCTGTGGGTTTGTCATATATGGCCTTTATGATGTTGAAGTACTTGCCCTCTATACCTATTTTGTTGAGAGTTTTAATCATGAATGGATGTTGTATTTTGTCAAATGCTTTTTTAGCATCTATGGAGATGATCATGTGTTCTTCTTTTTTTTGATGTGCTGGGTAATGTTGCTGGATTTTCAAATGTTGTACCATCCTGGCATCCCTGAGATGAATCCCACTTGATCATGGTGTATGATCCTCTTGATGTATTTTTGAATTCGGTTTGCTAATATTTTGTTGAGTATTTTTGCATCTATGTTCTTCAGGGATATTGGTCTGTAATTTTCTTTTGGGGGGAGGTCTTTGCCCAGTATTGGTATTAGAGTGATGCTGGCTTCATCGAATGAGTTTGGAAGTATTCCCTCCTCTTCTATTTTTTGAAAAACTTTAAGGAGAATGGGTGTTATTTCTTCTCTATATATCTGGTAGAATTCAGAGGTGAATCCACCTGCTCCGGGGGTTTTGTTCTTGGGTAGTTTTTTGATTACCGATACAATTTCGTTGCTGGTGATGGGTCTGTTTAGTTTTTCTCTTTCTTGCTTGGTCAGTCTTGGAAAGTTGTATTTTTCTAAGAAGTTGTCCATTTCTTCTAGGTTTTCCAGCTTGTTAGCATATAGATTCTCATATTATTCTCTTATAATTCTTTGTATTTCTGTGGGGTCCGTCGTTATTTTTCCTTTCTCATTTCTGATTCTGTTTATGTGTGTAGATTCTCTTTTTCTCTTAATGAGTCTGGCTAGGGGTTTATCTATTATGTTTATTTTTTCAAAGAACCAGCTCTTGGTTTTATTGATTTTTTTCTATTGTTTTATTCTTCTCAAATTTATTTATTTCTTCTCTAATCTTTATTATGTCCCTTCTTCTGGTGACTTTGGGCCTCATTTGTTCTTCTTTTTCCAATTTCAGTAATTGTGTCTTAAGACTATTCATTTGAGAATGTTCTTCCTTCTTTAAATAGGCCTGGATTGCAATATACTTTCCTCTTAGAACTGCCTTTGCTGTGTCCCACAGAAGTTGTGGCTTTCTGTTGTTGTTGTCATTAGTCTCCATATATTCTTTGATTTTTGTTTTGATTTGGTCGTTAACCCATTGATTAATTAGGAGAATGTTGTTAAGTCTCCATGTATTTGTGAGCCTTTTTGTTTTCTTTCTAAAATTTATTCCTAGTTTTATACCTTTGTGATCTGAGAAGTTGGTTGGTAGGATTTCAATATTTTTGAATTTACTGAGGTTCTTTTTGTGGCCTAGTATGTGGTGTATTCTGGAAAATGATCCATGTGCACTTGAGAAGAATGTGTATCCTGTTGCTTTTGGGTGTAGAGTTCCGTAGATGTCTGTTAGGTCCATCTGTTCTAGCCTGTTGTTCAGTGCCTCTGTGTCTTTACTTATTTTCTGTTTGGTTGATCTGTCCTTTGGAGTGAGTGGTGTGTTGAAGTCTCCTAAAATGAATGCATTGCTTTCTATTTCCTCCTTTAATTCTGTTAGTATTTGTTTCACATATGTCAGTGCTCCTGTGTTGGGTGCATATATATTTATAATGGTTATATCGTCTTGTTGGACTGACCCCGTTATCATTATATAATGTCCTTCTTTATCTCTTGCTACTTTCTTCGTTTTGAAGTCTATTTTGTCTGATACAAGTACTGCAACACCTGCTTTTTTCTCTTTGTTGTTTGCATGAAATATCTTTTTCCATCCTTTCACTTTTAGTCTGTGTATATCTTTGGGTTTGAGGTGAATCTCTTTTAAGCAGCGAACAGATGGGTCTTGCTTTTTATCCATTCTATTACTCTGTGTCTTTTGATTGGTGCATTCAGTCCATTTACATTTAGGGTGATTATCAAAAGATATGTACTTATTGCCATTGCTGGCTTTAGATTCGTGGTTACCAAAGGTTCAAGGGTTGCTTCTTTACTATCTAACAATCTAACTTAACTTTCTTGTTAAGTTATTGTAAACACCATCTGAAGTTTATTTCTCTCCCTTCTTATTCTTCCTCCTCCATTCTTTATATACTAGGTGTTTTATTCTTTGCCTTTAGTTAGTATTTGGATGGTCTGCTTTCTTTGCTATGATTTTATTTTCCTTGGTGACATCTTTTTAGACTTAGAAGTGCTTCCCTGTAGGGCAGTCCATTTAAGATATCCTGTAGAAGAGACTTCTGGGAAGACGGAGGCATGACCAGGGCGGTGGAAATCTCCTCCCAAAACTATATGTATTTATGAAAATAGAACAAATACAACTATTCCTAAAAAAGAGACCAGAAGATACACGACAGCACAGAGTGTGCATCTACACCTGAGAGGACTCGGCACCCCGCGAGGCAGGTAAGATACAGATCCGCGTCCCGGTGGGAACCAAGCGCTCCCCGACCCCAGCGCACAGGCGGGAGGAGAGGATTCAGAGCCGGGAGGGAGTTGAAGTACACCCCCTGAAATAACCAGCCCCAGTGATCTGCACGGGGAGTGCTGACACACATAGCATGGTGTAACAGAGACTGGAGAGACAGAAGGGCATGATCTGAGCCGGGAACGCATCTGGGTCCTTGCAGCCGGCTCCCAGCAAGAAAAAAAACAAGAAAAGCACACGCTTCTTTCAGCTGTCTTAAAGAGACAGGAGCCCAGCGGAGTAGCTGGATCGTCCCGGCACACTCCGCCCAGCAGGCTGGGAGTCCCGGGGAATTTCGGACCCCTTAGCTCGCGACTGGGAAAGGGTGGCTGCACTTCGATTTCCCAAAGCGATCAACAGCCTCCCATTCATTCCCACCCCGGCCAGAGCTATAAATAGCCCAGCAGAGTGGCACGACCGTGACTGCAGAATAGTAGAGCAACAGCGCCACTTACAGCATCCCCACAGAATCTACTCCCGATGGGTGTTTTTTTTTGTTGTTTGTTTTGTTTTCTTCGGGGGTTTTTTGTTTTTTCTTCTCTTACTTTTTTCTTTTATTTTCTTTCTTTCATTTTTTAAAAATATTCTTTCTAAAGTGTTAAAGAGCAAAGCTGACATACGTGGCACCTGCCAGCGACCACTTCTATAGCCATGAAAAGACAGAGGAATATGGTACAGATGAAGATCAACCAGACAACCCAGAGAGGGAGCCTGAGGGATGTAAATGCACAATCTTCCTGAAAAAGAATTCGGAACAAAAGTCACTACCATACTGATGGATCTACCAAGAAATGTGCAAGAGTTGAGGGAGGAAGTGAGGGAAGTGAGGAAAGACAATGCAGAAATCAGACAAGCGATCAACGGGCTTAACAGCAGACTGGATGAGATGCAAGAGACTGTAAATGGAATAGAAATCAAAGAACAGGAATACAGAGCTGCTGAGGCATAGAGAGATAAAAGGACCTCTAGGAATGAAAGAATATTAAGAGAACTGTGTGACCAATCCAAACGGAACAATATTCGCATTATAGGAGTACCAGAGGAAGAAGAGAGAGAAAAAGGGATAGAAAGTGTCTTTGAAGAATTAATTGCTTGAAACTTCCCCATGCTGGGGAAGGAAATAGTCTCACAGCCCACGGAATTCCACAGATGTCCCAAAACAAGGGACCCAAGGAAGACAACACCAAGACACATAATAATTAAAATGGCAAAGTTCAAAGATAAAGACAGAGTATTAAAGGCAGCTAGAGAGAGAAAAAAGATCACCTACAAAGGGAAGCCCATCAGACTATCATCAGACTTCTCAACAGAAACCTTACAGGCCAGAAGAGAATGGCATGATATATTTAATGTAATGAAACAGAAGGGCCTCGAAGCAAGAATATTGTATCCAGAACGATTATCATTTAAATATGAAGGAGGGAATAAACAATATCCAGACAAGAAAAGTTGAGAGAGTTTGCCTCTCATAAACCACCACTACAGAATATCTTAAACGGACTGCTGTAGAGGGAAGCACCCCTAAGGCTAAAAGGATGTCACCAGAGAAAATAAAATCATACCAAAGAAAGCAGACCATCCAAATACCAACTAAAGGCAAAGCCTAAAACACCAAGTATATAAAGAATGGAGGAGGAAGAATAAGAAGGGAGAGAAATAAAAAAAATATCAGACTGTGTTTACAATAACTTAACAAGAAAGTTAAGTTAGATTGTTAGATAGAAAAGAAGCAACCCTTGAACATTTGGTAACCATGAATCTAAAGCCACCAATGGCAATAAGTACATATCTATCGATAATCACCCTAAATGTAAATGGACTGAATGCACCAATCAAAAGACAAAGAGTAATAGAATGAATAAAAAAGCAAGACCCATCTATATGCTGTTTAAAAGAGACTCATCTCAAACCCAAAGATATACACAGACTAAAAAGATATTTCATGCAAACAACAAAGAGAAAAAAGCAGGTGTTGCAGTACTTGTATCAGACAAAATAGACTTCAAAACGAAGAAAGTAGCAAGAGATAAAGAATGATATTATATAATGATAAGGGGGTTAGTCCAACAAAAAGATATAACCATGATAAATATATATGCACCCAACACAGGAGCACCAGCATATGTGAATCAAATACTAACAGAATTAAAGGAGGAAATAGAAAACAATGCATTCATTTTAGGAGACTTCAACACACCACTCACTCCAAAGGACAGATCAACCAAACAGAAAATAAGTAAAGACACAGAGGCACTGAACAACAGGCTAGAACAGATGGACCTAACAGACATCTACGGAACTCTACACCCAAAAGCAACAGGATACACATTCTTCTCAAGTGCACATGGATCATTTTCCAGAATACACCACATACTAGGCCACAAAAAGAACCTCAGTAATTTCAAAAATATTGAAATCCTACCAACCAACTTCTCAGATCACCAAGGTATAAAACTAGAAATAAATTTTAGAAAGAAATCAAAAAGGCTCACAAATACATGGAGACTTAACAACACTCTCCTAATTAATCAATGGGTTAATGACCAAATCAAAACAAAAATCAAAGAATATATGGAGACTAATGACAACAACAACAAAGCCACAACTTCTGTGAGACACAGCAAAGGCAGTTCTAAGAGGAAAGTATATTGCAATCCAGGCCTATTTAAGAAGGAATAACATTCCCAAATGAATAGTCTAAAGACACAATTACTGAAATTGGAAAAAGAAGAACAAATGAGGCCCAAAGTCACCAGAAGAAGGGACATAATAAAGATCAGAGAAGAAATAAATAAAACTGAGAAGAATAAAACAATAGAAAAAATCAATGAAACCAAGAGCTGGTTCTTTGAAAAAATAAACAAAATAGATAAACCCCTAGCCAGACTCATTAACAGAAAAAGAGAATCTACACACATAAACAGAATCAGAAATGAAAAAGGAAAAATAACGACGGACCCCTCAGAAATACAAAGAATTATAAGAGAATATTTTGAGAGTCTATATGCTAACAAGCTGGAAAACCTAGAAGAAATGGACAACTTCTTAGAAAAATACAACTTTCCAAGACTGACCAAGCAAGAAAGAGAAAAACTAAACAGACCCATCACCAGCAACGAAATTGTATTGGTAATCAAAAAACTACCCAAGAACAAAACCCCCGGAGCAGGTGGATTCACCTCTGAATTCTACCAGACATATAGAGAAGAAATAACACCCATTCTCCTTAAAGTTTTTCAAAAAATAGAAGAGGAGGGAATACTTCCAAACTTATTCTATGAAGCCAGCATCACTCTAATACCAAAACTGGGCAGAGACCTCACCAAAAAAGAAAACTACAAACCAATATCCCTGAAGAACATAGATGCAAAAATATTCAACAAAATATTAGCAACTGAATTCAAAAATACATCAAGAGGATTGATCATACACCGTAATCAAGTGGGATTCATCCCAGAGATGCAAGGATGGTAGAACATTCGAAAATCCAGCAACATCATCCACCACATCAACAAAAAGAAGAACAAAAACCACATGATCATCTCCATAGATGCTGAAAAAGCATAGGACAAAATTCAACATCCATTCCTGATTAAAACTCTCAACAAAATAGGTATAGAAGGCAAGTACCTCAACATCATAAAGGCCGTATATGATAAACACACAGCTAACATCATACTTAACAGCGAGAAGCTGAAAGGTTTTCATCTAAGATCGGGAACAAGACGAGGATGTCCACTTTCTCCACTGTCATTCAACATAGTACTGGAGGTCCTAGCCACAGTAATCAGACAAAAGAAAGAAATACAAGCCATCCAGATAGGTAAAAAAGAAGTCAAATTGTCACTATTTGCAGATGACATGATATTGTACATAAAAAACCCTAAAGACTCCACTCCAAAACTACCAGAATATCTGAATTCAGCAAAATTACAGGATACAAAATTAACACACAGAAATATGTTGCTTTCCTATACACTAACGATGAACTAACAGAAAGTGAAATCAGAAAAACAATTCCATTCACAATTGCATCAAAAAGAATAAAATACCTAGGAATAAACCTAACGAAGGAAGTGAAAGACCTGTACTCTGAAAACTACAAGACACGCCTAAGAGAAATTAAAGAGGACATTAACAAATGGAAATGCATCCATGCTCTTGGCTAGGAAGAATAAATATTGTCAAAATGACTATACTACCTAAAGCAATCTACAAATTCAATGCAATCCCTATCAAAATACCACCAGCTTTCTTCAATGAACTGGAACAAATAATTCTAAAATTCATATGGAACCACAAAAGACCCCGAATAGCCAAAGCAATCCTGAGAAGGAGGAATAAAACAGGGGAAATTACACTCCCTGACTTTAAGCTCTGCTACAAAGCCACAGTAATCAAGACAATTTGGTATGGGCACAAAAACAGACCCACAGACCAGTGGAACAGAATAGCAAATCCAAACATTAACCCAAACATATACAGAGAATTAATATTTGATAAAGGAGCCTTGGATATACAATGGGGAGATGACAGCCTCTTCAGAAGCTGGTGTTGGAAAAACTGGACAGCTACATGTAAGAGAATGAAACTGGACTACTGTCTAACTCCATACATAAAAGTGAACTCAGAATGGATCAAAGACCTGAATGTAAGTCATGAAACCATAAAACTCTTAGAAAGAAACATATGCAAAAATCTCTTGGACATAAACATGAGCGAATTCTTCATGAGCATATCTCCCCAGGCAAGGGAAACAAAAGCAAAAATGAACAAGTGGGAGTATATCAAGCTGAAAAGCTTCTGTACAGCAAAGGACACCATCAGTAGAACAAAAAGACATCCTACAGTATGGAAGAATATATTCATAAATGACGTATCTGATAAGGGGTTGACAACCAAAATATATAAAGAACTCATGCACCTCAACAAACAAAATGCAAATAATCCAATTAAGAAACGGGCAGAGGACATGAATAGACACTTCTCCAAAGAAGAAATTCAGGTGGCCAACAGGCACATGAAAAGATGCTTCATATCGCTAATCATCAGAGAAATGCAGATTAAAACCACAATGAGATATCACCTCACACCAGTGAGGATGGCCAACATCCAAAATACAAACAGCAACGAATGTTGGCAAGGATGTGGAGAAAAGGGAAACCTCCTACACTGCTGGTTGGAATGCAAGTTAGTTCAACCATTGTGGAAAACAGTATGGAGGTTCCTCAAAGAACTCAAAATAGAAATACCATTTGACCCAGGACTCCCACTCCTAGGAATTTACCCTAACGATACAGCAGCACAGTTTGAAACAGACAGATGCACCCCTGTGTTTATCGCAGCACTATTTACAATAGCCAAGAAATGGAAGCAACCTAAGTGTCCATCAGTAGATGAATGGATAAAGAAGAGGTGGTACATATACACAATGGAATATTATTCAGCCATTTGAAGAAAACAAATCCTACCATTTGCAACAACATGGATGGAGCTAGAGGGTATTATGCTCAGTGAAATAAGCCAAGCCGAAAAAGACAAGTACCAAATGATTTCACTCATATGTGGAGTATAAGAACAAAGGAAAAAACTGAAGAAACCAAACAGCAGCAGACTCACAGAACCCAAGAACGGACTGATAGTTACCAAAAGGAAAGGGACTGGGGAAGATGGGTGGGAAGGGAAGGATAAGGGGAAAAAGGTGCATTATGATTAGCAGATGTAATGTTCGGGTGCATAGGGAGGGCTGTACAACTCAGAGAAGACAAGTAGTGATTATATAGCATCTCACTATGCTGATGGACAGTGACTGCAATGGGGTTGGTCGGGGGACCTGATGAAGGGGGTAGTTTCATAACCATAATATCACACATTTAATTGTAGAATAATGATACCAAAATTAATTATTTAAAAATATATATCCTGTAGAGGTTGTTTATGGGAGGCAAACTCTCTCAGCTTTCGCTTGTCTGGAAATTGTTTAATCGCTCTTTCAAATTTAAATGGTAATCGTGCTGGATAAAATATTCTTGGTTCGAGTCCCTTCTGTTTCATTACGTTAAACGTATCATGCCATTCTCTTCTGGACTGTAAGGTTTCTTTGAGAAGTCTGATGATAGTCTATGGGCTTTCCTTTGTAGGTGATCTTTTTTCTCTCTCTAGCTGCCTTTAATACTCTGTCTTTATCTTTGAACTTTGCCATTTTAATTATTATGTGTCTTGGTGTTGTCTTCCTTGGGTCCCTTGTTTTGGGACATCTGTGGAATTCCGTGGGCTGTGAAACTATTTCCTTCCCCAGCATGGGGAAGTTTCAAGCAATTAATTCTTCAAAGACACTTTCTATCCCTTTTTCTCTCTCTTCTTCCTCTGGTACTCCTATAATGCGAATATTGTTCCGTTTGGATTGGTCACACAGTTCTCTTAGTATTCTTTCATTCCTAGAGGTCCTTTTATCTCTCTATTTCTCAGCTGCTCTGTATTCCTGTTCTTTGATTTCTATTCCATTTACAGTCTCTTGCATCTCATCCAGTCTGCTGTTAAGCCCGTCGATCGCTTGTCTGATTTCTGCATTGTCTTTCCTCACTTCCCTCACTTCCTCCCTCAGCTCTTGCACATTTCTCTGTAGATCCATGGTTACGACTTTTATTCTGAATTCTTTTTCAGGAAGATTGTGCATTTCCATCCCTTCAGACTCCCTCTCTGGTGTCTGGGTCTGGATAAGCTTTGTTTGTACCATATTCCTCTGTCTTTTCACGGTGATAGAAGTGGTTGCTGGTAGGTGCCATGTATGTCAGCTGGACTCTTTAAGACTTTAAAAAAGAGAGAGAGAAACGAGAGAAAGAAAAGAAAAGATGAAAAAAACACCAACGAAAACCAAAAAAAAAACGCCTGCCAGGAGTAGATTCTGTAAGGATGCTGTAGGTGGCACTGTTGCTTTTCTATTCCGCAGCCACGGCTGCACCACTCCTCAGGGCCCTTTGTAGCTCTGCCCGGGGTAGAAACGAATGGGAGGCTGCTGATCTCTGTGGAAAGTCTCAGTGCAGCTACTTTTTCCCAGTCGCTAGCCAAGGGTTCCGAAAATTCCCCAGGACTCCCAGCCTGCTGGGCTGAGTGTGTGGGACGATCCTGCTCCTCCATTAGGCCCCTGTCTCTTTTAAGACTGCTAAAAAAAAAGTGTGGGCTTTTCTTTTGTCCCAGGGAGCCGGCTGCAGGGACCCAGTGCATTCCCTGGCTCAGATCCTGCGCCCTATGTCTCTCCAATCTCTGATACACCATGCAATGTGTGTCAGCGCTCCCGGCGCAGATCACCAGGGGTGGTTATTTCCCGGGCCTGTACTTCCACTCCCTCCCGGCTCTGAATCTTCTCCTCCTGCTGGTGCGCTGGGGTGGGGGAGTGCTTGGTTCCCGTTGGGATGCATCTCCATATCTTACCTGCCTCGTGGGGTGCTGAGCCCTCTCAGGTGTAGATGCAGCCTGAATGCTGTCCTGTTTCTTCTGGTCTCTCTTTTAGGAATAGTTGTATTTGTTGTATTTTCATAAATATATATGATTTGGGGAGGAGATTTCCGCCGCCCTGCTCATGCTGCCATCTTCCCGGAACTCCCTGTTCCTTTTTTAAATATGGCTACTAGAAATTTTTAAATGGCTTATGAGGATTTTATTATATGTGCATTGGGCAGCCATGCTTATAAGGGCTTTGTTTTCTCTTGTGCCCTCTCTTCTTCATATATAGGGAGCATTTGCTCTGAGCTATGTGTAAACCAGACATATGCCTGCCCTCTAGGAGCTTGCTGACTGGTACACTCCCGTCTCTGAGTTCCCATCGTGAGCATCCTGCTCTGGTAACAAAGAGCACCTTGCATGTGATGTATCAGAGTACCAAATAAGTTGGAACGAAGCAGAAGACTTTGCTGAATTGGTAGCAGACAAAAAAAGTAGGTGGAAAATAAAAATAATAGTGGTAGTAATAATATCAATAATGAATATGTGCTTGCCATGTGCCAGGTTCTATGCTTAGGACTTTGCATACATGATTTACTTCATCCCTCATAATTTTTGTATGAGGTAGCATGATGGTCAGTTTTACAGGCTATTGTACTCAGTTACTTAGTCAAACACTAATCTAGGTGCTGCTATGAAGGTATTTTGTAGATGTGGTTCCCATCTACAATCAGCTGACTTGAAGTAAAAATTACCCTAGATTATGTGGTGGGCCTCATCCAATAAGTTGAAGGTCTTAAGAGTTAAAAACTGAAGTTTCCCAAAAAACAAATCCTGCTTCAAGGCTGCAATGTCAGCTCCTGCCTCTGTTCTCAGCTTGCTGACCTGCCCTGCAGATTTGGGACTTGGCTGCTCCCACAGTTGTGTCAGCCAATTCCTTTAAATAAACTGTAGCCAATTTAAATTATTTCAAATTCCTTGAAATAAATTTTCAGTTGATTCATTAAAATAAATATACATTTCCTCTCAGTTCTATTCCTCTGCAGAACCCTGGGGAGGCATTGTGTTTTTCCCATTGTATAGATGAGATTTTGTGAATTTGCCAAGTATCTCACAGCCAGTATGTGGCCCAGCTAGGCTTGGAACCTATCCATCTGATTTGAATCCCATGGTTTCACCTGCTATGTTCACACGATCCCAGAGGGAAGGCAGTGGACATGAGGGGCACGAGCGTGAGACGCTGAGGACCGTCCACGGAAGCTGCCCTAGGCAGTGGGACACAGCACTGGCCACGGCCCTGGCTGGGCATCTAACGGCACAGGAGGGTGTCTGCTGTGGGTTACAGGACACGGTGTCATTCCGGACACTCAGCCTCAAGGCCCAGAACCAAGCTGGTGGGAGGAGAGAAACCCTTGCAGGTGCCAGTGAAAAGTGCCCCCAAAAGGCCCAGTCAGGACCCTCATGGGGCAGCAAGAGTGAATGCAAGTGCCTGATCTAGAAGCGGGGCTTAGACATCTCATGGTGCCCAGGAAGCCAGGAGGCTACCTAGAATACAAAAGGCGACAGATTCCACGTCCTGCCACCTCCATGGTAGGGCACTGGTGGAGATCAGGGCTCCTGTATCTAAAGGGCCTGAGCTATGGCATAAGAGGTTTGTCAACATTTTGATGCTTGACTATCCTCTGGATTTGTATGTTCCAGAGAAATACTTGGCCCATCTTTCTGAATTCCTATTGTCTATTAATGGCAGGAGTCCTTCGATGTAGCACAGCGCTCGGCACACAATGGAATCTCAATAAATGTACATCAAAGGAAGGATCAAGGAGTGTATGACTGAAGAGGCTATCCAGATGACCAATACTATATACAAACCATGTAAGCATAAAAGAAAAATCACCCCACGTTTTATCTAGGATCCATATACTTTCACTTAAAGAACTCCAAGTGGAGAATAAAGTAGGGAGAAAAGGAAAATCTTGGGTGTGGGCAAAGGCCTGCCTGGAGGCAGAGGAGCAAGCTGATGGCCAGCAGGCTCCCTGGACAGCAGTGGAGACCCGTGCGGGGAAGACAAGCAGAATGTGGTGGCTGGAAGCTGCTGTGGGAAGTCATGCCGGCCCTTGAAGCCCGGGCTCCCAAGTTTGGCGTGAAGCCCATTTCCCCAGCATGTGCCACTCCAGAAGGCTCCAAGAGGCAGCAGGGTCTGAGAGATAAAGCTCGAGTTTGGAAGCAGAGGACCTAGATGGTGTTTGTGCGGCTTCTGGCTCACCCTCTGCCCACCCAGGTGGGAGGAGGCGTCGGGGTGGAAAGGTCCAGCTTCCCCTCCGTACAAGACTCCTCAGTCTGGAAAAGGGAGATAACACCTCCCATCAGGAAAGGCTTGGGAGGGCTTTGTGCGCCGTGAATGTGAAGGGCTACTGGGCCCTCAGAGCCAGAAACAGGCCCTCCGCAGCCAGCCTGCAGCAGAATTCCGCCTTCTGTCACTTCTCAGTACTGCTTTCCCAGCAGACAGTGTGAGCCACAATAACCAGGGTGTGGCATCCCAGGCCCAGATTCCTGCTTGTTATGTTCTGTTTTTCTGGTAAAGCACAGGCTGTCCTTCCCTCCAGGGAGTCTGTCCCTCAAGACAGGCTGACACCTGACCTGCTGGGCACTTGCCTGTGCACTAGTCCACGGCCCTTCCCTCCTGCAGGACCCTGCAATCCATCAGCATTTCTCCCTGGACGGCCCTCCCCAGCCACATAAGTGACACATAAAACAAGAAGGTCAGTTCCACTTGAGAAAAATATACCAGACTGGGCGGAGTGTAGCATGGTCAGGCTCAGGAGCAGCGATGAGATTCTGGTTCTTACAGCCTCCAGATTCTGGTTCTTACAGCCTCCATGAGTTTGTCCACCGTGTGTGCTTCACAAACCTGTGCTCATCCCATTAACCCCAGAGCAGGCACAATACCCACTCCTTTCCTGGGCTCAGCTTCCCACGGAGAGAGAGTCCCACACAACAGGGCAGTCGTACTGGAGGGGGCACAGACAGTGATGGTTTATAGACAGAGAAAAGGAGTCCCTGTAATCACCTGACTTTTAACTTAGCAGGAGTGCCTTTTCTTCTCTAGATCTCCATTTCGTCATTTGCAAAATGGGAGATCCTATACTCAGAGCTAGGGCCCACACATATCTGAGCATTTTGAACATGGTACTTCATTCATTCATTCAACAATTAGTGAGCATCCACTATACACCAGGCACTAATCTAGGCACTTGGTAAACATGAGCTAATGAAGCCAACCACGTTGGGGATATCATCCTACTTAATGCCAATGATTTTAAGATGAGGGGAGAATTTCAAAACACCTCGTGCCACCTCGAGGCCATTAGCTGCCCCCAACATGAAGAAGACTAGGAAATACTATACTCTCCTGTTCTATCAGGAATGGCTGAATGGGCAACAGGGAATACTTTCCAAAAGGGTGGGGCTCCTGCTTCCATGATGTCATTTTCACAGGTAGGTTAAAGACATCTTCAAGGTCACTTCTAACCCAGCTTATTGTCCTTAAATGTAGGTCAGTAGTTCTTTAAACTTAATTCTAACTTTTCCCCATGCTACTCATAGGGCATCAAAACCTTCTTCCTGTGAAAACTAGCACTTCTGTCCATGGCCAAAATCTGTGACCTGAGGGAGTGCTCACTCATCCCACAGGAGCAGGACGTGGCTTTATCTGTCATTCAGCAAGCACTTATTAGGCCCTCCGGGACATGTAAGCTGGAGGATCAGAGCCCAGCATATAGCCATAGGCCAGAGCAGAGCTGGGAAGACAAGGGCAGATATCTGACTCATACAGGAGTAGGAGGCAGCCAGGTAGAAACAGGCAAGAACATCTTTGCCAAAGACACTGAGCTGCAGAACATGCTCAAAACTGAGTAAACGTGGAGGCAAAAGCCCACTGGGCTTCGGGTCATTCCATCAGAGCTTGGGATCAGGCCCTGCAGCATACAGACATGCATGGCTTTGGAGAATTCTCATAACTTCTCAGAGCCTCAGTCTGCTCAGCTGTCAATGAGGTAAGAGCTACTGTGTAGCACTTACCATATGCTGCCATGAATGACTGTTTGAAGTACTTTACAAATGTTCACTCACTGCAGGTTCACGATCACCCAATGAGTTAAGCCATATTATTAGTCCCATTTTATAAAAGAGGAAATGGGACACAGAGAGGCTAAAGCCAAAAGTTTTTACAGCTGGGATATAATGGCATGAAGTTGGACCAACGCACTGGGGCACCAAAGCCCATGCCCTTGACCACCAGACCAACCTGCTTTCCAACAAGACGGTAATGCACCTACTCGTAGAGCTATTGTGAGATTCAAATAAGCCTTTGGAGACTCGACAAATGGTAGAAAATATTCTCAATATCATATTTGTTATTATCAAAATGGCAAAAGTGCCTATTTAAGGCTGAGTCAAGAACTTCCTCTTCCATCATACACAGAGCAACCAACAAACACATTAAAGATAAGAAAGACACACTGACAACAAACAGTACCAGGCTCAAGAGTTCCACCTGGGAATTTCCTGGCCCATGTCAGCTCCCACTTGGCAAAAACACAACTCCTTAGAATTTACAGGTGCACACTGTCTTTTATCCCATTCTGAGCCCATGTCTCTCATCCCCTCAGATGCAGAGAGAAAACTAGGTTTCTCCTAGTTCTGCTCTACAAACTCCCCTTTCTCCGGAAGAGCTTGATCACTTATGTCGGGCACAGAGACCAGAGCCTCCACAAGGCTCCAAAGATGGCATGAGTGTTGCACTGAAAAATAAGACACATGAGTGAGCCCCCACAGTGCACCAACCTCATTAGAAAGAAGACTCACCCATATTTTGCATAGACATACTCAAAACAAAAAAGACACAATTGCTAATGGGTTTGCCTCTGAGGCATATGCAATTCTAGAATGCTGCACAAATGGTGATATGGAAACTGGCTTAATTGGGCCCATCGCACCAGGCCTCAGAGAAGGAACATCTCAGGGGAGGTATTATGGGTTGAATTATGTCCTTTAAAAAGCTAGTGAAGTCCTAATCCCCAGTACCTGTGAATATGATCTTATTTGGAGATAGGATCCTTGCAGAGATCATCAAGATAAAATGAGGTCACTTTAGGGCAGACTCTACTCCAGTATGACTTGGTGCCCTTCTAAAAAGAGGAAATTTAGATGTGGAGATAGACAGACATAGAAGAAGGACAATGTGGAGACATAGGAGAATGCCTGTGAAGACCGAAGTTAGGCTGGATAAGCCATGGGACAGCAAACATGGCCAGCAAACCACAGGAAATGCCGTGGAAGAGATTCTCCCACAGCCCTCAGAAGGAACCACCCCCCCACCTACACCTTGATCTTGGACTTCCAGCCTTCAGAACCCCGAGACTGTAAATTTCTGGGTTAAGCCATCCAGTCTGCGGTGCTTTGCCAGGGCAGCCTCAGCCTGAGCAAACTCACACAAGAGGCAAAGGCGAAACCATAAAGCTCCTCACAGCTCATCTCAGCTTGACAGCTGCCCCAGGCAGTCTCCCAAGGGAAGGGAAAGCCACTGCACATTTCTGTGCAGGCAAAATGAGTAGGCTTGGTCTCTTCCGGAGTGGCCTGGTCCTGCTGACACAGCCTCGGTGAGGTATTCCAGGCCTGGGGGGAAGGGGCTATTACCACGCCACGAAGAGCTCAAACACCAGTATTCACTGGTCACGTTCCTGAAGCAACAGCAAAGCCGTTTGAACAATTTACAAAAGCTCATCGTTCAAACAAAAATCCTAATAATTTCTGTGTGCAGCTGGGTGGAACTAGGGATAGAGGTGGTTATGGCTTAAGGAACCAAGATCCTACAGAAAAAAGAACTTTGGTGAAATAAGCCTAGAATTCTGTGTAGCTTTTGTTCTTAAGTATGTGCTGAATCTTAAGCAGCCCTGAATGAGATGTTGGGAAACCAAGTAGAAAATAGCTGCTAAGTGGCTACAAATGAAAAAAAAAAAGAAAATTATCAGATGAATGGAGTCTAAAACTAAAATTAGAATTTGGGCCCACCAAGGAGGAGTAGCTTCAGCTCCACACCAGACTTTAAGTTAATACATCAAACAGAGAGATTAAGCAGCCCACAGAGAGCCCCCCACCAAAAAAACAAAATTGCCTTGATCCATCTCAATGCCTGACTAAATCAAAATAATCTACCCTTAGTCTAATTACTGGGAAAGAAAGAGCAAGATAGTGAGAAAAGAAAAGATAGATCAAAAGAGTGAAAGAGAGAGAGAGGAAGGAGGGAGGGAGGGAGGGAGGGAAGAAGAAATTTTCTCCAGAAATAGATAACATCATCAAGCCCTTAGAATTTTTCAAATACAATGTCCAGCATTTAATCAAAAATTATAAAATATGCCAGGAGACAGGACCAAATACTCAAAAATCTAGAGAGAAAAAGAAAAAACAGAGACACAGATGATCCAGATATTTGAATTATGGGACACAGAACTTAAAGGGAACCTGATGAATGTTTCCAAGAAAATATACAGAAAAAGGAAAATTTCACCAATGATTTCTTTTTAAAAGAATCAAATGTAACTTCTAAAAGAACAAAAAATGCAATTACTGATATTGTGGACTAAAGACATAGACTTAAACAGCAGATTGGTACATCCAGAAGATAAGGTTATTCAACTGCAAGACAGAACAGCAGAAAACATAAAGACAGGTGCACAGAGGGGGAAATTTTTTATAAATAACACATGGGTCAAAGAAGAAATCAAACTGAAAATCAGAAAATAATTTGAAATGAAAGGTAATACATTATTAAAATTTATAAAATACAACTGACGTGTGCTTAAAGGGGAACTTACAGTTTAAATACACACACTAGAATATAAGGAAGGCTGAAAAACAATTATGTAAACATCCAGCTCAAAAAGCTAGAAAAATAGCAAATTTAGCACAAAAAGAATAAAAGGAAGAAAATTTAAACACAATGGACAAATTAATTGAAAATACAATTTAGCAAAACTGACACAAGGACAAATAAAATATCTGAATAGTGTAGATCTATTTAGTAAATTGAATTCATAATTAAAAACAGACAAGGAAAATTCTAGGCCCAGATAGCTTTATTAGTTAATTTTCAACACACTTGAAAACAATAATAATACCAATCCTCATACCAACATTTCCAAGCTCATTATATGAAACCAGTATAATATTGATAGTAAAACCAGATAAGTATATCATAAGAAGAAAAATGCAGGCCAATATCTCTAATAAACATAAATTTAGAAGTCTTTTTTAAGTCTTATTCGGCTAAAAGCATAGACAAACAGAATCCAGTGATATTTGGAAAAGGAAAATACATCGTGAATGATTTCTTTTAATCCAAGAATAAAATGTTGATTCAGAATTTGAACATCAATCAGTGTAACTTATCACCTTGACAAATAAAGATCAAAACATGTAATCATCTCAATAGATGCAAGATAAAAATTCAAGAACATCCAACACCTGTTCCTGGTTTCAAAAATCATGCTAGAAAAAAAATTTTTTAATTAAGCGAGAAATAAAAAGGGAACTTCCTTAATATGGTAAAGGGTATCTACCCAAAAAAATCTGTCATGCATCATACTTAATGGTGAAGTTTTGAAAGTTTTTACCCTGAGATAAGGAACATGATAAGATGTCCATGTGTATGACCATTACTGGTTAGCAATAGACCCCTGGAGGTCCTAGCTAGCATAACAAGGCAAGAAAAATAAATGACATAAAGATGTAAAAAGAAGATATTAAACCGTCATTATTCATAGATACATAATAAAAGAAATCTAAAAAACAATATGAGGCTAGTGGTTACTGTATTGGGTAATGCAGCTCTAGGACACATGCATGATGTTGCATATACTTAAAGACTCCTTAAGAGCAATGACCATAAAAGTAATGATTGATAAATTGTACTTCATTAAAATTAAGAATTAAAGCTTACCAAAGTATAGCATTAAGAGGGTGAGAAGGCAAGTCATAGAGTGGGGAAAGATATTTGCTATATAAATATTATAAATATGTGTGTGTATGGTTATAGGACATGTATCCACAATACATAAAGAACAAAACAAAAAATAACCCAAATTTTTTAAATGGGCAAAAGATTTATACAAGCACTTCTCAAAGAGAATATTTGAATGGCCAGTCATCAAAATAAAAAGTGGTTATTATCATTAGTCATCAGGGAAATGAAAATTAGAGCTTCCATGAGATACAGAATACACCTGACAGAATGGTTGAACTATAAAATAGAGTTGGCAATACTAAATGTTACTATTGGGTGTGGAGCAATTGGAATTCTCTTAAATTACTCTTGGGAGTGTAAATTGGTGCAAACACTTTGAAAACCTGGCAGTCTGTACTAACTGAACATATATAGTCTCTATAAATCAGGAATTCCACCCTTGGTATATGCCCAACATAATACACATAATGTGCATCAGAAGACATGCATAAAAATATTCATAACACTACTTTTCAGAAAAACAAAAACTTGAAACAATTCAAATGTCTGTCAGTAATGGAACGGATAAATAGCAGACAATATATGGACACATAAACACACATAATGGAATACTATAGAGTAATGAAAATCAACAAAATACTGCCATACTCTCAAATTGGAATGAATCTCACAAACATAGTGTTCATTGAATAGAAAAACTGGAACCCAAAGAGTACATACCGAATAATGAATGGTGAACGAAGTCAGAACAGTAGTTACCTTTGGGGAAAAGTAATGACCAGAATGTTCTGGGCAGGAGGGAATGTTCTGGGCAGCTAATGAGGTTCTGTCTCTTGAAGTGTGTGGTGGTTACATAGCTTTGTGGTGTTCACTTTGTAAAAAAAAAAAAAAATTGTCATCTAGTATAACTATGAATTACGTATATATGTTGTACTTGAATTAAATATATGTATGTACATATGCTATACTTGAATTCAAAAGTTTACCAAAAAATTCTCATTTAAAAAATTAACCAAAAAATTTGAAAGACAGAATCAATGACCTAGATTAAAGTCCTACATCAAGTTATAGGTAGGAGATGCTTGACTGCAAGCACCCAGCCTGACTGGACAGCAGGAGACTACTCGCCCCACCTGTCTTCTCTCCAGACCAGATAATTAATATCCTCAACAGAAGAAAGAAATAATTGCAGCCACACCATTTTTGACTTGAGATTTTGCTTTTTCTACACCTAATTTTACTGAAACATCCTCCTCCCCCTTCCCTTACTCCCCAGCCCCCTCCCCACGTCTGTATCCACTTCATTCAGCTGAAACCACAGAGAACAGCAGATTCAGGTAGAGTGCAGGGGCAATTATAAAATAGATACTTGTAAAGGCATTGCTACCATTCGTGCCACTGAAATATTACCCCTTATGAGTTTTCTCACTGAATTAGGGCCATTTAATGTGTGCATACAGCCAAGGGGAAAATATAAAATTGATCAACGAGAACATGAAAATTACTCCGGAGAATCTTTGTGGCTTTGTGAATTGTTGCTTGACATTGTGGTTTTACCAGATATAATGGCATGATTTACAATTTACAACAGGGCTTGGGGGATGCAGATACAAACATTTTTACTTAAAATACCAGGAGCAGATGGGGGAGAAAAACAGACTGGACTTGGTCCAGATGCTGAGGATGTTGCACATATTCTGACTCCTACATGAAGGCGTAAATATCACCAATTCCTCATCAAGCACAGAAATGCGAGAACGTCCTCGCAGAGGTAACCCGGACAGTAGATAAATAGGAAATAACTTTTGTATGTCAAATTATTTTGGAGTCTATGTGTTGCAGCCTGTGGTTCTGCTTGCTTTTTCTTATGGGGATAGCTGATGTCCTAATTATTCATGATACGGCACACAAAATCGTGAAACTGCACCATGAAGACGAAATTCCAGAGGTACAAGGAAGCTAGGAACTATCTCATTTTTCAGCTCCGTCCCAACCCGTAATTCTGCCCAACCGTACACTCCCTGCTGCAAATGGGCAATCCCACCTTTCAGACTGATAAATAAGAATCCCAACTCAGAGGGGAGATCTTAAAAGTCCTCATCACAGGGAAAAATAAATTTGTAACTATGTAGGGGGACGGACGTTAACCAGACTTACTGTGGTGATCATTTTGTGATATATATAAATATTGAATCATTCTGTTGTACACACGAATGTTGTATGTCAATTATAATGATACCTCAATTAAAAAAAATCATGATGGACTGGAAAGAAACCCAGACCTGGATCCTAGTTTCAGAGTTTCCTCCTGGTCAAGGCCTTGATTTCCTCATTAACAAACCTAGTGGAAAATGATCAGATGATTGTTAAGGCCAACCTGACTAGGAGTATCCTGTGGCCAGTTTAAGCATACCTCACCTTACATCTAAGACCACTGTCTTTCCCAGTCTCATTGGCCTCAGTATCATTATTTTCATTTGGAACATTTCAATCTTCTACTTTCTGTTGAACTCCAATTTCAGTAGCAGATGGCCATGGTTATAAAAGCAGTAGAGAAATTAAGTAACAGAGATGTTAACTAAGAGATGAAAGCAAGCTTTGCCAGAGATAAACTGCAAAATCATCTACTTTTAATCAATACAAAGGTGGCAGCATTTCCAATTACCTGAGTATCAACAGTGACGCTCATCTTCTCCGAAGAAAGACCTAGAAGAAATGAAATAAAATGCAGTTAAGAGGGATAACAGCTAGAGATAGAGAAGAACTTCCTGATAATTTTTTTTTAATGCAAACTAGCACACCATTATAGAGTTACTCCTTGGGTCTTATTTTGTACCACCTTCCCTACATGTCCAGTTTTTCCCAGGTCTATGTTGGTGCTGAAGAGGTTATGATAATCAAATTCTCAAAAGAATCATAATAAAAACGATCAGTAGGTCTTATGACATTTTTCAATAGAAAAGGTAGGGAGGAAAAAGGCAATATCAAAAACAATGGCTAGGATGTCTCCACTCAAGAAAGTTTAGGAATTCCTGCATTCAGGACCTCTTTCCCTGGGAAAACCCCTGGAGGATAGACCCTCTATCGGCCACCGGAGAGCAGTGACTATGCTTGGAGGCAAGTGAAAAATAATGGCATTGCCAAACAGATGGTTCTTGTTTGGGGCTGAAATAGAGAGCGTGTCACAGGCAGCATCTCTCTCAAATTCCAGATTCTCTCATAACTTGGTTTGTGACCTACGTGAGGCTCCTGAGAGTCTGAGGCAGAAAACCTCTTCTCTGCTCCTCTGCACTCACTCCCCTGAGTGATAACACAGGTCGCTTCACACCTTGACCTCAGGGCCAGGCAGACACTGCGGCAAGCACTGACTTTTCGGGGGAGGAGCCCTGACAAGGCAGCCTGGAGTATGATAAGTGGTGGTGGGTACCCTAACTCTGCAGGTGAGGAACTCAACCCTGCGGCCCAGAAGGCCTTGAAAGCATCTTTTCTCTTACCTCTGTCCCTGGGTGTGGCTTGATGGATGCAGACTGCTTAGCATCCCAGACTTTCAGGGAAGAGTAAGAAAGCTGTAATGGAAACTAACCAATTATGGGAACTCACCAAAGAGACATTAAGAAATTGTAGCCGGTCACATGGTAAACTGATTTTAGCTGATATCACAACTAATGTCAAAACATCTGGGACAACCTGTTCTGGGCACAAGAAAGATTTCTTGATGGCATTCAGTCTTGTTTAACTTAAGACAAATTACTTAACTTCTTTGGACTGTTTCCAGCAGAACCTTTTTCCACCAAATATCTGAATATTGTCCAAAAATGCACATAATACAAAAGGATTTAGAAAAAATATTTGCAGGAGTGAGAGCAAAGGAAAAATATGATTATAAAGATGGAAAATAATAAAGTTTTAGTGGCATTCACACACAAAATATTTGGCATCTAGTTCTATGAAGCCAATGGAGATTGACTAAAATCAGGCCACCGAGCTTCCTTCCAGCCAAAGCAAAGAGGAAAAGATGAACAGTTCTAAAATACAGGGTGTACATGTGAGGCAGGGAAAGCCAAACCTTTCCTTAATCAAGTCCTGGAAGGAATTTTTAGAAGATCTTCATAAATAAGACTCTATATGAAGCAGTGGCAGTATCTTCCACAAAATTCCTAAACCCTAAGAGGTACATGTGGCTGGCTGTTAGGTCCCTAATTTCTCTACAGATAGAATAGGAAAGATATCATAGTTCAGTCAAACTCTTTCAATAGGATATTGTGAAGTTGAAAAGAACTGATTGCTGGAAGTCTGAGCTCTGTGAGATGGAACTAATTTGGTTGAAGTGAGCTCATGAAAGAATCTGTCATGCCTCTGCCATGCAAAAACCCTAGACAGCTTGATGGGTCATTTAGCAAGACCAGATGAATCTTGAGACTTCGTCTTTACTTGTGTAAGGTGCAAACTTATCCTTTATTTACCACTCAGAGGTAAATAAAGCACGAAGCAGGGACTATGCCAATGTAAATACCTATAGGGCCTCTCAGAATAACACACACATAACAGAGTTTTACAAAATGTTTCCCTGGGTGATGGACTGAATACGTAAATTTCTGTTCTCAACCTAATACTTTAGTATTAGCTCTCAGTGAGCCTTTAAAATCATATAATTAAACTTTGGCTACAAAAAAAAAGACACAAAAACAAAATTCATTATTGCATCAGCCTTAAAAAACTCCATTTTGATATCTAACCTCCTATTTAATGGCAGCAGCTATGGTCTAAATCAACCGTTAGTTGAATATTGGTATCAGCCCAGGTGCAGTTTACTGACTTGAAATACACATTCAGTCATTAGACATTACTAGCCAGGCCATGGGTGTCCAGTGGGTCTCAAAATTTTTAGCTGGAAACCTTTGTTCATATAACATTGAAGGATATACAAATGATAGCTGACCCACTGTAGTTGAGGGGGTAGGGGACCCCGATAACTCACTCCATTTAGCACCAAAATCAGCCCCACATGCCCTCCCAAACACACCCACATGCCAGCCACTCCAGACCCCAGAGACATGTGCTCGCCTCCTCTCCCGGTTATGGAGGAGGAGAAATGGAGACATTCAGTTCTGTGACTTGCCCAAATATCACACAATCTTTGGACCTTGGAAAAGCCCTGCAGCCTCAAACTGAACGAAAGGTGTCTAGAGCATGATAGCAGACAAAAGTGAGCCAGAAGAAATGACCACAAGATAGAGGTGACGGTGCCCACCAGAGTACACACTTGGCTGGAGGCCTGGCCCTTCCTGACGCCTTTGTCCTTGGGTACGCCTGGCAGGGGTGCCGAGGGCACGATCTGTCCCACATGGGAAAGCGGGGGAGCCCAGTCTCAGACGGAGAGAAAGAACACAAAGAGAAGTGAAGTACTCTGCTCTTGGGTGAGCCTTTATTCCCTCTGAGGACACCCACCAAGCCGGGCGACGTGCCTCCCCCAACCCAAGCTCCTCCTGCAAAGGCCACGAGAGGCCCCTTCTTTGCCTTCCCACTGGTCAGCGTCCTGCAGCATCCGCGGAGCCACGGCCACAGCAGTGACAACCACCCCTAATGGACCGCAAAACTCCGACTAATTAGAGGCAAGTAATTAAACACATTCAGGCGGGGACAGTTGGCAGAGCCCCCCTGCATTGTGTGGCCACCTTGGCACCGAAATGGTTAGAGACCATATCCCTCCACGTCGCCTCCTCTCATTGTCGTGGAGAGCTCTTGAGAACGTTATTAGCTGGGTGTGCGCCTTGCCGTTTTTCCACACGAGGCAGATGGGTAATTACGAAGCTAATAGTCTGATTGAGAGAAATCAGATGCAGTGGTTTGCCCAATTAGATGATACATTAGCTTCCTTCTTTGTAAGCAGCTAATGTGTGAAGCAAAGTGGTATTTTCGAGGGTCAGAATCCTTAAACAAGTGCCGAGTTGCAGATTATTGTATCTCTCTTTTTTTTTCTAATGGAGGAAAAGTGCTAAGTCTTCATTACTAAAAGCATAGAAAATGCAAATCAGCTTCTGAAACAAAAGAGAGAAGGGACAGGCGAGAATATTTGGTGTCCGATGTGTCAACCTACAACATCAATTACATTGAAATGCAATGCATGGCAGCCTAATCAAGGATAGTATAATTGTAATAATTGCGTGCTTTTGTTGGAGAGCCGCTGCTGCTGTTATTTGTCAACCATTTGTTCCTCTCTATTGTTAAGGGGGGGAAAGATTTTTTTTTTAATGTAACTGAGAGATTGTATAGGTAATGGGTGAGTGGGCGGCCATCCTCAGAATGTGTATGAGGGTCTTGCTTCTCTGCTACAGGGCGGCTCCTCTGTGGCCCTAGTTGAGTTAGTTGCTGGGACAGCGATGTGAGCTTGGGGCAGGAAGGGACGAAGTGGCCAGTCATGTGAGGGTAAGCTTCCGTCTCTGTGTCCCCAGTGTCCTGGGGCAAAGGCGAGCAGAGTGACAGACCTAAGGAGGCTAGAAGGAAAGTGGTGCTGGTGGAAAAATGCCTCAGGCCACATCCTTCTCCTCTTTCGCAAATATAAAAAGATGGAAAGGAGAGAGGCCATGGAGCTGCCACACTGAGTTCTCCACCGCATCCTGCCTCTTTAAGTCTAGGTCTAAAGAAGGACTTGTGTTTTGTTTTTGTTTTTTTTTGGAAAGGACTTTTGCCTGCAGAACTCCCATGGGAAGGAGCGGGGCACCCTGGCTAAAAAAACATCAACAAGAAGAAAGCTGGTATACCGGCCAGGATAGCGCTGTCCCCCGAGGTGCAGACAGGAGCGCAGGTGCTAAGGCTCAAACCCAACTCAATCCCTCACTGGCCAGGGGAGCCCAGCCATGCCATGGCCTCAGTGTCCCCCAGGGTAGCAGGGGCCCAGAATCACCCTGACCAGCACCTTCCCTGTGGGTAGCCTCCAGATCCAAGATTCTCAAGTCTCCAGCAGATAGAGTTCTCTACACATTTCTGTCGTATCAACGAATTTCTTGTCCTCTCCCTCCCTCTTACTCTCTTTTTTTTTTCCTGTGTATAGATATTTCCTAAAACATACTTACAGGGAAGGGAGCAAGAAAAAGTCGGCTGAATAGCCAACTCTGGAAAGAAACAGCAAGGAAAAAACAGAACCGAGCAAGAATGTTCTCAGAGAGGCGAAGTTGAGCAGGAAAATTCTTCTTAGGAGCGGTTCTCAGCATTCAGATCAGATAAGAGGTTTATTTTCTCACTTCAATTGGTCTTGCCAATAGGTTGAAACAGAGGCACAATGGAAATGGGCTAAAACATTTAACAGAGCTGTTAAATCTCATTCTCCACAGCTAAAAAAGAACAATCGCGGACCGTCTTTACTGAGGGGAGGCTTCATGGGCTGTAGGAGGCTTTGCGTGTATCCCTGACAATCCTGTACATACTCCAAAACTCACACTAATTAAAAGCAAATAATCAAATACATTCAATTTGAAAAGTTGGCAAACTCGAGTGTATTATTGCGTTAGCACCTTGGCATGGAAATGCTCGCATCACGCTAATCTCGTTGTGCAGAAGAGCTCTTGAGCTAGCTATTCACCCAGCTCATGCCCCCTCCCCTCCGCTCCCCTTCGGGCTGCCTTCCCCCTCCCCGGCCCTCTGTTGCTCCCCCACCAATTCTCTCACTTTTACAGCAAAATAAGACCAGAAACTGGGCCTCAAAATGGGCATTTGCTTTCAGATGGATGTGATAGAGGTCTGGTGTCGAAAAGATGTCCTTCCTCTCGCTGACTTCTTATTTATCAACCTAGAGAGAGAAGGTCAGAGAGATACCACAGTTTTTAAATAAAGTTTTCCACAGAGACCTTGGCTGAGCCATTCACAGCCGCCATCCTCAGCCCCCCACAGTCCCGCACACCACCCTTCCGGGTACTCTCCTTGTCAAACTGGTGGCTGAATCCAAGTGATGAACTGACAAAATGAGAAGAAACCTTCGGATTCAAAGCTGCTGCCCCTGGGATTTGAGTTTCTTGGGGGCTGGTTGAGGGATGAGAGGAGGGAGTTGCCCAGAGAAAGAAAAAACTCGTGCCATCGAGAATGGGGTGAGATGAGCTCAGACCAGCCAGAATTTTTCTGGCAGATCCTCTACCTGAGGCACATTTCTCTTTCATCCTGGGCTGCTGCCAATCACGGGTTCCCAGCATCCAGGGCTAGAAAGGAGATGGGCAGCTCCAAACAAAAGAAAAACAAAGTCACCTTCAGCTGCATGACATTCATGTCAGATGGAAAGGAAGCAGGTCACAGAGGCAGCACAGGTAACCAGTTGCAGGAGGCAAAGAGCAGATGCATGACACAGAAGTAGGGTCTGGAGCAATCCTAGAAACAGGTGCCTGGAGAAGCCATAAGGGAATCCTGGCTGGTGAGACTCCTGATCTGTCTGTGGGTGAGAGGGCTAGAGAGCTGTTCCGTGCAAGTCCAAAATTCCAGACCGCTTTCCAGTATGTCCTAGAGCACAGTCATTGATCAAGAGCATCAACCTACTGGGACTTTCATCACTTCAGAAAGAAATTTTTGAGGAAATCATTAGGCAGGTGTGTTGGTTGAATCCTTTCTGTGGCAGCACAGAGCCAGTACCAGTGATGTGCTGGATAGTTCTTGCAAAATCTGAGCATTCCCTTCTCCTTCCTTCTAATCTGGTCTCTGGTCAGTGGATCCTCTCACTGTTAGACTGACCCATTCTTTCCTTGCCAGGTTCCTGTTCCTTGTTTCATTCACTTCTCCATTCATTCCTTAATGTATTCATTCAACAAATATTGAGTAATAAGGTTCTATTCTCGACCCTGAGAATACAAAGATGAATAAGGTTAAACCCAGTAATTTCACTTCTGGGCATATACCCAAGAGAACTGAAAGCAGGGACTAGAAGAGATATTTGTAAACCTATGTGTGCAGCAGCATTATTCACAATAGCCAAAAGGTGGAAACAACCCAAATGTCCATCAATGGAGGAATGGATAAACTAAATGTGGAATATACATATTACAGGATATGATTCAACCTTAAAAAGGAAGTTCTGATACATGCTACAACATGGAGGAAGCTTGAAAACATTATTCTAAGTAAATAAGCCAGACACAAAAAGACAAATATTACATGATTCTATTTATATGAGGTGCCTAGAGTAGTCAAATTCATAGAGGAAGGGGTTAGGGGAGGGCGAAAGGAAGAGTTTGTGTTTAATGGGTACAGAGGTTCAGTTTGGGAGGTTGACAAAATCTGGAGCTGGGTGGCGGTGATGGTTGCATAAATAATGGAAATGTATGTCATGCCACTAAACTCTATGCTTAAAAATGGTTAAAATGGTCAATGTCATGTATATTTTACCATAATAAAAAACAAATACAAAAGAAAAGTGAATAAGGTTGTCCCAGTCCTCTAGAACTTGGAGTCAAGAGAAGAACACAGGCTTAAAAAAATTATGTATTTTCGATTATCAGTAAGTTCGATACAGGTGGCGAGCACCATAACCACATGAGGCACAACATAAAGTGGGGTCTAAGGGGAGGGGGTCCAGAGTCTGCAGGTGGCTGTCATGCTGTCCTAGAGCAGGTTATGTCTGAACCTCAGTGTCCTCATCTACAAATGAGGATAATAACAGCCTTCCTCTTTGTTGCAGGTTTCCATTCACTGAGCACCTACCATGTATCAGGCACCATGCCAGGCCCTTTAATTCATCAAATCTCACATTTGACCAGTAAAATAGAACATTTCCACTGATTTCCAATAGGTAAACAGGGTTAAAGACTGATGGATGCCCCACAGCCACACAAATAGTAAACTGGAGTCCAGGGTTTGAACACAGACTTACATGAATTTTCAGCCCATGTTTTTCTCATTATACTAGTAGTTGGTGGATGGTAAAGTCTCATTCAAATTTAGGGGTCAGCTAAATAAAACAAAACATATCTGGGGAAAAGAAAGGCTACTACGATTTGTGTCCCCTCCAAAAAGGTATGTTGGAGTCCTAACCTCTAGTACCTCAGAATGGGACCTTATTTGGAAATAGGGTCTTTGGAGAGGTAATCAAGTTAAAATGAGAGGGAGGGTCCTGATCCAGTATGACTAGTGTCTTTAGAGAAAGGGGAAATCTGTAAGAGACAGATACGCACACACGATACGCACACACGGAGAACGCCATGTGAAGACAGGAATTATGCTCCCACAGGCCAAGGAGCTACCAGACCCCAGGACAGGGACCTGGAACAGATGCTTCCCTAGTGCCTTCAGAGGGAGTATAGCGCTGGCCATACCTTGAACTCGGACTTCAAGCCTCCAGAACTGTGAGACTAACAATAAAGTTCCATTTTCCTAGGCCACCCAGTTTGTGATACTTTGTGGCGGCCCAACGAAACTAAAACAGAAGCCGACCGAGGAAACTGGAGAGGGGGTTCCTTAGACGTTTTGGAGAACGTTCCTTAAGAACTCTGGGAAGCCTGCCAGCCCTCAGGGGAAGGGGGACCGGGAGCGGAGAGCTGGGATCCCTATTTTCCTCTCTCTTACCATCCCCTGCTCCTGCTCGCCCATCCTGGGCAGCTCTCTTTAAGAACTCAATCCACGATGTTTTGCTTTTATTCTTACTTTTGCTGCATCTGTAAGCATTGTTGGACTTTACCACACTCCTGAGGCCGTTTCACAGAGTGGGGTTGTTTCCCTCATAAACTACAGGTCCCAGAATGTCAGCATGCTCCCAGCTGGGCCTCCTGTCAGCTTCTGCACCCCACCCAGGGCACCGGAGGAGCCGCATTCTCTCACTTTTTTCTTTTGGTGACCTAGAACTCTGACCTGAAGGCCAGGTGCTCTCTGAAAAAAACAGAGCAGCTCTGGGGTTATGGTTTAAACAGAGCAGGGGTAGAGCTGCCGGCATAAACTGGTTTAGAAGCCAAGGGACCTGGAAAGCCACATTTCTTCTTCCAGTCCCCCACCCAGCAGTGAGATTAACCAGATGGCTTTGCAAAGGAACTCCAGGAAAATACTGATAAATTAAAGAGTAATTGACAAGGCACTCAGGCTCCCTCCCTGAGCTCCACCCAGCCCCCTAAATTTGTGTCAAATCCTTCCTTTTGTCCCCCACAACTAAGCCCATGTGTGAATGGAAATGTTCTTGTGCATTAAAGAAAATCAATGAAAACATCTCAAAAACAATTTCAAGCTCCTCTTCCTCCAGTGGGGTGGTAAAGTCAGACCCTGCGGTGCTGTGCAGGGGGCCCAAGGAGAGCCAAACGCATGTGGGTGGCACAGTTCCACTGGAAAAAAAAGTCATAGACTCTGACAGGCTGCATCTCACTTCTCTATCCTAACACAGGACCCCATTCTATGAAGGCAGCCAGCCTGGAAAAATGCTAATTCCCTTCCCATAGCACCTATTTCTCTGCAGTCTTTGCCCCTGACCCCAATGTGGGGCATCTTTGGACACAATAATGTTTTGGCACTAAGACAAGGGTGAACAGAGCAGACTGATGGAAACTGCACAAGATTTAGGATCATCAGTAAATCTGGGTCTGAACATCAGCTCTCCCGTTAGCTGTGCAACTTTATATCAGTCACTTAACCTCTCTGAATCTCAGGTTCCTCCTCTTTAAAATCAGATAGTCATACAGATCCTGCCTGGTTATTCTAAGTAGGAAATGAGATAATATATAGGGCACAGCACATAGTAAATGTTCACTAAATGGCTGATTACCACTGTCATTTTTATCACTAGGAAGGAGTGAGGCCAAACAAGTTCCCCACTGATCCCCAGCTAACTACAGCCCCACCGAGGCAGACAAAGCCAGATACTGTGACAAGTGGGAAGGAGTAACTGTCCTGTTGGCTAAGGGGAGGTGCTCAGGTGCTCCTGCAGGAAGGGTGCCACCGTGGGGGCTAAAGGCTAGCACAGTTCAGCCTCCAACAGACAAATGAAGAGACTTACTTTTGACAACCAAAACAGGCACACTGTGTCAGGCCAGGAAGAAGGAGCGGGGAGGGGCAGGGAGTCACACTGTGGCAGATGTCTTGGCTGGGAGGATAGTTCTAGAGAATATGCCGTGGGCTGGGGAACAGGGGGCTTGGGCTCCATTCAGAGCAGCCCAGCTCCCTTCCAGACGTGAAACGCAAGCAGCATCCAGAGGGATCCCCAGGAGACCCTGCTGCCTGGAGCTGGGGGGAGCCGGGCCTGCTCTGCCCGGTCTTGGAAGCAAAGTTGGCTCACCTGAAAGGGCTGGAAAACCCTCACCCCTGGGGAGGAAAAAGAAGATGGGATTTCTCCTGGGGTCGGAAAAGGACCCCGCCGGCCAGACAATGGCTGTGAGATCCTCAACAACTCCACCCCTGTTGACGAGGGAACTCGACACTCCAGAGATCGGCGTGTGAGATCTGCTCGAGGGAAGACAGTCCTCGTTTAGCAGAGAAAGCGCTGCGCTATCTATGTGTGAAAGCTTTTTTAACACTGTTCCCTGTTCTCCATATGGCGAACTTCACCCAAATTAGGAGCTCAGGAACAAAACTCAGGCAAGTTGAAAATGAGAGGGAGCCTGGAGGCGGCCCCAGCTGGGCGCCCCAGGCAGGTACAGCCAGGCAGGGGCCCAAGGTCCCTCGTGCCCCTGCACACTCCCCTCAGTCCCCAAATGCTCCTCCCGGCAAAGGGGGCTCCCTTTCAGTGGATGAAGTCACCATCACCAACAATTAAAATAACAATAATAACCACCATTTACTATCCGGTCACTGTGTGCCAGGCAATATACCAGGTACCTTGCACATAGTATTTCAGTGAATCCTCACCAAAACCCTGTGAACAGGTATCTTTATGCCTATTTAAAGTTGGTAACATTGAGCATCAGAGAGGTTGTCTTTTGCCCAAGTTCACACAGGAAGATTCAGAGGCAGGCTGCTTATCTAGTTCCTCAGGCTCACCCTCCCCTTCTCCAGAGCTGGTCTGGGAGTTGGGGGGCAGGGGAGAGCTGTGGAAGCTGAAGGGAGGTTCCCCCTGCCAGCATGGGGGGTGGAGAGGCTCTGCCTTTTCCCCTCAGTCAGAGGGCAGGGGGCCTGAATCCTGATGGCTTCACACCAGGGGGATTTGTGGGGGCCACAGAATCAATGACTCTGAGACCAGAGGGGAGTTTACTGACACATACCACACCCTCATGGAAAAACCAAGGTTCAGGGGGACAAAACTGAGTCACACAGATGGTTATGTGAGTCAAACGGCCAGAACCCAACTCTGCCCACCCGTGTTCATTCTAGGATGCCCTAAAGACTCCCATGAAAGGAACAATCCCACTGTGCTGCTTCTCCCCACCTCTCCCTTCCTGTACAAAGGGCAGGGGGCTGCCGAAGCAGGCCTACTTCGTGTGGATGCCTGCTCCCTCCCAGCACCACCTGTGCTCACCTGTCCCCACTGCATGCCCTGTTTCCAGGCCTCCTTTAAAAACAGCCCCCCGTCTCCCTGCCACCCCTCCAGCCACACCCCTGCTGGCTTTCCCCCAGGGTCTGGGGCTGTACCCGCCACATCTCCTCCTTTCCAGCCTTCCCGGCCCAGTATGGCAGGACAAATGAAGCTCAATGCAAAGATGTTTAGAATGTTTATCTCGGCGATTGTATTATTTACAGCAACTCTGTGCTGTGCCCGGGGCATCGCGTGGTTTGAAAGACGCTATACAAACTAAAATTGTGTGGCATTGTTTGTTCCTCCACATTCTGCGAGAGAGAACCAATCTAGTAATCACTGTTTTTGCTCCTCAAATCAGGGACGCTCCATTTTGTGTGCATGGTGGCTAATCTGGAAATAAAGATTCGTAGCAAATGTATAAGGAGCTCTGGAAGCAGTAGGGGCCTGCTGAATGAAAGAAAGGCAGCCGGGAGAAAGGCAAAGACAGTCGATGAGAGGTCGGCAGAGCCCTATGGTCCCTCCGAGCAGGGACAGCAGCCCATCCCCGGGTGGCAGGAAGTGCCACACCACATATCCATTCCAGGCAGACAGAACAGGCCCTGGGGAGCACTTTGCCCCAGACCTGCATGAAGCCAGCTGCAGTCTGCCTGTGCCGTCACTGCCACAGGGTCTTCATCACAAGGTCAAGTTCCCTGGAGCTGGGGCTGACCCTTTCAGAACATAAGCTAGGAGAAGGTTTTGGGGAGAAGAGAACCACATCAGGGTAGGAATGACCATGCACATAGCCCAGTCTGTCTTCAAGGACATGACAAGAGGGGGAGTGGAGGGGCCAACCTGGGCACTCTGAAGCCATCCAGCCAGTTTGTAGTGCTATCCAGTTTGCATTGAGTTAACTCAGGCCCCTTGCGTATCATGCCAGACCATGGTTTGACCAGCCTGTGTTCCATCCCAGCTGAGTGCATGATCCCAGGGATTGGGTGTGGTGGCCAGTTTGTTGCCCGTGAGGCCTGCACAAGTACGTTCCCCTGGGGAAGGGAATGAATCTGCTTCACAGCAGGCCCCAGCTTACTGGAAACAGTGCCACCTCCCATTTTTACCTCCCCTTTCTTCTCCCCATGCACCTAACCATTTGCTGCCCTGCTCACAGCCTCCTTTCTCTGGCTAAGCTGGGACCTTGGTCACGCCCTAACTGTTCCCTCCAGCCTGCCCAAATTCTATGCATTTGTCAATACCCAGTTCAGATACCGTCTTCCCTATAACATCTTCCATACTTCCCCCCACCCTGTGTAAGATCACTCAGTCACCATCAAGCCCCACATCTTCAGTCTATATCTCTGAAGAACGTCTCCAGCATGGCCCACGAAACGTGTGTGGATCTGCCCCTCCAGACATGAACTC
This sequence comes from Smutsia gigantea, assembly GCA_032199065.1. Classification (NCBI taxonomy): domain Eukaryota; kingdom Metazoa; phylum Chordata; class Mammalia; order Pholidota; family Manidae; genus Smutsia; species Smutsia gigantea. The sequence continues at coordinate 29,869 of JAVSCE010000340.1, read as the reverse complement.
CTGGAGGACAGAGACCCTGTGTGCTCCTGTCTCCTGCACTGTCATTCCCAGTGTCCAGTAGCGTGCCTGTGCTGTGTGAGGCCCAACTGAAGCACACTGGTCACCCCTGTGTCCCCCAGGCTCTAATCTCTGGGACAGGGGACAAGGTGAGCAGAAAAATGGTCATGCTCAATCAACTCATGATCCAGACTTTATCGACTTAACTTCCCCCTTCCAGAAACTTCCCTGGCACATCCCAGGTTGTTTGAAAAGTTTAACAGTCCCTAAATAGTGCACATTATCTCCATTTGCCAAGTTTAAGCGTGTTGTCTGCCAAGTTAAACTGTGGCCGAGTCGCACAGCAATTTAGCTGGTCTGATGCATGAGCATTACCACGAACATTTAGAAGCGAGGTAATTACAGGCTGCACTCCTGAAGCCCGAGGCTCCACAGATACAATCCTGGAGTTTATTATAATAACGGCAATGGGGAGGGGTCCAGGAATTCCATTTCCAGACTGTTCAGACTGGCATGAAAGAGCCCCAGAGGAAGGGATGGGGGAAGGCGCTGTCCCTCTCAAGGTCAACTCCACCCCGAGGAGGAAGCCCTGGGCTGAGCTTTACTGGGAGTAAAGCTGCCCAAGGGCAGAGTTTCCTTCAATTTCTCCTGTCCCTCCCCAGACTGCACAGAGAGGCCACCCCCTTAGCTTGTCACTGACAGAATCAGGCAGAATCACTGCTCCAGGATGAGAAACAGGATGGAGGAAGTCTTACCTTGATTACAACACAAGGTGAACGTCCAGCACTAGAGAGTGGTTATTGAGTTTTCCAGATCTTGCTTTGAAAACACAAATACACTGTTGAGGAAAAATCCATTAGAGCACTAAGATTAGTATGATTAACTTGGTATGAATTAGTATAGTGGATCCTTTCTATTTCTCTGGAAGGTCTTTAGCTGTAGGAAAAGCATTTGATTCCTGTGTGGAGTATAGGAATAAACTCCAGAGGTGAGGGAAGAAATAACTGCACAGATTTGCTCACAGTCAACTTTGAATTAACAATTTAGTTAATTAATTAGTCAATCCATGAATTGCTGATTGAGTCAACGAATGCGCCACTGGATCCCATTTTGCCACCCTACATTTTCATTTGGAGCAAGCCAATGTAAGACCCCGCCAGCCCCACCTCCAGCCCAAAGTGTCACAGTCCCAGGGACCTGGCTGGGCAGAGTATCACTGGGCAAAGGGAGGCAGGGGAAGGTGTTCTCCCTAAAGCCAGAGGTAAACAAGCTGTCCTGAGGCTTTCCAGCGTATGAAGAGAGACCCTTCTCCCCAGAGCATCTGCCTAAACTCCTCTTCTGCTTCCAGTTACTCATTCTGAACCACAGTCAGCCTTGGAAGGTCTTTCAAAGATTGTACAGGCATACCTTGGACATACTGCAGGTTAGGTTCCAGACCACTGCAATAAAGCAAATAACCCAGTAAAGCAAGTCAAATGAATTTCATGGTTTCCCAGTACATATAAAAGTTGTTTTCACTATACTGCAGTCTAGTAAGTGTGCAATAGCATTATGTCTGAAAAAACAATGTACATACCTTAATTTTAAAATATTTTATTCCTAAAAACTGCTAACCGACATCTGAGCTTTCAGTGAGTCATGGTCTTACTGCTGGTGGAGGGTCTTGCCTCAGTGCTGACAGCTGCTAACTGGTCAGGATGAAGTCTGCTGAAGGTTGGGGTGGCTGTGGTAATTTCTTGAACAAAGACAACAGTGAAGTTTGCCACGTTGACTGAGTCTTCCTTTCATGAAGGATTTCTCTCTAGCATGTAATGCTGTTCGACAGCATTTTACCCGCAGTAGAACTTCTTTCAAAATTGGAATCAGTCCTCTAGAACTCTGCCATAGCTTTATCAATGAACCTTATGGAATATGCTAAATCCTTTGCTGTCCTTTCAACAATCTTCATAGCATCCTCACTAGGAATAGATTCCATCTCAAAAAAACACTTTCCTTGCTCATCCATAAGAAAAAACTCCTCATCCATTGAAGTTTCATCATGAGATGGCAGCACTTTGATTCTCAGGCTCCACCTCCAAGTCTAGTTCTCCTGCAATTTCTGCCACATTTGCAGTTACTTCCTCCGCTGATATTTTGAACCTCTTCATATCCATGATAGTTGGAATTCACTGCTTCCAAATTCCCGTGAGTGTTGGTATTTTGGCCTCTTCCCACGACTCATGAAAGTTCTTAACGGTATCTAGTATGGCAAATCCTTTCCAGAAGGTTGTGAGTTGACTTGACCCAGATCCATCAGAGGAGTCACTATCAATGGCAGCTATAGCCTTAAGAAATGTATTTCTTCAATAAGAAAACTGGAAAGTCAAAATGACTCCTTGATCCATGGGCTGCAGAATGGATGCTGTGCTAGCAGGCATGACAACAACATCAATCTCAGTGTCCATCTCCATCAGAGCTTTTGGGTGACCAGGTGCATTGTCGATGAGCACAATTTTGAAAGGAATCTTTTTTTCTGAGCAGTAGGTCTCAATAGTAGGCTTAAGATACTCAGCAAACCATGTTATAAACAGATATGCTGTCATCCAGGCTTTGTTGTTCCATTTCTAAAGCACAGGCAGAGTCGATTTAGCATCATTCCTAAGGGCCCTAGGATTTTCAGAATAGTCCATGAACATTGGCTTCAACCTCAGGTACCAGCTGCATTAGCCCCTAACAGGAGAGTCGGCCAGTCTTTGAAGCATTGAAGGCAGGCATCGACTTCTTCTCTCTAACTATCAAAGTCTTAGATGGCATCTCCTCGCAATGAAAGCTGGTTTCCTCTCCACTGAAAATCTGTTGGTTAGTGTAGCCACCTTCACGAATGATCTTAGCTACACCTTCCAGGTAACTTGCTGCAGTTTGTCCATCAACACTTGCCACTTCACCTGCACTTTGATGAGATGGAGACAGCTTTTTTCCTTACATTCTGAACCAACCTCTGCTATCTTCAAACTTAATCTTCTGCAGCTTCCTCACCTCTCTCAGCCTTCATAGACTTGAAGAGAGTCAGGGGCTTGCTCTGGATGAGGCTTTAGCTTAAGGGAATGTTGTGGCTCATTTGATCTTCTATCCAGACACTAGAACTTTCTACATATCAGCAATAGGCTGCCTCCCTTTCTTTTGCATGTTCACTGGAGTAGCGCTTTTAATTTCCTTCAAGAACTTTTCCTTTACATTCACAGTTTTGGCACAAGGGGCCTACCTTTTGGCTTATCTTGGCTTTGCCATGCCTTCTTCACTGAATTTAATCATTTACAGCTTTTCATTTAAGGTGAGAGACATGTGATTCTTTCTTCCAGTTGAACACTTAGAAGCTACAGCAGGGTTATTAAATGGCCTAATTTCAACGTTGCTGTGTCTCAGGGAACAGGGAGGTTTGAGGAGAGGGAGAGAGTGGGGGCGGGTGGAATTTCTGGCTGATTGGTGGAGTGGTCAAGACACTCACAACATTTATCATTTAGGTTTGCCTTCTTACATGGGCACAGTTCATGGTGCACCCCCACCCCAAAATGACAATAGTAATATTACCTCACTGAACACAGATCACCATAACAATAGTATGGGCATATATAATAGTAAGGAAAAAGTTTGAAAGATTGTGAGGATTACCAAAATGTGACATGGATACACAAAGTGAGCAAATACAATTGGAAAAATGGTGCCAGTAGATTTGTTCAACACAGGGTTGCCGCAAACCTTCAATTTATAAAAAAGAAAAAAACCTCATCTACAAAATGCAATAATCCAAAGTGCAGTAAAATGAGGCATGCCTGTATTTTCTCTCTGCTAGTGTGTTAGTTTCCTGGGACTGCTGTAACAAATCACCATAAATTTGGGTGGCTTGAAACAAGAGAAATGTATTCTCACACAGTGCAGGAGGCTGCAAGTCTGACAGCAAGCTGTTGGTGCGACTGCTTCCTTTGGAGGCTCTGAGGGGGAAATGTCCCATGCCTCTCTCCTAGCCGACAGTCCTGGACATTGCCTTGCTTATAGATACATCACTCTGATCTCTGCCTCCATCTTCACATTGCCTCCTTCTCCGTGTCTCTCTCTGTCCTTTTCCATCTGTTAGAAGGACACTCTCACTGGAATTAGGGTCCATGCTACACCAGCATGTTCTTGTCTCAACCCTCACTTTAACTACATGTATAAAGACCCTATTTCCAAATAAGGTCCCAATCTGAGTCTCCAGATGGACAGGAATTTAAGAGGGATACTATTTAACCCACTCCACCTTCCTAGAGTCATTCATTGTGCCTCAGTAGATAGCTAAGACCCATACTTAGCCACATAGTCATTAATTTGTTCATTGTTCAATAAATATTTATAAAGCAAACAAAATGAGGTGCTCTTGGGAAAGAAATATTTAACATAATCCCTTCTCCTGAGGAGCGTGTAACAAAGGAAGACAAGATTTTTAACCCAAAGAGCAGCATGTACACTTAAGAGAAGGTAGGAAGAGCTCTGTGGGCTCCAGGAGCGCTCTCAGTCATGATTCTCAGTTGTCAACTCAGAAAGCAACTCCAACTTCAGTAGAAGAGAGATTTATCGGAAGGATAACTGATTGCTCACAGAGGTGATGGGAATACAAGAGAAGCAGCCAACAGGCAGAGCAAGCAGGCCAGGGAACTGAGGGCCAGCCAGACCGCCCCCAGGCACAGCCCGGTCTACAGTCCCAGGTGCCGCTCCTGTCAGGCACGCACACTGCCGCTGCTGGATCCTCCCTGCTTCCAGCACCAGGTAGATGGAAGCATCCAGTCATCCAAGACCACATCATCTGCATGTTGACCAGACACCAGGGAGCAGGACAGGGCATGGCTGCTCCATGCCAGCTTCCAAGGGGGGAAACAGGGACTTTCACACAGTGTGGGAATTGCTTCCCACAGAAAACATACTAGGATTCTGAGACGTCTCTGTACAGAGGTCAGAGGTCATTTGGGGCAAAGGAAAAGCATGACATAAGGAGACCAGGACCTCATCCCTCTGCTTTCTCAGGCCATAATGTATCATACTCAGTGTCCCCATCAAAAAAATGGCCTGAATAATGAACAAGTGGGACTATATCAAGCTGAAAAGCTTTTGTACAGCAAAGGACACCATCAGTAGAACAAAAAGACATCCTACAGTATGGAAGAATATATTCATAAATGATGTATCTGATAAGGGGTTGACATCCAAAATATATAAAGAACTCACGCACCTCAACAAATAAAAAGCAAATAATCCAGTTAAGAAATGGGAAGAGGACATGAATAGACACTTCTCCAAAGAAGAAATTCAGATGGCCAACAGGCACATGAAAAGATGCTCCACATCGCTAATCATCAGAGAAATGCAGATTAAAACCACAATGAGATATCACCTCACACAGTGAGGATGGCCAACATCCAAAACACAAACAACAACAAATGTTGGCGAGGATGTGGAGAAAAGGGAACCCTCCTACGCTGCTGGTGGGACTGCAAATTAGTTCAACCATTGTGGAAAGCAGTATGGAGGTTCCTCAAAAAACTCAAAATAGAAATACCATTTGACCCAGGAATCCCACTCCTAGGAATTTACCCTCAGGGTACAGCAGCCCAGTTTGAAAAAGACAGATGCACCCCTATGTTTATCGCAGCACTATTTACAATAGCCAAGAAATGGAAGCAACCTAAGTGTCCATCAGTAGATGAATGGATAAAGAAGAGGTGGTACATATACACAATGGAATATTATGCAGCCATAAGAAGAAAACAAATCCTACCATTTGCAACAACATGGATGGAGCTAGAGGGTATTATGCTCAGTGAAATAAGCCAAGCCGAAAAAGACAAGTATCAAATGATTCCACTCATATGTGGAGTATAAGAACAAAGGAAAAAACTGAAGGAACCAAACAGCAGCAGACTCACAGAACCCAAGAATGGACTAATAGTTACCAAAGGGAAAGGGACTGGGGAGGATGGGAAGGGAGGGACAAGGGGGAAAAAGGGGCATTACAATTAGCAGATGTAATGTTGGGGGGGCACAGGGAGGGCTGTACAACTCAGAGAAGACAAGTAGTAATTCTATAGCATCTCACTACGCGGATGGACAGTGACTGTAATGGGGTTGGTGGGGGGGGCCTGATGAAGGGGGTAGTTTAATAACCATAATATTGCACATGTAATTGTAGATTATGATACCAAAATAAATTATTTTTAAAAAATGGCCTGAAGGTCTCTTCTCCCTCCCTCCTTTTCATCTTCCTCACCATAATTGTGAAACCATCTCTCTCCTCTACCCCCACCCCTATCCCATCTCATCTGACATTTGCTCAGCTGATCTAAGGATGGATGGCCTAGAATAGAATTGGTTTCTGCAGACAAAACTTAATGAGGACTTCCCTGATAGACAGGAATGTCCCATCACGGTCTGCCCGGCATACAGCAAAGGGAACAGTCTCAGCAGCAGGGACCGAGGATGCAAACAAAACCATGGGAAGCAGCCCAGGCTCATTGTTCTGCCTGCCCAGGCTTCAGAGGGGGCTGGTTAGCAGCCATCCTGTACCTGCTATGAAAATAAGTGGGAACATTTGGGATTGAGCAACAAGACTTCTGAACACCCACAAAACATACAGGGCGGCCAGTATGATGGGCTGTGCCAATATGCTGAGTAACCAACTCACCAAGCCCACTGCCGGCCCCTGCCACACTCTGTCCCACCAGGCCCATCGGTGTAACTGCCAGAAGACAAACAGAGGACTGAGTGGCCCTTACATTCGACCGATCTGTGACCTCTCAGAAGCCCCCTCCCCACTACTGGGCTCAGCCCACTTCTATTATCTGCAGTAGAAATGTAGAAGTGCACCAATTTTTAATGACTTGACCCTCCAGGAACTCCTCATTGACCACTTCAGCCTGATATCCCAATGTACTTTCCATCTGTGCCACCAGCCTCACCAATTGATTTCCTGCCACCTCAGTTTGCTATATTATCAATCAGCTCATTCAGTCACTTGGGGCCAACCCCTACCAGCCTCGAAGCCGGGAGTGCCCACCTCTCCCATCAGGGCACAAGCAATTTCATCCTCCCTTTTGGCTCAGGAATGACCTTGGCCAAGAGAGCCAAGTTCCCCCAGTGTCTTCCATCCTGATTTGGGGCACAATAACCCCTCCAGCCAGGCAAGTCTGAGCTCTGTGAACACCCTCAGCAACATTTCTAATGTTCCCTCTGAAACCTTCAGCAAAAACCCGGTGGCCCACTATGCCACAAGAGACAAGGGGTGTCATCATCTCAGGGTCCTGCAGCAAGTCAAAACCCCCTTCCCACCACAGCTCCTCCCTCTCAGCCAGGCGATCCTTCGCTTCTGGGAGGCACCTGCCTTGACATTCCCTCCACCACTTGCCTGGGCCCCTTGCAATCTGGTCTTACTCTCATGTAAAAATGATTTCAATAAAAACAGGACTGAGTTAAACAGCAGGTCAATGAGGGGCTGGGAAAGGAGGTCTGTAGTTTCAGTCTTGAAGCAGAATTCTCCCCCAAAAATCTCAATTTTGGCTCTTAGGCTCATCTTCAGCTGATCAGATGAGGCCCACATCCACAAAATACTTTCACAACAAAACCTAGGTTAATATTTGAATGATAACTGGGTTCCATAGCCAAGTTGACATATAAAATTGACCATCACTCCACGGAGGACATGAGGCAATCAGTGGAAACATCCATAAGGGTATAGGGATATGCCTCCAACCTTGCCCATCAGCAATGAAGGGGTGTGAGATCCCACATGGTGGCAGCTACACAGGGGCGCCCATCTTTCCTGGAATGCAGATTATAAAGTGTGACTCTAATCTTCAGCTTCTGGCTGTCAGTTACCCAGCAGTCTTGTGGCTGGATTTGGGAACGACTCTCACGTTTAAAGAAGAACCTTGCAGCTCTCATAGCAGCTGGACAGAGAATGGATGCCATAGGTTTCTCCAGGTACTGCCAGCAGTAAGGGAAAGTCTTTGAGGACTCTGGTTCAGGTCATCAAGGGAGCTTATAGGTCTGTAGTGATTGGATTCAGCCAATAAGTTTTTATTAAGCATGTACTATATGCCAGGCACTAATCTACAGACCAGATATACAGCCATGAACAAAACTGAAACATTCCTTCCCATGGAGTTTGTATTTTTAACAGGCCAAGTTTCACTCATCTCAGTTCAACCACCATTTATCAAGCATGTATTGTGCACCTGGAAGATGCAAAGAAGCATAAATCCCACACTTTCACTGGTGACAGGAAACTTACCAACTCATTGGAGATAGGTGAGATCAATGCCAAGCAAATGGAACATCCCCAATGTGTTCCTTTCCATTTTCTTATTTTAATAATTTTTCCCACCTTCACGAAAATAAAATAAGATGGATAAAAACCCAGTGCTGAATTTTCTTCCAGAAAGTCAGGCTGGACTACACTGTGGGAACAAATCCTAAAATCTCGGTGGTTTAATACATTATTTCTTGCTCCTTGCACGTCTGTTGCAGATCAATGGGTCTGATGTCCATCTGTGACACCAACATCTCAACATGTGGCTTCCAGATTGACTGCAGCAAGGGAGGACTCATATCCCTTCTGTGCTTTGACTGAGACTTGACATCCATTACCTCTGCTACAGTCCATTGACCAGAATGCATCCCATGTCCCTGCCTAACAGGGAGCACTGGAAAATGCATGAGCTCACACGGATAGTCCAGGTACAATATGTATCTCTCCCATGCAGCCCATAGGATTTTTCACTCATCTTGAAGGGTCAAGCTCACACAAACGAACTCAAGGCAAGAAGAGCCTCCAACTTAGAAAAAGTGACGTCCACAGAGAATACTCTAAAACTGTGCAACAAAAATGTATTTAAAAGGGCAACATTAAATGGGTAACATGTTTGCCGTAATCTTAAGTAGTCAGTCAGATACTCTAAAACTGTGCAACAAAAATGTATTTAAAAGGGCAACATTAAATGGGTAACATGTTTGCCATAATCTTAAGTAGTCAGTCAGTTGATCAAAGGGCATCTTCAGTATCTCAGAAGAAAGTAGATTTCCCATGGTCTGCTTCCATGTTGGATGCTTGTCGAAGTGTTGGACAACAGATGAGCTATTCCTTAGGCCTTAGAATTCCAGATAATAGTCATGCCTGTCAGGGCTGGTTCACGCTCAGCCTCTGTCCTATTCTTCTTTTAGTCCTTCACTTTCACACTTACATGGAGGGAATGAGCAAAATCCTGTGACCCTTCCCATCCATTCCATAGGGGCTTCCCAAGTAATCTGTTCCAAGGAATCTTGCCTTTCTTTGCAGTCTTTGTCTCTGTCTCTGTGTCTCTTTCATGCCTGTGCATGTGTGAGAGCATACACGTGCACACACACACACACACACACACACACACACAGACACATACAAATCTATCCTGGAAGCCCCCAGACAGTAAGAGGAATCCAGATGCATTCTTCAACTTGAGGCACTGACATGACCCTAGGAAAGCTGAACCCACCCCTCAGATGTCCCAGGCCTGCAAGGAGGACCCTGGGGACCCAGACTCCCACCCTTCTCTTGCTCACCTGGGCTATGTGTCTGTGGGCAAGTCAAGGTCTTCAAGTGTATTTCCTCGTTTGTAAAATGAAGGTAACCATGCCTTCAGAGGACGAGCTATGGCGCCACAGTACGGCAGTGAGCCACAGCAAGGACTCAGGGAGTGAAGCCACTTTGTCATCCACGTAAGTCATCACTATCGGCTGACTTAGTGCTTTGCAAAAGGGCTGTGAGGTATTTGGGGGTGGAGGGAAAGGGTGTAGCTGTTGCTATTTGTCTTTAAATAACCCCTTGGACACTTTGGAGTCTGTATAGGAGAGCTGTGACTGACCAGATAATTCAGGGCAGTGATCTGATCCAGTGGTGCCCCAGTTCTTGGGCAATAAGCAGATCTTTACTCCGGAGATGAGTGGTTCCAACTCCTTAGGGACCCCCATCCACCTTTCCTCTGACCTCCTGTGGGAAGCCGGTGACCTTCTAGTGAGCTCATTGTGCTGGTCACATACTCATTGATCCTCCCAGTTCTATGAAGTTTCTTCCCAGATCATAAAATCTAAGAAAAGGGAGACAAAAAATACAACTAATAAATAACCAAGCTAACAGCTCATTATTCACTCTGCAGGTCCATCAGACTGCAGGTCCAGATTTCAGGATCATACTCATGAACAGGGCACCACAGTATCCCGTGCCCACTCCAGGCTGCTCTCAGGACTCCTAAAGAGCTCCAGGGGGTTCACACACAAGCCAACCTCACCGTGGAGCCAGTGGAAATTCCCCAGCTACTCCTGCTCACCCTCGGTTGCCGGCCCCTCTATCTGTATCATCCCCTGTAACTAGGCAGCTCCTGTTTTCCAGGCAGTGTGCTGTGACCCCAGAGGGCAGGCACCTCGGGACTCATCCTTCAGTCTCACATTCCAGCACCAGGTTCGCTGGATGCTGTCCAGACCCAGCAGGTGAGGGGTGACCCTTGACCTCTCCCCTGCGACCCTACAGTGTCCATTTCTCCCATACCCTTGCTGCCTCTCCGAGCCCTCCTGTCCCTCCCTAGTTCTGGTATGCTGCCAGTTCATTTGTCCTTCACTCTATCTGGCCACATGTTCTTATACAAGAGAAAAGAAGGGCACAGAAAGCTGACACGTTCACTGGAAAACACCCCACAAGTCTCCCAGTCTCACCCGTGGCCATCCTCCTCAAACATGCGTCCGAGGGAACCAGATTCCCACTGCTCCTGCTGCTACTGAAATTAATGGAATCTGGCAGGAAAACCTTTTGTTTTTCCAATTCTGAATTTTGCCAAGCAAACACAAGGATCATGTTGAAAATGGCTGCTATTGAGGAGTCGATTCTGATCTCTCTCACACACACACACACACACACACACACACACTGAATCCTCTCCAGTTTGGAGATGCTACCTTTTCTTTAATACAAATAAAATGTTAAACAGGAAACTTTTCAGGATCATTGCCATGGACAAGAACGAATGCCAACTTCCCTTCTTTCCAAGGACAGCATCTCCAGCCCGACATTTTGTGACTTGGAGATGCCGATGATGGGTTCAGCGGTACTGAGCCAGACAATCTGGAGAAAGTCCTGTTGCCTTGCAGAAGGGTTTTGTCCTCCATCTTCTAATTCTTATCAACCTGGCTCGAGATCTAGTGCCCAAATGGGGTGGCCCTAAAGGGAGAGATAGACAGAGATAGACATGGGTAACATCAAAAGTGCACATTGATTTCCCAGGTGAAGAAAGAATCCTACTTCACACACCCTGAATAGGTCAAAACTGCCACCACCTTCTCCCCCCTCACTTTCCCACCTGGTTTCATCCCCCAGATAGAAGTGAATGAGAGATTGAGTTACAGCCACAGACTTGATAGGCAGCATTTGCGCCTTTCGGGCAGAGCGGCCACAGCTTCCACCTCCCTCTGCCACAGTCTGCCGCCAGCCCATTCTTGCAGGGCAGAACAAGAGGGAATCCGCAGAGCTGCCCCTATGGAGGCTCTTCTTGAAACAGAAACTGTGTGGTCTAAAAGGAACTGAATTAAGTAGGGAGGTGAACTGAACACAGCATTTGTTTTCCATTGGTATCGCCTGAGAAGAGCGGGCTGGGGAGATGGGGGGGTGGGGGCAGGGGCGACCTTGGGTGCCATTTTCGGCACCAATCAGTTCACAAGTGGCTCTGGGCCTGTGGCTTCACCTTTAAGTCCTCTCTGATGATCCCAATACTTACTGATCACAACTTTCTCTAAACTCCTAGGGTATGTTTATCTCAGCCACATGAGTTAATATTCAATTTAATGTTGCCTCACGCATTACTTCCTAGAGTAGGCCATGCCATCCTAATGAGACAGTAAGCTGATGGCTCTCCTCCCCCGTCCAAACTGGGAACCTCACTGCCTGAGAAAAATTAGACCCCCTGTTTTCCTCATTATTCCCCATGTCATTTTAGGACCTTTGGTATCCTCAGTATTCCAAATGGGATGTTGAAACCTTTGTGCAATGATAAGGTAAAGGTACCAGACACCGCCCAATATGGAAGCCTGTTTCATCTGAGGCCAAGGGGAGACAGTGAGCTCTCCCCTGGACACTCGGAGTCACCAGTGAATTGCCAGAGACTGGGGCCCACTGAGCAGCCAACATCAGTGTGAGCTCCTTTGACCCACAAAGTTGGAGGCGTCTGTGATGTTCAGGTTTTCTTGTGTACTTGTCTTCTCCCTACGAGACTGTTCACACCTAGAGGGTGCCTGGCACCAGGTTTGTTAAAAGAATAAACGAGTGGCTCAAGGCCCATCCTGTCGTGAGATCCCAAGTACGGAGCTATCTCTGTGACCCAGCTCCTAACTCCTTGGGAGGCATTCAATAATCCCTCATTCAATTAAACTAAATTGTATTTTTTCAACTCACTGGAGAGACAAAACATACACAAAAAGAACTCTGGAACAAAGGTAAGAGTCCAGGAATACTGTTAGCAGCTATAAAACAAAGCTGAAGGTCTAAGGAAACAGGCTAGAGAGAATTCTCAAGGGAAAAGAGACATTTCATTTATTAGTGATATAAGAGTGTGAAGGAATGGACTACACCTATACTTCCACGAAAATCTACATTGCAAGTGTATAGCACATTCCACTGATCAGAGAGCCCACCATCGTACCCAAGACACAGAGCAACACAGCTCCCAAGGCATTATGAAAGCAGCTGGGGGTCAGTGGAAAGAACACTGGTCTTTCTGGCAGACAGACCTGACTTTAAATTCTGGCTCTGCCACTTGCTGGTATTTGATCTTGAGCAATCACTTAACCCCTCTGTATCTCTGTTCTCAGATTTGAAAACATGGGTCTTGAAGGCTGCTGAGTTCGCAGCATAATCCATGTGAATGTACCAGGCACAGTGCCTTCTGTGTAGCAGGTGCTCAATAAATAAATGGGAGCTGCATTTGAGCAGAAGGAAACCAACCAAAGGTAGCCAAGAAAGAAATTTTTAATCCTCATAGTTCCAAGACTCTAGTGTGACCCCTGCCTGTCACTACCGCAGGCAGTATTTGAAGTTATTTAATCTGTACATTAAAATAAGAACAAAAGGGCACAGAGATGTTTCCAAAATAGAATATATGTAGACAATACAGAAAACAGGGAATTGGGTGTCAGGACACCTGGAGCCCAGTCCCAAACCTGCTGCTAATTAGTATGACCTTGGGTGACTCACTTAACCTCTCTGGGCTTCAGTTTCCTCACCTTTGAAAGGAGGGGCCGGGGGAGGAGGGCAGAAGAGTCCAGCAGTGAAGAGAAGCAAAAGAATGGATTAAGCTCAGTAATTTGTAAATCTTCCAGACTAAAAACTGTATGTCGCTCTAGCATGAATGAATAAATGAATGAGCAAACATCTGTTCATTCATTCTTTCTTGTGCATTAATCAAAAAATAAATAAATACAAATTGATTTCAAGCTCAAGGAAAGGGTTTCAACGAGTCTTCGTTTCACAACCACCCTTCCTCTCTGGGTTGGGCCCCATACACATGATTCCCATGGCCCAGGAGTTCATCTTGGGTGAGATCGTTGACGTCAGCCCTGTTTCTCTCCCACTTCCCTTCCTTCCTGGAATCCTCCTCCATTTCACCTGCACAGCAGCTTCTGAGGAGGAATGAGGTGACGTGACTTTAAAAAAAAAACAAAATCCTGTGGGACCAGAAGGTCCAGGTTATACATCCTACCTCACCCCTTTTCTCTATGAATTTCTCAGCTGAGTCGGCTGAGCCCTCGAGTCTTTGGCCCAGCCCTCCTCTGCCATGCCTGTAGCTGGAAGAGGGCAATGCAACTGCCTGAAGCAGCGTCTCGTCGCTAAAAAGACCCCGCATTCCTGAGTGACTGCAAAAGCTCTCTCCTCAAGCCCATGGACAGCCAAGCTAAAAACAGTAACCGACAGCTTCAGATGGCACCGGCAGCAAACGTAGAGGGGGTCTGAAAACAGCATGCCACTCTAAGCCATCTGCCATCTTGGCCCGCCCTGGCTTCCCTCTTCCCGACAGCGAGGAGTATCTGAGAGCCGTTCAGAGCTGGGCTTCTATGGCACTGGGTAGGTGAGAGCTGGCTGTCTCATGCACCCACTGGCCTGCAGGCTGTCTGGCTCAAGCTCTGGACACGGTTTAATAAGAGGTGGGAGGAGCAGGGGAAGGCTAGCAGAGCAGCTTGGGAAAGCCATACTGCCTACAAGCAGCGAAGTCTGGGAGTTTAAGCAGTCTTTGGAGGAAACATTCACCTCCTTCACCCAAACAAAAAGCCATCTATGGTAAGTGAGGAAGAAATGCTGGATTGGCCTACGCTCGCATCTCGTAGGAAGGTGCCAAGGATCTACTCCACTCTACCCTAGTCCTGCTTCAGTCACACATCACCTCCTCCAGAAAGCCGGTCCAGCCCATGGCCTCACCACGACAGAGGTGCATACTGTCTATGTGGACCAACAGCTTTACCACAAAAAATGATTCAATAATAATACATTTAGGTCCTCAGTAATGTTTCTTAAATGGATGAAGGAGCAAGTGAAACCCTTCCATTCATAATACCTCTTTAATTTTGTTACTGAACAATTCTGTTCACTTGAATATATTTCTTTTGTCTGATTTCGGCCTCGAATCTCCTTGAGGGCAGCCTCTGGTGTTTGCTTTAATATCTAGCCCTAAAGGGCCCAATATTGTTTGTTGAGATTTCAAGTATTAATCCACAAGCCATTCATTGGACTCTCAGTATATATTTATTCAATGTAGAGGCAGAATATTAGAGAGATCACTCTTATTTAACTCTAAGGCTTATTTATAAAAGAACTGCGGTAGATTATATGCACAGAGAGATTAAGAAAAATAAGTGAGGCCACTAGGATGAGGAAAACAGAATGAAGCGATGGGTGAATTATAAAGAAAATGGTGCTCTGATAGGTAAACTTTCAGAAATGGACTGTCACTTGGTTCTGAATTGCCAAGGAAAGAAGAAATCATGAACAATTACATGAATTTCAAAGTCTAAAAGTCTTTAAATTAATAAATTAAGGATGTCCTTTGAAACTGGTCACAACATGCATCTCAGGCCAGAACCCAGCCAAGGAGACAGTGTGAGTGGCTCAGCAAAACCCACTCCCATCCTTGAAAACACAGGTCAGAGGCCACGTCCTTGCCAACAAAGGAGATAGGTAAGGCTGTATTCCTGTTTAAAGCCTGGCAGGTCACTACAAAAATGTTCAGTCACTCACCACCTGAAAAGTGAGTCAGAAATAAAAGTCAAAGCTGATGAAAGTTTCTCTGTACTTCTGTCAATTTTTGCCATCGTGTTCATCCATAAGTCCCCTCTCCTGGCACTGTCCATGTCCTTGGGCAGATTTGCTCCAGCGGGAAACACAGAGGAATGCTTTTATGTTTGGAGCTGGTCTAGTAAGAAAGTCTCCCCAAAGCCTGTGCTCTGCATCATGGCCTTCCCTTCCCCTGACCCTTCCCTCTTTGGCTCCTAACTACCCATTACTAGTCATCCTGCCTGATCGTTTGCTTGGGTCGATTTGGTTCTTAAATTCCTTCATATTTCCTTCTCTCCCTCTCTACCTTCACCTCCAGGATTTTGGATCATCTGCTGGCCTACCTGGGTCCTGACTTGCCCTGCCTCAGAGTGTGTGTGTGTGTGTGTGTGTGTGTGTGTGCACGCGTGCACACGTGGACAGATTCTCTGCCTTTCCAGGACTGCCTTTGGTGCTGACAGACCATCCCTCTTAGTGGAATGCTGGTAACCTGGAATCAATACTTTGTTCTACAGACTGAAAAACAGTACAAAAAATGTCAGCTGAGAGTGAGCAATTGCTCTACCCCTAGGACCACTGTGGACCTGTAAGAGTCCTTTGAAGGTTTGAGAGGAAGTGTTTTTTTTTTAATAAAAGAAGGGGAATAAGCATAAAAATGAGAAAAGCAGGAGAGAGGAGGAGAAAGAGTAAGGGTATAGTCTTCTACCAAACAGTGAGGGATGTCAGCATTGGACCATCAGAGCAATGGGCTGACCAGGTGCTCACATGCAGCACAACAGAGATGGGGGTGCAGGGGATGCGACCTGGTGTACCAAGGCAATTCTCAACCATAATAACGCCAACATCTTAGCTGATGTGTTGGACATGTTTAACACCCCCTTCCCGAAAGATGAAGATATATTTTACATTGCATTGCTTTATAGGATTTGTGTTTTGAGGATTTAGAAAGGGCTTTGTGGAAACCTCGAGAGTTTCTGGGGACCTTGGCGTGTCACATGCACAGGCCTAATGTGCAGGTGAGGCGAGCTTTTGCTGAAACCCACCATGGTAGGGAGGCTGTCCTCTGTCACAGCACCTAAGCTCTGACTTATAGCTGAGTGCCCTCACCCGGCCAGCAGTGAGACCTTGAGCACAGGACTATGTCTTATTCATCTTGCTTCCCAGTGGCTAGCGGAGTGCCAGGCCCAGGTGCTTGATAAGCATGTATGGAACAAGCCAAAGGATCCCGACAGGCCAGCACCTTCCTTGATGCATCCAGAGGACAGGGTCAGAAGATAAGAAAGGGCCAGGGAGCAGCAGCCCTTCTGGAAATGTCAAGGTCACGGGCTCCACCGCACAAAAGAAGGTAGTGACCCCGAAGCTTCTCAAAGCTACCCCATGACTCCAGACAGAAAGGGCAGGGGGAGAAGCAACCTACAAATGCCCTGTTGTCCCGCCTTGCCCCAGAGATATGCCATCAGTCAGAGTACTTGAGCTGGGCTGTGCCGCGCCCTGTGCTGGGTATGAAGAAGATTTCTGTTCTCAGGGACACTGGGGCATGAAGAAAGAGACAAGACAAACAGCAATAGAAATGGCTGCCATTCACTGAGCCCTCACTAACTCCAGGCACTGTGCCAATGTTTTGCCCATGTTATCTCATGTAATCCATACAACATCACTAAAACGTAGATGGATTAGCATCATAAAACCTATGTGAGCAGTGGAGCCAAGATTCAAACCCGCCTTTCTCAGACTGCAGACCCCAAGATCTAAGCCACTGACTCACTGTATGTTCTTTTTCTGTGCTGGGCCAATCTTACCCTTGAGCCTGACAGTCTAGATTCCACCTTCAAACACTTACCAATGCCATTTGCAGACACTGAAGCATCTACCTTCCTTCTGCAGGTAGGTGGCCTTTCTCATCTAGAACACCAGTGCTGAACTGACTCTGACCCTTCCTTTTATGGATTATCCTCCCGTGTAAATGGTTTCTTTGTGCAGCTTTGCGCCACCTTATAACCACTCTTAAATGCTTTGCTATCAGTTGTTGTTATTTACCAGGTGTGTTCCTGGAGCCTGCCTATAAACCTGGTCTGCAAGCTGCCTGTAGACAGGTGCCTTTTCCGTGGTCTGCTGGATCCAATCACGCTGCTGCTGATTGTCAAATCTTTAGGATGTTTGCAAGCCAGTTGTTAAACCATTGGTAGCTTGGACTCAGCCATGGTGAGAGAGTGTGTGCCCTACGGAAATCAGCAACAGCTCCAAATAAGAGTTTTTTCCACCCAGAATGCTGGCTTTTGAACAGTCAACAGCACACCACTGCTTTTTCCTCCTGCTCTCCGCCTCACTCCCAGCCCACTTCTTGCACCATAAAATGTGTTCATCAGTGCACCGTCAGCATGTGACAGAAGCATACAGACACGGGGCATCATAAGGAATGTCGGTGACTAGTGCCCAGAGGAGGCGAGCCACAGTCCGGGAAGGTGTCCTGGAGGGAGGGAATACTGAAACCATAATCAATCTTCCTCAGTCCTACACTGTCTCTTCAACCAATTCTTTGAGATCCCACCACATCTTTCCAGACTCTTTACGAGCATGATCACATTAAACCCTTCACAAAGAACTGTGAGGCTGGACAGTTTAACACCTTACCCAAGATCACTGCGAGATGACCTGTCAGACCCCAAACCCAACCCCACGTCTGTAGGGTTCCAAAGCTGGGGCTCTCTGCACTCCATCATATTCCCAGGGCTACGGAGCTCTGACATGTCAGGTCCTGGATTCCAGATTCCCCAGCATATGCTGTTGGCCAATGGCAACCAGGGCAGGAGCAGCTGTGAGAAGCAGCAGCAAGGGACAAGGTGGGGAGACAGGCGCAGGCACTCGGCTAGAGAACTGGGAAGAAAAGAGCCACTCCCGGGGGCCTGTGCCAGCCGCTCTGCTGGTGAGTTACAAGCTGCCACTACACTGCCAGTGCCCTCATCCTCTGCAGGCGGGCAGCTGCACTGCTGCTTCTGTGTGTGTGTTTTATGGAGCTGGAAGGGATGGGAAAATCCCTCTTCCGCCAGCAAGCAGGCACAGAAATAAATAATTAAAGCCAAAGTTTGCCAGACTTGCCAGTGAGTGGAGAGAATAACAGCATCTCCGCAGGGGATCAGCTCTTGCAGAAGAGCACCGGGAACACCCCAGGGCAGCCACACCTCTCAGAGACCACCCTCCATTCTGCATGTGACCCATTTCCACCCAGCCTCCAAGGCTGCAAAAACCCAGGGACGGAAGGGAAGCAGAGCACAGCAGAGCAAAGCCGCCATGTGCGCACTACGAGGTGCAGGGCAGTCACCAAGCAGAGCAGACCAGGACAAGCAGTGCACCGGCTGGAGCAAGGCGGGAAGCAAGACGTAAAAGCCGCGGTTGCTGCTGAATGTCCAACAAGCAGCTCCCCAGGAAAAGAAAGGGCCCTGACTTGGAGTTGTTGCTGATTTCCGTAGGGCACACACTCTCTCACCATAGCTGAGTCCAAGCTACCAATGGTTTAACAACTGGCTTGCAAACGTCCTAAAGGTTTAACAATCAGCACCAGCATGACTAGATCCAGCAGACCACGGAAAAGGCACTTGTCCACAGAGAGCCTGCAGACCAGGTTTGTAGGCAGGCTCCAGGAACACACCTGGCAGATAACAACCGACAGCATGGCCCCTACCTGGGGAGAGTCTCAGACTGCACTCAGATCACCTACCATGAGGATGCCAGCCAGCCTCATCCGTACGCACTGGCTACCTGTCCACAGCCCCGCACACGATGCCCTCCCTCCTCCCATCGCATCTGTCTTCTGCTGTGGTCAGTGCCTACTTGATGCTCTGAAGCCTGGGCCCTCCCACCTTCTCAGGGACATTTCTCCACGATGTGCCCTCTTCCTTCCTAATCCTCAACCTCTCCCTCCCTACTTTCTCCTTCCCATTAGCATCTAAACACACACTGGTGTCTTCCTTTCTCATTAAACAAGCTTCTCCTGACCCTTTATCCCACCCCCACCCCTCTCTTCTCCTTCACAGGCTCTGCCCACTGTCCTTCCTCATCTCCCACCCACTCCCCACTTCCCTGCCCTCTGGCTCCCGCTGCCTCACTCCCTGGAAAGCACAGGGGAGCCAGCAAGAACTTCCTGCGATGTGGCCATCTCACATTCCTGCCCATCATTCCAGGGACCAAGTAGCAAAAAGCATCAACAAACACTTGCATCACCAGCACAGAAAATGGTAGTTATCCAGGTTCTTCCAGAAGGAATGCTAGTCAAGTTACAAAGGCCAATAGGCCTTTTTGCTCAGAAGTTCTTTACATTGGCTGTTAACAGCAGCCTGCAGGGTGGCATTAAATTGAGAAGGAAATAAAAGACTGCCAAATAGTTAGAGGAGGAATTTCAGGTTGGGAGTGAAGGAGAGAGGGTGCAGGTCTGAAATCTATTGCTCTGGGTATGTGGGGAGAAAAAAAGGGGGTTCTTGGTGGAGTGGCAATAAAAATGCCTTTAGAAAACTGTTCTTGGGCCTCAGGAGATACCTGAGCCGGTGACTATGAAGTATGCAACGTCAGTCCTCTCTCTGTCTCCCCCACGAAACCCTCAGTAAATGCCACAAGGCTCACTCGTGCATTAGTATGAATGGACTGACGAAGGAGGAGCTCAAAGAGAAAAATAAGGGGACAGCTGACATCTGGGTTACACCAGCGACAGCAGGGAGGAATGACAAGTGAATTCAGCAAAAATGTTTTATTTCCACATCTATTGTCAAGCCTAATTATTGGTTGAAATTAGAGGTTCTGCCCTGATCATGGTCATGAATAAATAAAAATATGTTTGAATTTCAGCAGATGTCATTGAATTTCACAAATCTTTCCCTTTCCAGAAAGGAAAAGAAAGATCTGGCCAGCCCTTTCACACACTAACAGCCACACTTCGGGCACAGAAACGCACTCTGCAAATGATTCACTTGACCAAAGCAATGAAAGCCAAACCAGAATTCCCGAATTTTCTTCCTATAGCTGAGGAAGCTACAAACACTAGTACTGTATCAAACTTGGCAAGAAAATGCCAGTTTGCGGAAGCAGTTTTCCTTTGCATGCTATGTGTGTGAATACTCACACATCAGTCATTTACTAACATATAGCAAGAGCCTACTCTGAGCCAGGGACTGCAAGTGGGATTGAAATAAATACAACGTTGCGTAAGATGTGGCTTTTGCCCTTGAGGAGTTCATCAGTGAATGCCTATCAGCATTTAGGGGCTCTGACTCGGGGAGAACCAGATGATGTTCAGGTCCAAGTTAGTGACAGACGAGGACATTACCCAGGTCCCTTCCCTATGAACTACCTTACGTGTCAGCTTGATAAGCACTGCCTCCCCCACACTGACTCTCCTCCTCCCACCCTCCAATCCCCCTCTGCTTGCACTGTGCCAGCTTGGTCCTTCTGCGGCACTGTTGGCCAGCCTGCACGACTTAAACTGGGCTTCAGGTACTGTGCTATTATTTCTCCTACCTTCCCCGCTCACCCCCTTCAGCAGCTGTGCATATACAGTGTCGTCTGCCTAGTAGTGGCAAGTCTTAGCAGTACCATAAGCAGATCACTGGTCCTGCTCATGAAACTGCCTTCAAAACCTAGATGCAATGGCTCAACAGAACCATACTCCCAACTACATCATGAGTGGGACATTTTCTGTACAGGGGGCCAGGACAAATTAACTTCTGCCTGCCCACTCACTTGCCACAAGGCATACTTCCCTGTGGTCAAGCCTTTCTAATGCTTTTGAAGCAGAATTCAAAAGATTCAAGAACCAAATTCCTAGATGTGACTATGAGAAGTCATTCAGCCCAGCTCCTGGCCTTCAGCTCATAACTTGGAGTGAGCTTCCCTTTTAGTGGAAAGGTAAGAATCTTCCTTGTCAGCTGATGATCCTAAGCAGAACAGTTAGGACACACTTAGCCTTGCATCTTAGGCAAGAATAAAAAGAAAACAAAACAAATCTAGAGGGGGAGAATGAAATCAAGTCCTTGTTTATGATAACATTTATTGGGCACATACTTGCTACTAAGCACTGTGCTCTATTCTGTCATTTAATCCTCATACTGTAACCATGAAGTAGGTACTATGTATGATTCTACCCATTTCACAGATTTGAGAACTAAGATACTAAAAGGTTAAGGCCAAGGATGCTTGGCTAGTTAGTGGGATAGCCAAGACCCAGCTGCAGAACCTTTACCACTAGTCTTCTACTAGAAAGATCGGAAATGCACCTCTGTCCTGGCCAAAAACTCATTCCATTGTGTCTGTCACTCAAGCCAGGAGACCGTCACAGGAGTTCTGGCACATTTGGACAAACACTGCACATGCATGGGCTTCTATCTCTTCTGCTTGCTCAGTTCCCTTGGTAGGCTTTGATCAGCCCATCAGCAAGTAGTGCTCATGCTTTCAGCACTGCATGAAGAGACTCCACCACAATAAACCTCCCACCCAAGCCATGTTCTCATCTCTCATCCCACTCATCAGCCACCGTGAGCATAGCTCTGGTTCACAGTTTGTTTTTATGTGTATTTAATTGTGCCGATCCAGGCTCCACCAAGAGGTTTATAAGCTATACAAGGGCAAAGTCCATGTTCCTGCCGTTCTCTGTCTCTATTACTCCCAGACAGCAAACAAGTGATGCCAATACATACACACAGAAAGGCTGAATCTATGTATGACCCCAAATCCCAGTGAATTCAGGAGTTGACTGTACGAGGTAACATCAGACAACTATATGAGAAAAAAGACAACCCTAGACTGATACATAAATTGGTATCACCTCCCCCAAAAGATACATTTGAACCTTCTTTTAACTTTTTACCAAGTTGTCTAAGCAGTATGGGATCATGATCCTTCACCCCTACACACGCTATAAACCCTTTCACCACCCTATACAATGTATTTGGTTGCAAAAATAAAGTTCAAGGTCAATGCAACTTTGTTCTCAGCCTGTGATTCCCAGGAGGGCAGGAAGCAGTATTTATTTCCAAGCCAACTATGGAGCCCTCAAAATATGAGGTCCATAGATTCTTTGCAAAGTGCTTGTGTCAAGAAAATTCCAGCCCAGTGAGGAACCAGATGGTTAGATGAACCAAATATTAAAGACAGGCCTCAAGGCAGAGCTGACAAACACTCTCTCTGGTGTATGCTAAACTCAGGAGTGATCCTCCAGCCGTTACGAGCAGAGAAATATCCCACCAGAGTTTTCCAAATAGCAAACTCTGAGTCTGATGATTGTTTCTATCATTTGCCATCTTTTCTGTCCAAAAGCCTCTCTAGTTCCTACATGGTTAGCAGCTTTTATAGCCCAAGATAAGTGTCCATCCCTTTTAATTTTCATTGTTGCATCTGTTTTGCCATTTCTCTGCAGCAGGTTGTATTACGACGGAAGGATTAATGAGGAAACGGATGCAAACATTTTTATTTCAAATAGCAGCTCTCAGGCAAGATCTGGAAAACGGAATCAAGCCATATGATTGTAAAAGAAAAAAATCCTCACCATCCAACTATTGGGCATTTTGCCATTATTTGTGAATAGCATATAAATACAAACAACTTAACTGGGGTGGGGAGAGATGTACATTTTTCATTTGTGTCTGGCTAATCATTTTTTTTATTATTAATTTGGTCCCTTTTATTTCACATAAATGTCATCTCAAGCACCAAACATCAACAAATAAGATCGTTTATCTTGCTGGGGAAAGCAAAACATTGCATTGCCATTCAGAGAAGGCAGCTGACGTCCCTACCGCACCACTAATAAAGAAGGCCTTCAGAACGAAAAATAATCATTTTCTATTACTTTCCACCATGCCTCATCCATAAACACAGGGCCAATGGTAATTACATCTAGCGAAGAAGCATGCTCTGTGTATTACAATTTCCTGAGATGCACAAAACCCTGAAGAACGCTCCAGGCTGAGGGGCAAGATGAAAGCCGGGCGGGTGGGGGGACATGGGCTGCCCTTTTCTCAGGCGGCTCCCTCTGCTATCCAGGAGCAGAGGATGAGGAAGAGAGAAATTTCATGAGATTTTTCTCCTCCTCCTCCTCTTGGCCTCTTGGCCTGAGTAAAGAGGAAAGGCAAGGCGACACTGAGCAGGAGGGGTACAGTGGTCCAGCTGCACCACTGCCACGCACAAGCTGGAGGTCAGAGGACACAGGGCCACGCTCGCAGGACAGCCGCGCCCACGTGCACGGGCCCTTCGCGGGCAGGGAAGCGGCATGGCTGCGCTGATAAATCCGCCGCAAGCCCCCTGACTCCACGCTTCCCTGTCGCCGAAGCATTTGGCTCGCCTGCCCGCGCGGCCTCCTCTGCCAAGCAAGGCACTGACTCTACGGGAGAACCGTCCTGTCGATCTCTGCAGGAATATAAGACCTTTTTTTTCCAAGGAAAATGTTCCCCAACTCTGCAAGGGAGGTTGGCAGTACATCTCCAACTCTGGCCTGTCTTTTTAATACCCCTACAATGGCTCGGTTGGACTGGGACCAGCTGTTGGTACATTACCATTTGTAAATGCTTAAAACAGCTACTCCTTGTTTTCTTGGCAACACTGTGGAGGGGGGAAAAAAAAAGCTAGCTCCAGCCATTTCCATTCAAACATTAAGAACCACTGACTGCCAGCTTTGGCACTCACCAGCCATTGTTTGCACAGCTCTCTCCAAGTTTCTTGTCACCCCACTATTCCTTATACACCCCTCCAGAAAAAAAAAAGAAAGAAAATAAGCAGAGAATGTTCCAGTTCCCTCCATCCTAACTCCAGTTCACAACAGCCATGTCATTAGTCTTCCTCTGAAAGAAGATGAGAAGCTGAAATGAAGGCTCTTTGTGTGGGTCTTGTCTTTTATCTGGTTTTGTCCCCTCCCAGGCTGGTTATCACTTTACAGGCACTGGGCTGAAGACTGGCACCTTCCAGATGACCGTGAGATTTTCCCAGAGCGACCCCCCACTTCTGCTCTGAATGTGTGCAGTAAAAATGTCATCTTTCCCAAGACTAGCTTAGGATCCCAGCCAGGGACACAACCTGAGGGTGCCAAGATCCAAGTTGCCACCTACAGATGGGGGCCACTCTGAACAAAAGCTCTTGATCTCAGCCCACCTCTCATCTCACCAAAGCTCTCAGGTTCTCATTTGCAAGAAGCGTCAAACCCCCAAAGTCAATACTCTGCAACTCAAAATAGACGATGAACTACATGCAGAACATGCAAGGCCCTTTCCTGCACCCCATATCCACAAGAGCCACTGCTGGCAGAGGCAGCCCCCAGGGCCACAGGCCAGCCTCCGCCTGCGCTCCACCTGCCTCAAGCGGTAGCTGCCCAGGAGAACAGGCGCTCATGTGCCCGGGGCTGCCGTGGCCTATACCATAGGCTGTGTGTGCCATGTCCCTGCTCTCCTGCCCTTCTGTTCGATGGCCTCCCCCACCAAGGGCAGTGGTGGCTGCATCTATCTGTCCTTGCTCCTTTAGTGGGGTTTCTGGGCACAAGAAGGTCTGTCAGCATCACACACACACACTCTGGGAGTGGAGTGAATTCAAGTACCCAAATGCAGCGGCAGGGTTGAAATTCAGCACATCAGCTCCAAGTGGAAGGGAGTGTCCAAACCTGGGCCCAGAAGGCCCAGGGCTGTAGGGGGACAATTTGGCCAGAAACTAAAAAGTCCCATTTGGTTTCATGGCAATGTTGTACAACCAGTTCTTTACACTGACGGAAGGAATCTGGAACAGAGTGGAAATCAGCAGATAACCCAGAAAGCCCAGATAACGGGCTTAGGAGCCTAAGAAGGCAGTGGGCACCAGGATGGGGCATTGGACAATGAGCCCCAGCTGTGGCCCTGGCCAGCCCAGCCACCAGAGATGCTCATGTCATGTCTCTGGGTCTGAACTGTCTCCGCTATAAAATACAGAAGTTGGGATGGACAGTTGCCTGGGGCCCTTCAGTTCCAGAAGTCTATGTCATTGCCTTCTTAATTTTCTTTAGCTTTAGCTACAGTTCAGGTATGCCCCACCTTTGAGACACCTGATGTACAGATTAAAACACTAAATCTGAAGTTTCCTTTAAGAAGTAAACTATCTTAATACATTTGATGTCAGAGTTACAAAAATTAGTTTATGCTCAACTTTTCAGAAAAAGATTGTAAGTTCTTTAGACTGACTCAGACTTGATTCACTTGTGTCTCCTTCAGCTTGAGTTCCAGGCCCAGCATAATGGTGGCACACGGTCAACACATTATGGATATTTATCAAGGGGACCAATTTGATATGTATAACAGGTCCCTGGGAAAGCAGCACGGGTGCCTTGAGAAAACCAAAATGGAAAGCATAGGTCAGTCTGAGATTAAAAACTGGCATGGCAATTTGAAAAGTAGATTATCTACCTGAAGTTAATTAGAAGCCAGGCAATTGTAATAAAAGTGAAAAACTTAAAACCTACGGGTTTTACTAAACCTTGCAATGTACTTACTAAGACAAGGCAAAAAATGCTCCAAGAGTCCCTCAAACATTGATCAGCCTGGCATATTGGGGACAGCTCCCTCCAGCAGCCTTGCTGCAGAGAAATCCCCTCAGCAGGGACATCCCAATACCAGAGCCACTTCTTACTTACCTGCCTCCCTCCTGGGCTGCAAGCTTTTTGTGGGCTGAGATTGTGTCCAGCTTGTCCGTGTGGGATTCATGGAGCCCTGCACAAAAGCTGTTCGGTAATAGTCATTTAATACTAAGGTGGTTTGGGGAAACAGATATAAGAACTGACTGCCCTCAGGTCCCTTCCCCTCATTTTGTCTGAAGGCCTTTATGACTTAACTTGTAACATCTGTGGAGATGGTTAAAAAAAAGACAGTGATACCTTCTGACACCAGAGAAAACAAAGCAATTCAAGTCACTAAGAATCAGGTGGAAGCAAAGGGCAGAGCCAGGGGGGCCTCTGAACTCAGCCCTTACCTATGACAATCAGCCACCCACCACTCAGCTGGTCAGATCTCAGCTCCACCGAGCCATGGAGGAGACCCAGGGAGTTCACCCAGGGCTTTCGACATCCCTGCCCGGCCCCTGAACGTCAGCAATGAGGAGGCCGGGTAAGGAGAGGCCCTAAGCCCACACACCACAACAGTGAGTCGGCTGTAAACACATAGACAACACCAGAGCAGCTGGGGCGGGAAGACTGGCGAGAAGAGTGAGAGCGGGCGCCATGCGTGAAGCCCCTGGTTCACGCCATCCTCACCACAGCCCTGCCGGGGGGTGCGACGACTATCCACACTGCGAGATGAGAAAACCAAGATGCAGAGGGAGTAGTGACCTGCCCACGCTTAGGCAGCTAGTAAGCAGCCAGCTGGGTTCCGAGCCTCTGCTCTGAAACAGTGGTTTGCAAAAGGCCCCCGGCAGAGGTCTGCCCCAGGGAGGACAGGAGCAAGGACGCTCCCTCTCGTACCACACAGAGCCCTTCAGGCCGGGCATGTGAAGTAGGGGTCTCGTGGGGACACCCCACGGCACCTCCTGGTGCACACGGTCTCCGAGGGTTACTGTCATCAGTTTAAACGTATTTGTTCTGCACTGAGACAAGGAGGCTACTCCCGCGCAGTACCCAGGCCCATCATGCCACCAGCTTCCCTGGCACAGGGGACACATGCATCTATAGACCCCCACTCTCCCAAGACCTCAGCCAGTGGGAGAGATGCAATGCTCTCCCTCTGTCTAATTTTGCCCATAAAATCCTCCATGAGGCCAACGCTATCAGACACCATCCGATCTCCATTGAAGGCGGCATGGTATGACAGCTAGGGGGATGGCACAGGAGCCCAGTCACCTGAGTTCAGGTCCTGGCTTTGCCGTTTAGTAGCTGTGTGGTGCTGGGTCCTTAGCCTTTCTGTGCCTCTTTTGTCATCTATAAAATGGGGGTAATAACAGCAGCAATCTCCCAGGAGCGTTGTAAAGATTAACCCACCACCTCATCCTGCAGACACCCCCATCGGTCTCCCGTGCTCCACCCCACCCAGCCCCACAGGGCTGACACTGTCCTCTCTCTGGTAAGTCAGTCCTCATTTCTCCTGGCCTGTTTTTAATATGACTGCTGTGCTGCTGTTTCAGCAGAACCCCACTCTTTAGAGATGATGTTCCTGCCTCCGGGTCAGTGTAATAGAGTGGAAAGGTTTGTATTCTAGATGGAACCCAGCTTACGTCTCAGTCCTGCCAATGTGGGATCTGGGCCCGTTACTAGCTCCCAGGAAGCTTAAAGCCTGACCGGGCAGGGAAGCGTGTGGCCTTGAGCACAGGCTCAGGCGTCTGCCTGCCTGGTTTCAGTCCCCACATCAGCACCGCTCACCGTGTGGCCCTAAGCGAGTCACTCAGTGGAGCTCTGCCTGTGGTCTCACGTGTAGAGTGAGGACAGTATCACAGCATACCTTGGGGGACTGCCATGGGGACCCAGGGAGAAGGCAGCCAAGCCTGGACATCTGTGAGGATGGGATAAATACGGCTCTTCTCATCACTTCCTTGTCTATAGAATGCATGTGTGTGTAGCGGGGGTAGGGTGGGCCCTACTGGGGTTGGGGCAAGTGGACAGTAGCTCCAGGTGACATGTGATGTGCAGAGTTCGCCTAAATGAGTGAGTTTCTCCCCTTTCCACGTCTGTACCTCAGATCAGGAAGGCTTCATTTTGCCTCTACCCACAAAGCCCTCTTACCTGTCACTCACACCCACTAAAATCCTGCCTCCTCCACAAGCCCTTCAGGACCCATCTGCTGTGGACTTTCCCTTTTCCAGCGGCACATGGGGACTCCTCAGCCTTTTCCCCCCCTCCCAAATTCAGTCTGTGTCCTCAATCTCATAGACCAGAAATACTTAAGAAAAACTTCTACATTATACTTATTTTCCTTACTATGTACCAAACACTCCGCTAAAATTTCTATTTTTATATCACTTAATCCCACTGTATTAATTGGCCTGAGCTGCCATAACAAAATACCACAGACTGGAGGGCTTAAACAACACCTACTTTCTCACAGTTCTGGAGGCTGGAAGTCCAAGACAAAGGTTCCAATTGGTTCAGTTCTGGTGAGAGCCCTCTTCTGCGCTGGTAGTTGGCCAATGTCATCACACGGACTCTCTGAGCACATGGAGAGAGAGAGCTCTCCCCTGCCTCTTCTTATAGGGACACAAACCTTTACAGATCAGGGCCCCACCCTATGATCTCATTTAACTCACATGACTTCCGGGGGGCCCTGTCACCTCATAGAAGTTGTAGCTCCAACCTATGAATTTGGGAAAGAGACAAACACTCTGTCCATAGCACATCCCAATAATTCTATGAAGAGGGTATAGGATTTATTGATGAGGATATGGACTCTTCCCCCTGGGTCACACAGCCAGTAAGTAGGCAGTCATCTTCCCTCAGAGCCCAAGCCTTATAGCCTTCCCAAAGGTCTGCACTCCAGAGCAGGGTCCCACAAAAGCCACAGCACTGGACATGGAGCTCCACAAGGGCCCTTGGGGACCAAGGAGATCCAGCATGGGTTGGGGGGGTGGATGGAAGGGTTCCAAGAAACCTTCCTCCTGCTTCAGACTTTCAGGAAGGTTGTACATGACACAAAATAAAAGCCCATTTTACTTACAGAAAATATCTTTTTACATATTCATTCAACAAATACTCAGAGAACACCTGCTGCGTGTCCAACATGGTTTTGGATACTAGGCATCCAGTGAACAAAGTAGACCAGGTCCCTGCTCTCGGGGGACTTTCAGTGCCCTTGGCAGTTACAGACAAACAGGCAGCCACAACCCAGTGTGGAAATGGGGCCAGGGCTCAGTGGGACACATACCCCAGCTTTGGAGCTCCGCAGGGCTAGGACGAGGAGGCTTGCTCATTCTAGAACAAGCAGCTTCGCTTTGGCGCTGACAGAGCCTGAACACCAACCTGCATCATGAAGATAAACAAAATGACCAGGGCAGTTATTTGATTGACTTGAACATAACAGAGGTTAAAAATGCCGAGTCCTGCCTTCCTCCAGAATGGCCTCAATTCAATCCATTTTGCTAGACACGCATTAACTACCTACCAGAGGCAAAGCCCCACGCTAGGCACTGGGCAAGCATTTTGGAGACTACGGAAAAGAAAGGCCCTCCCAGCAGGAAAATGGCTCTGACGGCAATAAAACAGGCCTGTACCTTTGGATGCCTTTGACGGCTGAACTCTGAGATTACAACCAAACTCATTCCTTAGCCTTGACCTTGACTTGGCCTGCTGAAGGTCATCAATGCCTCCTGCCCTCCCAGTCTGAGCTGGAGAGGTGAGAGGAAAAGACAGAAGGTTTTATTATACCACCCAGGCCACGCCTGCCAAGTTCTTCCCACAACCGCTTCAAAAAAAAAAGATGGAGTGAAAGGGAATTGGAAAAATGGAACCCCCTACATCCCAGAAATATTACTTTCATGAGCTGTATGAATTATTTAACAGACAGCTGAAAAGACCAAACTCAACAGAAGAATACAAAAACCAGCTCGGTACAGACACCTTCC
>JAVSCE010000338.1:0-237756 GCA_032199065.1 Smutsia gigantea | reverse complement strand
TGTGCCAGTACCAAATTGTCTTGATTACTGTGGCTTTGTAGTAGAGCTTGAAGTGAGGAAGCATAATTCCCCCCACTTTATTCTTCCTTCTCAGGATTGCTTTGGCTATTCGTGGTCTTTTGTGGTTCCGTATGAATTTTAGAACTGTTTGTTCCAGTTTGTTGAAGAATGCTGTTAGTATTTTGATAGGGACTGCATTGAATCTGTAGATTGCTTTAGTCAGGAGCCATTTTGACAATATTAATTCTTCCTATCCATGAGCACGGGATGTGTTTCCATTTATTGGTATCTTCTTTAATTTCTCTCAGGAGTGTCTTGTAGTTTTCAGGGTACAGGTCTTTCACTTCTGTGGTTAGGTTTATTCCTAGGTATTTTATTCTTGTTGATGCAACTGTGAATGGAATTTTTTTCCTGATTTCTCTTTCTGCTAGTTCATCGTTAGTGTATAGGAATGGAAGAGATTTCTGTGTGTTAATTTTGTATCCTGCAACTTTGCTGAATTCAGATATTAGATCTAGTAGTTTTGGAGTGGATTCTTTAGGGTTTTTTATATACAATATCATGTCATCTGCAAACAGGGACAGTTTGACTTCTTCCTTACCAATCTGGATGCCTTTTATTTCTTTGTGTTGTTTGTTTGCCGTGGCTGGGACCTCCAGAACTATGTTTAATAAAAGTGGAGAGAGTGGGCATCCTTCTCTTGTTCCCAGTCTTAAAGGAGAAGTTTTCAGCTTCTTGCTGTTAAGTATAATGTTGGCTGTCAGTTTCTCATATATGGCTTTTATTATGCTGAGGTACTTGCCCTCTATACCCAGTTTGTTGAAAGTTTTTATCATGAATGGATGCTGAATTTTGTTGAATGCTTTTTCAGCATCTATGGAGATGATCATGTGGTTTTTGTCCTTCTTTTTGTTGATGTAGTGGATGATGTTGATGTATTTTCGAATGTTATACCATCCTTGCATCCCGGGGATGAATTCCACTTGATCATGATGGATGATCTTTTTGATGTATTTTTGAATTTGGTTTGCTAATATTTTGTTGAGTATTTTTGCATCTATGTTCATCAGGGATATTGGTCTGTAATTTTCTTTTTTTGAGGTGTCTTTGCCTTTTTTTTTTTTTTTTTTTTTTTTTGGTTTAAGGGTGATGTTGCTCTCGTACAATGAGTTGGGAGTATTCTCTTCTACTTTTTGGAAAACTTTAAGGAGGATGGGTATTAGGTCTTCACTTGATAAAATTCAGCTGTGAAACCATCTTGTCCAGGAGATTTGTTCTTAGGTAGTTTTTTGTTTACCAATTCAATTTCTTTGCTGGTAATTGGTCTATACAGATTTTCTGTTTCTTCCTTGGTCAGCCTTGGAAGGTTGTATTTTTCTAGAAAGTTGTCCATTTCTTCTAGCTTTTCCAGTTTGTTAGCATATAATTTTCCATAGTATTCTCTCATAATTCTTTGTATTTCTATGGTGTCCATAGTGATTTTTCCTTTCTCATTTCTGATTCTTTTTATCTGTGTAGACTCTCTTTTTTCTTGATAAGTCTGGCTAGGGGTTTATCTATTTAGTTTATTTTCTCAAAGGCCCAGCTCCTGCTTTCATTGATTCTTTTTATTGTTTTATTCTTCTCATTTTTATTTATTTCTGCTCTTATCTTTATTATGTCCCTCCTTCTACCGGCTTTGGGCCTCATTTGTTCTTCCTTTTCTAGTTTCATTAATTGTGAATTTAGACTGTTCATATGGGATTGTTATTCTTTCCTGAGATAGGCCTGTATTGCAATATACTTCCCTTTTAGCCTGGCCTTCACTGCGTCCCACATATTTTTGCAGTGTTGAATTATTGTTGTCATTTGTCTCCATATATTGCTTGATCTCTGTTTTTATTTGGTCATTGATCCATTGGTTATTTAGGAGCATGCTGTGAAGCCTCCATGTGTTTGTAAGATTTTTCATTTTCTTTGTGTAATTTGTTTCTAGTTTCATACCTTTGTGATCTGAGAAGCTGGTTGGTACAATTTCAATCTTTTTGAATTTACCGAGGCTCTTTTTGTGGCCTAGTATATGATTTATTTTTGAAAATGTTCCATGTGCACTTGAGAATGTGTATCCTGTTGCTTTTGGATGAAGTGTTCTTTAGATGTCCGTTAGGTCCATCTTTTCTAATACATTGTTCAGTGCCTCTGTCTCTTTACTTATTTTCTGTCTGGTTGATCTGTCCTTTGGATTGAGTGGTATGTTGAAGTCTCCTAAAACTCACTGCATTCTATTTGCCCCTTTAATTCTGTTAGTGTATGTTTCACATATGTTGGTGATCCTTTGTTGGGTGCATAGATATTTATAATGGTTATATCTTCTTGTTTGACTGCCTCCTTTATCATTATATAATGTCCTTCTTTGTCTCTTGTGACTTTTTTTGTTTTGAAGTCTAATTTTTCTGATGCAAGCACTGCAACTTCTGCTTTTTTCTCCCTATTGGTTGCGTGAAATATCTTTTTCCATCCCTTTACTTTCAGTCTGTGTATGTCTTTGTGTTTGAAGTGAGTCTCTTGTAGACAGCATATAGATGGGTCTTTTTTTTTTAATCCTGTCAGTGACTGTATGTCTTTTGATTGGTGCATTCAGACCATTTACATTTAGGGTGATTATTGATAGGTATGTACTGATTGACATTGCAGGCTTTAGGTTCGTGGTTACCAAAGGTTCAAGGGTAATTCCCTATCTAACAGTCTAATTTAACTCACTTCATATGCTATTACAAACACAACCTAAAGGTCCTTTTTTTCCTCCTTTTTCTTCCTCCTCCATTCTTTATATGTTAGGTATCATATTCTGTACTCTTTGTCTATCCCTTGATGGACTTTGGGGGTGGTTGATTTGATTTTGCATCTGCTTAGTAATTATTGTTCTACTTTGCTATGGTTTTATTTCCCCTGGTGATATCTATTTAGTCTTAGGAATACTTCTGCCTATAGTAGTCCCTCCAAAATGCACTGTAGAGGTGGTTTTGGGAGGTAAATTCTCTCAGGTTTTGCTTATCTGTAAATTGTTTAATCCCTCCAAGTTTAAATGATAACCTTGTCTGGTAGAGTATTCTTGGTTCAACGCCCTTCTGCTTCAGTGCATTAAAGATATCATGCCACTCCCTTCTGGCCTGTAAGGTTTCTGTTGAGAAATCTGATGATAGCCTGATGGGTTTTCCTTGGTATGTGATGTTTTTTCTCTCTCTAGCTGCTTTTAAAAGTCTGTCTTTATCCTTGATCTTTGCCATTTTAATTATTATATGTCTTGATGTTTTCTTCCTTGGATCCCTTGTGTTGGGAGATCTGTGCACCTCCATGGCTTGAGAGACTATCTCCTTCCCCAGATTGGGGAAGTTTTCAGCAATTACCTTCTCAATGACACTTTCTATCCCTTTTTCTCTCTCTTCTTCTTCTGGTACTCCTATAATGCGAATATTGTTGCATTTGGATTGTCCACACAGTTCTCTCAA
Organism: Smutsia gigantea; assembly: GCA_032199065.1. Classification (NCBI taxonomy): domain Eukaryota; kingdom Metazoa; phylum Chordata; class Mammalia; order Pholidota; family Manidae; genus Smutsia; species Smutsia gigantea. Next base: position 234,268 of record JAVSCE010000338.1, on the reverse strand, counting down.
TAGTCTTTCATTCCTAGAGATCCTTTTTTATTTCTGTGCCTCAGCTTCTTTGTATTCCTCTTCTCTAATTTCTATTCCATTTACTGTCTCTTCTACTACATCTAATCTGCTTTTAAATCCCAGTTGTATGTTGCATTTCAGATATGGAATTTCTTAATGATTGAATCACCATCTTAAATTCGTTCCTGAGTTCTTCAATATTTTTCTGTACCTCCATAAGCATGTTTATAATTTTTATTTTGAACTCTCTTTCAAGAAGATTGGTGAGGTCAGTTTCATTTGGCCCTTTTTCTGGGGTTTGTGAGATTTTGGTCTGAACCAGGATCCTTTGACGTTTCCTAATTCTATGTGGTGCCCTCTAGTGCCCAGAAGCTCCAGTCTCTGGAGCTGCTCAGCCCCTAGAGTGAGGTTGGGGGTCGTAGGGGAACGACACTGGTGCCTGGGGGGAGGAAGGAGCTGTTTCCTGATTCCTGGCTGCAGTGCCTGTCTCCAGTATCAGAGCCAGTGGGCCAAGCACACAGGAGTAAGCCTCTGTGCTCAGCATCTCTAGCTGATGTAGGTGGGGCCTCCCTCTGGTTGGCCTGATGACAGTGCAGTGACTGCTTGTTTACGAGCCAGTGCTGTCAGGCCAGGAGGAAGGCTTGGCAGGCTGTGTGTCACAGTGGGGGGCCTTGGAGCTGAGTAGGCAGCCAGGGGGATGGAGCACCTGAAGATCCTTGAAGTTCCCAACCGCAGGGCAGAGTGCACCCAGACAACGTTGTCTACCTATCCCTTCTCCGGCTTAGCAAACTCGGTGAAAACCCCACCCCTTCAGCAGCCCTCTTACTGCTAGGAAGCCTGTCAGATCACCTGCCTTTCCTTTTTCCCAGAGCAGCCCGATGTGGATCCCCATCCTCCACAAACGGCTGGAATCTCAGTCTTTCAGGCACTCTGCCTGTCCCAGCTCCCCAATCCCACTAACCTCCAGAAGACCACATAATGTAGGTCAGTTTTGGACTGAGTGTTCAGCAGACTTAGGCCTCCACCCTGTCCCCACTCCATTTCTCTTCCTCCCGCTGGTGAGCTGGGATTGGGGAAGGGCTTGGGTCCCACCGGATCAAGGCTTTCGTATGTTACCCTGTTTCATGAGGTCTGCTCTGTTCCATGAGGTCTGTATGCAGTCTGGTGCAGCCTTCTTTCCTGTTGCTCTTTTAGGGCTAGTTGTATTAATTGTATTTTCACACTATATGTGGTTTTGGGAGGAATTATCTGTCTCACCTCTCACGCCGCCATCTTGAATCCTTCCCACAATATTCTTATTTTTCAACTAAAGTTGAAAATTTTTGTTAGTTGCCTAAAGAGGGAAGCGTCATGGTTTACTCTGCAGTGGAGTTGGTACTAAGAGATACATGGGGTGTGTGCCCTGCTCTGCAAATACAGGGAGGAAAACTCAAACAGTAGTGTACTGGGATAACTGAGAAACATGTCTGTCTTTGCAACAGAGAGCTTTTCTGATTTATGTTCATATACAGAGATTTGAAAAGCCACAAACACACTGGCATATTTGCATTATTCAGGAAGCATGCATTTGTTGAGGCCGTCATCAGTATTGACATCTGTGCAGACACCTGTATCCCAATATTCTCATTTTGGAGAATCATACTCATCTTATTCTCTTTTCCAAATATTTCCCTCCTTAGTACTCAGGACAATGGTGTTAGGCTGTCTTTATACACCAGAATAAAGAACTGCCCTATTTCAGACTGATCAAAACCACGGCTTGTATCTGGTGGCTTCTTTTGTCACCTCTGTGTTCCCATCTCTGCCATTTCTTTCCACAGGGCTTCTTGCTATCACTTGTAGCTGATGCTGGCTGTACATTGGTACATGCAGAGCCATAGAAACACTTGAATACATTTACTCATCTTGAGCATACTCGTATTTGAGTATCTCATATAGATGTGGGGACCTTATAGGGCATTTGTATTCATTTAATATTTTCCCATATTTTTGAAAGATTTAAGTTGTTTCTAAGCAACTGTCAATATGATTTCATTCAGAATTCTAATGGGTTCACAAGTTTTAGAGGACAGTGGTCATAATGGCTATCTTAGTTCACATCTCTGCCCCAATTTATGTTGCATAAGCTACCATAAGATAATTTAGTAATAGAAGAGGTTATAGAATCTTGAGAATTCTCAGTATAGGATTTTTCGAAGTGAAATCCACTTTGTGGCTCTTCATTTTGTTCTATATGTAAGAAATTTCTTGTCTGGACAGCAAGCATTTCCTTCATTTGGGAGCTTGTACTGTATGTAATGATATGAAATGATGCCTGCTGATTATCAAGAAGGGCTCTAAGCAAAGGAATTCCATATTAACAGTCAATGAAGAATTGATTATGATGCAGAAGACTTGTTGACACTAATATAAATACCAATGACCAATACATGGTTTTGGCTGCCAATTCACTGATGTACACAATGAAATATATCCTTCATGTACACTGGAATGCTCATGTCTACCGCCAGCCAGGGGTTTCTTTCTCCTGCAGAAAAACCTGCCTGGGAAGTAAAATCATGTCAGGAAGTTGCTTGGCAAGCTGAGAATGTAAGGAAAATTAGTTGAGGAATTGTGACTTCAAGGTATAATATCCTGATATATCTGTTTCCATTATTGGGTTGACCTGGTTAGGGGCCATTATATGCTTTGTACCCTGACAGTGCAAGAGGCACTCCTCCAAAAAAGATGGCACCTCTTTCTAGTCTCCTTTCAACCACATATTCAGCCATCAGGTTATGTTGATATCTTAGAGTAGATAATCATTTTTGTTTACTTTTAATAATCCTTGATTGCATTTCTGGACCTTAATCTTGAGGAAATTTCTTTGTTTTTAATGCAGATATTCTCAAACTTTTTCTTTCTAATTTTTTTTTTCTCACTGTAGTCTACAGGTTTTCATAAGTTTTGCACACCTCTGAAGGTATGCCCATACATGAGCTGTGGTGGGTAGAATACACCAAGGATAGTAAACAGTTCTGGGGACACTAACTGTTACCCTGGCCTTTTCTCTCACACAGGAGACTATAACAATAACCATGAATCCTTTCTTATTTTAAAAATGAAAACTGTAAAACTTAAGGACTTAACTGTTTTTAGCAGTGAGTGGTTTGCATTACACCTCCCCATTGATCATATCATTTAAGTCAACAGCTACTGCTTTGAGGTAGTTTCTACAAATAATTAAATCCTTTGTGTTTTTCACTTGTTTCCCTCCCAGAAGATATTATTTCTTAGTTCTGGGAAGATATCTCACTGTAGCCTTCCATGTATTAACAAAAAATAGTCCTATTTCTTTAATGAAGGAATTGCCCTTAACATGAGAATCCAGCATCCTTGCAGTTATTTTTCATGAGTGTACAGGGGCCTAACATCTGGAGTCCCCTGGGTGCCATTTAAGATAGGTCATCATAACAACACATGTTCTGATTAATATCCCATTTCTCTTAGCCATTTGTCCCTGAAAACTCCTGTGACCCATTTACTTAACAAATTTATGTGTATTAACAAATGGAGCATCAATAAAGTAAATGCTGGGGTTTAGCAAGAAGATCCATGAAATATTAGTTTTTCAAAACATTTTACATCCTTATTCTCCCAAGCAGTGTGATGCCCCAGATGTCTAAACCCTCCAATACCTCTGTCAAAAGAGAACAGCAAAAAGTTAATAAATGGAGGTGAGAATTGCAGTATTATTTTAGATGCCTGTTATTCTCACGCATCTGGATAAGACCTCACTAATTAGATTCCAAAGTTTTTGTTGCTTAAGCATTTTGATTAATGACATACTTCTATGTTATTTTCTAGTTAGCTTTTTCCATTTTTTTCTAGTTAATTTTAGAAGCTCTATTGTAGGTTGAACCAACAAGTTATTGCAAATTCAGCGATGCTGAAACCCAACATAATTGTTTTGTGAATGGATTTGAGAGAAAGCTATTAACCAATCCATGATAGGTGGGTGGGAACAGGTCAAATAGGATGAACATAAAAAATCTCTTTGTTCCTCTTTGCTACAGATTTATACTCTTGAGAATGTGGAAGTAAAAAAGCCTGTTACACATGGTTCTAGAATTGACGACTCACAGTGAATCAGAACAGTTAGTTGTTTTAGTTACAAACAGCCATTTCAAACCAATATTTTTTTTTATAGAGTTTTATGTTCAGTGAATAATTTGTGCTTTTCAAGGAGGGTATATAATAGATGTCCTCGTGGTGAATTATAAAGGAACAAGGTAAGATCTCACCAATTAGATTCCACTAATTAGACATACTACTGTATTCCTTTGGTAGATTTTTGTGTTATTGAAATTCACATTTGCAGTATCAAAACAGCAACTTAAATTATATATATATATATACTATGTATATAGTATATATATATGTGTAATTGTGTGTATCTATCTATATATATACATATAATATGATATATGATTGGTGAGGTTAAAAGAAATTGTTAATACTAAGGAAAACTTTTAAGTCAATTTATGGTTTTTATATAGCTAAATTCCAGTCTCTTACCAAATAACTACATAGTAGAAATATCAAATAAAACTATATTATGTACTCTTTGTTACTGACAAAAATTAATCCTTCTAAACAACTTTTCCCTTCAAATTATTGGTACATAAACTTTCATTGTTTCCCTCTATCTTCTAGACATTTTGTTACATTCTTAGTGGATCACTGTATTTTTAAAGGAACCTGGTTTGGCACAGAAGATTATAATTTTGGAACTACTGGGGAAAATGTGATTTTTCTTTTTTTCCCTAATAGGGGATGTTCAGAATTAAAAATAACTTCTTAATGTTTATGAAATAATGTTTATCTGTTTTTCCCCCTAGAAAAATTAGATTTTGTCAGATTCTATAGGGTTGGAGAAACAAGCAATATATTTGTCAGAAGAAACTCTATTAACATTATAAAAAAATCTTTAAAATAACAGCAGCCTTTGGAATGAATATGTGCCAATGCCAGGAGCTAACACCGTCTACATTGTTTGTGCCATTTCTTTTCTAGACACCCACATGCTAGGAGAGCTGTTAAAAATATAATATCAAGCAAATACTGAAGCTTTCTCTTTGTATGTATTCTTAGCATTCTTCACAGAAGAGCACCATGATTTCCAAGTGATGACATCTGTATTTCACAAGTATTAGCTCTCTACAATATATGCTATTTTTATTCTATACCCAGGAGCCACAGTGAAAACATGAGAGAAAAATGTTTTTCCTTCATTCATTTTGAATCTTTCATGGCTTTTTCTGAACTAATAAAATTGAGAAAAACATGAAGAGCAGTCAGAATGTTTCAGGTCTAAAATCCCAGCCTCACTTAACTTTTCTCTGAAGGATTTCCTTAAATCTCTATGGTCTCTGGCTTCTTCTTGGCTTCAAAAATAGCAAAGACTGATCAGAAACAAAACTCTTGTATGCAGACAGCTCTACCCTCACCAGCACCAGCACCCGATGCCTGATTTTACTTAACTCTTAATAGTGGGCCAGGGCCTGGGGCATGTGGAGAGTTGAGTGCTTTAATTGCTTCTGTAGTTTTAAAGTACTAAGTTCTTAATACAGAGTAAAGCAGTAAATACCTTGGGCAGTGTGGGACAGAAGAAAACCATTATTCATATGTTTTAAGTTGGGAAAAACGACTATGCCACATAAAGGAAGAGAGAAGGCAGTAAAGTGGGAGAATAAAAGTTTAACACTATCATTATTCTCAGGGTAGCACAGATGGCATGGATCAAAAGGAAAGACAGAAAAGGAGGTCAAGGGTTGGACCTACTATCCTGAGTACTCTTCTTATTCTGTTTATTGGGATAAATGGGTACATTTTAGTAGATGACTTTGTAGGCAAGGTTTCAGGAATTTATATTCCCACAAATTTACTCTGTCTGTTCATCTATCTGGCCATCCATGCATGCATCCATCTGTCCACCCATCTATCTTAGTAGGGCTGTAGCACTGATATTATATGCAGTGAAATTAATTTAGAATGATCCTACAGCAATCATATCCTTTATCATTTGGAAATAAATGAAGAAAAGCATGCAGTACATGCTTTTGGGTATTTGATAATAACCATTTAAATAGCTACCTTGCACTTCTGAGCCAGAAAAGTAAAATCTATGCCTGGATAAATCCTAACAGTGATCTGTATAATAATGTTTGTTTTTAGTATTTCCTCAGTATTAAAAAACAAAACAAAACCAGTACCCACTTAGAAGCCCCACTGTATGTGACTTGAAATGTCTAGAAATTATTCTAGGCACTTAAAATTGGATTTGATTTTTTTAAACATTTATTCTTCCCTAGTTGTTGTTTTTTTTCCTATTTAGCTTCTTACAACTCTTTCTGTTGCTTGCATATCATTTTGTTGTTTTTGTAGGAAGTTGACTGCACAGGGATGCAGCTATGGTATAGTTTCTGGGACTGAAAATCTCCTATTTCTCTAAATGAAGTTGTCGAAACATTCCTTGTTATTCATTCCCTTGGAGTAAATGTATTTCTGTGAATTGGCACAACATGCCCTTGAGGATTTGGAGCCCCATGACTGCCCCTCTGTGAGATGTAAGAAGTCTTTGGTCAAGGGGTGGGTGAGTGGATGGCACTAGCTTAGATATTTTCTTAAATTATCCCATGTTGGTGAAAATATTTTCCATTTCAGTTCATCAATCACTCTTTAAAAGGTGGGTGAGTTTCACTGCTTTTTGAGACCTCCTAAAAGCCAACGGAGACTTGTAATCACTGTAATGCAAAGCCACTATAACAGAAATAGTCCTGTATCTCAATTAAATACAGAGTAGTTTCTTACATTTTGTCTTCATGTCCTTATTTTCATATACTTTGTATATGAAATTTCAGTTTAAAATGCTTACCCAATTGTAGTTGACACTGAAAAAAAATACATAAATCTAAAGCACAACAAAGCAAGTATAGGACATTTGGAGTTGAGGGGAGGAAGTGTAGAGCGAGGAGAGGAGCAGAGCTGATTTACAAACCATGTGAAAGCTGCCTGCCTAGCAGGTGCCCCTTCTCTGGGATGAGTCCCACCAGGTAACATGCACAGTGGGGCTCTTTCTTCATAGAAAATACATATTTTTGACATACCATATGTTGCTATTGAACAAAAATAAGCAATATATTTATGATTTTTTGAACTTTTATTTCATGCTATGAAATTCCAGAAAAAAGGTGGAGAGAAACTTCATACTCATCATTATGCTCTTTTCTGTCCCATCTACCTCATGCTTAGTCAATTCACTTTCTTTCAATTGAAAATAATAATTTATTGAGCCTATGCTATGTGTTAGGTATTGCACTACATGCAAGAAAAGCTATAAAGATAAAAGATATTTTCCCTGTGCTCAAGGAGTCTACAGATGGGTGGAACATCTTCTTGCAGATAGCTATGATACTAGGTACCTTACAGTAAGTGCCCTGAGATATCCATAAACACAAGTTACTCTAAGTGTGTCTGGGAAGACAGGAGATAGTCATTCAGGTCACAGACCAGCTACGGAACATACACCTCTTGTTCTTTTACTGTTGGTTATATTTAATGACAATGAACGTCTTAAACACAGTAGCTTCCTTTATTTACCTCTTCCTTCCATCCCTTGACCAGAAGGCTGTGGAGGGAGGGTAAAGATCCACAGCCAGCTGCTTCTCATCTCACTCATAAGCATTGGCTAGAAAGAGAGATGATCTCCCTTCAGGGGCCTTTTGGTTCTGTTAAGATGCTGGTTGGACCTCTTTCCATCTTTGGGGCCCAGCAGTCTGGACAGCTTGCCACTGCTAACTCAGGCTGCATGAAAAAGGAGGTACATTTCCCTGTTGGCTAATTGAGGCTCCCTGGGTGTGACAGTGGTCCTTGTCAGCTGAGTCTAGCATCTTTCCAACCAATTGGTCATTTATTAAAAAAATAAAACCCAAACTTAGGTCATCACAACAAAATTGGATTACATTTGAGGGCCCAGAGGCTTCTCCTAAAGTGGTTAGTACTGTGATGACCATCTAAAAGGAGTCTCATTACATCTGACATCAAACTGATCATTGCAGGGCCAGAGCACTAAGGAGGGTCCTGCTGTGCAACTGCCATGCGGACTGAACTGCTCACAGACTATCAGAAACAGTATACAATTGCTAATCCTTGATTTCAGCTTTTGTTTCACCTCTTTCCCTCAAGTTCCAGTGAGGCACCTGGCACCTTCTCTCGCTGACAGTGCTGGTATCAGAGTAAAGTGACTGGCCAGAAGTTTTCCTCTTTTCTTCTCCCAAATGGGTGAAGGTGCTATTGAAGGGTAAACAGACAGAAGATGAGAATGAAGAAAGGGGAACAGCAGGAGGGCGAGATCAGTGGCTCTGGGAAAATGGAGAATTGACAGTAATTATAATAAATCAGAAAGGGCTCACCCATCTCTCAACTTGTGTGCTGCCTAATTTCAACTAAGTCTTATTTAGGAGAGTATGTTAGGTTTAAAAGTGGGATGGGAACCCTTCCTTAGCCCCTAATGACTCTCAACATCTCAGGGGGTGATGGTGCTTATCCGAAAAGTCTAGGCCACTGTACTCCTGTCCCTTTGGAGCCCTGCTCAGGAGGGAACCCTCTGTAACTATAAGGCATGGTGGCTTGTGCAGCATGCAACACGTTTGGGAAGCAATAACATAGTGGATTTTGTTTGCTTGTTTGCTTTTTAAAAATTTTGTCTAAGCTCATGGAGATTACATGGGGTAGAGCATGCCAGTTGAAAAAGTCCAGTATTGTCTGTTTCCATGAACTCAGTCCTGTTTCCGTCTTTGTCGCCTTCCTCCATCACCTCCCTCTGGGTGCTGTAGAGAACATTGATTATTTACCATCTGTACAGTGACTTCAGTTGGGATGCATCTTGTTTTAAATATTTTTGGGAGGCTTCTGAGGGTGGGGCAAGAATTCTGAGAGAGGAACATTGCTTTTGGTATGGAAATGGTTGGGATTAGATGTATCTGATTTCTTCCAATCCCACTGAGGCAAATGGACCAGCCTGGCACTCACTGTCGTCTTGACTGCAAAAGAAGGTGTCTTAATATCCATATTGCATGAACTAAATGTTTCAAGTTGTTTTAAAAACAACTATTAAGGTTTTGAATGTAACCAGTGTTTAAAACGCTCCACCTGAGATTTTCCCTTTATGCACAGAACAAACCATGTTCCGTAAAGGAGACCCGCAATGACAGGTATTGGTATGTTTGACTGCTGCTCCCTTTCTTTTCCCTTCAGATTTTCTTCTCTGCAGTCAGACCTGGAGGGTGGAGAAGGGGGGGGAAAGGCAGCATTGACACTTTTCTTTTTCTTTTTCTTTTTTTCAGATTCAGAAGAGTAAAAGCACCTCATATACAATAAAAGAGGCTGCCAATGTCTTGCATCATTTTAGCTGAGCTTCTTCATTCTCCTTCTTCCACAAAGACCCATATCTGGGCAAGGTGTACAACTTTCAGAAACAAGCCCCCCCCACACACACCTTGGCCTTCTCTCATGCCATCTTCCTCCAGGAGATGACTCACTGGGAGCTGGTTTGAGGTCTTAGAACTCTGGGAGATTTTCCCCCATGTAACTAAAACAACTTGAGATTTTTGCACAAATTGAAACAAAACATGAAGGGACTTCCTCAAAATCCTTTGCTAATGCCCTGACTTTCAAGGCACCTGTTTGGCTTGATGAGGACGGACACCCTGGATGTGCTGAGAAAGGCCCGAAAAAGCCACACACAGAGTAATTGCCATTTTATTACTGTCAATGCCATTACTTTAAATTGCTATTTTTGTACGGGCTGCTGAGGTGGCTACAGCCATGCTGGCCTTCATCACAGCGGACACAGTGATTCTGGTCTCTGGTTGGTCCTTCTCTGAGTCAGGAACATTCTTTTTCTCCAGTTTCCTTTCAGACATAAAAACTGTTCATATGCCTTTCTTTCCATTTATATAATATGAAATTCTCTCTCTCTTTTGTTTTTAAGCAAGGAGATTGTCCTACAGGACTCTTTATTTGATGCTGAATTTATCTGTGCATTCATTAATATAAACTTGAATGTTTTAGCTGATGACCGTACTGTTCCCGGGGAGCCCATTGTCTTCATGGGGCAATATCCATAACTAAGTGGTTACTAAAATTTTTACCACCGGTTGTCCTCTTGTTTTGGATATCTATAGTTTGACTTAATTATTCTTGTTTCTATTCAGGGAAGTGCTAAGGGAATTAGTATCAGGGAGATATGTCAGATAATTCATTTTAGTCCTGAAAAATATCAGATAGAGGATGATTAATAGCATGAATCAAAAGGAAGAATAGTAGATGTAGCATGGGAAGAGAATAAAGATACAGCCCCCAAAACCAATTCAAAGGTGGAATTCAATGAAGTGTATTTAATGTGTAATTTCATGGGTCTAAATGGTGTGATTTGGATGAAACCAGTTCTTAACATGTGGTTATGGTTCACAAAGGAATCTTTGAGTCCTTCCCAAGGAGAAATCACATGACTATGCTGGTGATGGGGTGAGATTAGTAATTGGAAGAGAGAGTTGACAGGTTTAAGTGTATTCCCCACTGCAGATTTAATTTCTATGTTAAAAACTCACAAAAATAAGCACTTAAGAAGTCTTCTCATTTCTAGCAAAATGTTGCTATTTTTTCAGACAGAAAGGAGACTATATATGTTGTCGCTGCAGTATTCCCCAACAGAAAGGTCTGAAGAACTCTGTCGTGTAGAATGCACAGTCAAACAGGGTTTGAACAGGGTTGTTTGGTCGGTTTTACATCTTGCCTCATAATAACACATATTCTTCTGTTGCTCCCTATTTTCCTAACAGAACGGCTGTAAATAATGTGGTCACAGATTCAAATCAGGGGCCTGCCAGGTCAAGTAAATGATTAAGCAAGCCATGTAAATCATAGTTATTTACTGTGATAAATGGCACTTCATAATGAGCTTTGGTATCAGCAAGGCAGTTAGGATCAGCAAGAACTGTGAGGAATTGGAGACAGTGTATACTGTTGAAAGGAAGAAGTTGCTAGTCGGCCATGGGATTAGTGCTTTGTAGGAATAGGGGTCCTGGATAGCTAGGATTTTATATCAATGCTCTTCAAATTTTCAATATTGGTAACTAGTTGAGAAACTTACAAACACTGTGCTGGTCAAAGAAAACATGCCTATGGCCTGCATTCAATCCACAGGACATCAGTTTGCAAACTGTGCTCTTTGAGGTGGTATGGTTTTGTACAGGAATAAAACACAACCAGTGCATGTCAATTCTTGACCTTGGAACCTGAACCTTTTACCTCATTTCTATTCTGTATATTTGTATGTAGAGCTTTGCACTTGGTCAAAATAGAAAGCCTACAGCTTCCCTTTTATACTTCAACAAGGAAGACTAAACAATATTTGAAAAACAGGAATATAGCCATTTTTTCTGGTACCAATAAAGATGGAAGTGTTTTTCATTTGCTCTAAATCATTAATTAGCTCAAAAAGAATGGGAAGAGAATTTCAATCCATAAAGAACTCTGCTTGGAACTCTCAGTGTGAAAACAAAACCTCCATGTAACTCTTAGTTTTAATTGTTTGAAGGGATATTAAGTAAAAATGTAAAATTATCTAATTTTTAAACACATAAAGCAATGTAGCATTGTGCTATAGATTGATACTAGAACTGATAAAACATTAAAATAATGATCCCAAGTCTATATTGACAGGAAGAACAATATTTTCAAAGCTCTAGCTCATTTTCTTTGGTCTTTTCATTTTCTTGAAACAGCTTTCAAGAAAGCAGTGATATGGGATACACATGTTTCCATTGCATGGATTATGTCATTTTATGCATGTTACATTGTCACATAGAAAGCAAGGGCTTACACACATGAATTAAGAATTGAGTGGTTTATGGAGAATGCAGTAGGGACATTCCCACCATTTACAAAGTCCAAGCTCTACACATACCTGGGTGGAAAGTGATAAATGGAGTTGGCCCTTGAGTTTGGGTCCCCAAGTCACCAAATAGCTCTACCTCCAAGTTTTGTTGATGTGGTGTGTTTGGGTGGCCTAGTGACCCACCCATAGGGATGTCTTTGTTTCATCTTTTATTCATGCCAACCTTCCTTAGGTTATGAGCCCTAATAGCTTATGGCAGCAGGCAAGAGACTCATTTCTAACCCATTAAACTCAAATGGATTTTCTTCAATTGTCCATTTCACTCTTGGAGTTTTTAAAAACTACTGAAAACATCTGACAGGATCCGATGAAGGTCCTGATAGACTTAACAGTAAAATGGTACCTAAACACCTGAGAGCCAAAGAATAATCTAGTGCACCTGTTTATTTCCTTTGTGGAATTAAAGCCATTATATTATCTTTTCTGCCTGGAACCTTGCCTTTAATAAATGTGAAATCTAAAATGTAAAAAGCAACATTATCACAGGATGTGAGATAGAGAGCAGACAAAAAGATGGAGACCAATTTTGCAATCCATATTTTGAGAGTAAGGACACCGGTCTTAGTATCACTTCTACCATCGATCACTTTTGTAGATGATGGATGATTGATGATAGATGATATATAGATAGATAAATAGGCAGAATATATATTTTCTTCTATTCTTAACAGTAGAGCAAAGACTTACATGATAGAAATAACTTCATCACATTCTCCACAGAGTATGGGGGAAAACAAAAGAAAAAAAATCACAAAATCTTTTTTTCAAAATGAGATAGATAAGATTCTGAGATTAAAGCCTATGTATGTACTATTATGTCCCAGATAAAGGGGATTTAGGGAATCCAGGCAGCATTTTTTTTTTCTGGTTGGAAATTTCCTTCTGATTCTGAAATCCCCATCCATCCCAGTGGGGGCTGCAGCGCTGGCCCACCACACAGTCAGCATTCAGGAAACACATGCAGAATTGTCTGGCTGAGTTCCACTGTCCACCTGTGAGTACAAAAAGCTCAAATTTACCTAAAAAATATATCCAACATCTTCAATATAACAAGCACATTGCTAAAGACTTCCATTCTAAATATATGCAGACATCCCCTAGAGTGACACAAATAGCTTATTATAAGGGATGGGAAATTGCAGGTAGTTTGGGGAAATTTTTCAGTCAAGTTTATTAACAAATTACAAATAAGAGCTTCTTTATTGTCTTTGGATTTAAGAAAAACAAAAGAGGATTTATCTGAAAATGCTTTTCCAAAAGGGGTGATGACACCAATCTATATGAAATGCCAGTGAATTTATTTATAATACAAGTTGTAATGATTACAAATGTCTTGGAGCAAGTAGGAGATTCTATATACACATGGTGGGGAATCATTGCTTGGTTTTGCTCTGCCACCATAATGGTTGATGTAGCACTGAACCACTGCAAAATTGGATGTTAAAGAACATAACGTTGCAATAATGATGCTATATTGGATCTTACGTGTGACTAAATGGAAAGTAATACTTGTAATTCATCAACAGTGATTCATGATTGAAGTCCTCATTATCACCGTTAAGAAAATGAACTTAATGAAAAAATTGTAATGAACAGCACAATATTTCTCTGAAATCTCCCTTTGAGAGCCAAGAGACACATTACCTGCCAAGACCAGATTTCAGTTGTTAAGGTTTCCTCTTATCAAAAACACTGATGGGCACAGAGGTGACACTAGAATTAAAATGGTAACAGAGATAGCTAGCACATTAGACTGAGTTCTGTGAATGTGGGCCCACAGAGAATAGACTAATGGGAAGTTGTCGTTTCCATGTCCTCATTGGACATTTGTAAAAGACTGGATACTCCTTCAGGAACGTCTGCAATAAGCAAGAATTGTTTTATCAAAAGAACATCTTGCTTTTACATTAAACAAGAGTGGGGTGCCGTGGGAGACCTGGACTGAAAGATTCACGAGAATTGGACTTAAACATCATTAATTCGAGATTATTTAATTACCCCCACCCCACCCATTTTTCTTTAAAATATTGCAGATGTATTTAGGATGAATACACATTTATTCTGGTTTCTGTTCCCAAGTAGAAGTGGATTGACACCAGCAATGGCTGGCTTCTCTAAATGAACTTGGACAAGCCTTGACTGACACCCACTGAACCAGGAGAAGCAGGGGGTGGCATGTGGTCCTTCCAGCTCACTCAGGGCACCCTTGCTCAGTCTCTTGTGGGGAGATCTCACCATCTCCATGCGCAAGTGCTGGCTGTCGCAGGCCAGTCAGTCCTCATGGAGGCCCTCAGCTTGGGTCAGCTTCACACAGTTCCTGAACCTCACCCATGCATCTTCATGGGACCTGGCTTCTGAACCTGCAGAAGCATTTCTCTGTCAGTTATGGTGCAGGATAACTTAAAATAAATCCCATTAAAACCCAATAGCTGTGGAGTGGCTTTTAAATAGATTGCCCTGGAGGCAGACTGTTGTATATAGTCTTTGCTTTTCTGTCATGATCTATCTATTTGTGTACTTGTGTGTGTCCTTTTCTTTGAGTGGGTATATGTGTGATGGTACAGAAATAGTCACACAGCAATATGCATAGATTTATAGAAAAGCCTACAGCTGTAGGTATTGTCCAGTAACTGATTCTAGAGATAGGACTGTATACATTTTCCTTTTTTCTTCCTTTAATGATATTTTTATACAATTTTATATGCTATGAAAAATTTTTAAATTTTGCTATTTTCATTTGGAGAGCTCTGTTAGGTTTTTGTCAGCTCCGGTGCCTGCTGTACAGCGATATTCCTCCCCCACCTAACTTGAGTCCTCTCCCTTTTCATACCCTTTCTTTTTTACCTTACCCTTCTTATGTTCCCTCATTTTTCTACCTTTCACAGATTCCTTCTTTTGCCTCTGTCCAGGCAAGCCATTCTGCTGGCAGTATTATTTTAGCACATGGAAACACAAAAATAATGGAAAAAACAAAAGTATCTTCTTCCAGTGTAATCAACATAAGGAGATGTTAGGTGCCAAGGTGGGGGGTGGGGTGGGGAGGTGGGAGTAAGGAATAGATTGGGGAAAGGCAGTGGGAAAAAGGAAATCCTTATGGGAGATCAGTCACCCAAAGCAAGGTGAGTCATTTTGAGGCTGATATAAAGCTATTGTTATCTTCCCTTAGTGTCGAGGGCAATTTCTGCTGCCTGGGGGTTTTTCTCCTTAGGATACTGTGCCCTCACCGTGGGTTTACAGAAACTCTCCCCTAATAAGGGCACTGGCCATATGTGAAAGAATAACTCAGCTCATCTCCTCAGCCATAGATTTTGCTGCTGTTCAGTTGGATTTGTAGGAGATGTCTGTCTTAATATCAAGAATGTATAATAAAATTCAAAAGAGGGAGGCAAGCAGAACCCAAATCCCAAACCTCAACCCAAATCATGCTGAATGAATAGTTCTTTGGAGGAATAAGGAAGAGATTTCTGGATATGTTCTGAAAATGCTCTTCCAAAAGGGAAGATGGTAAAATGGACTTGTCTGTTTGATGGCAGTGATAGAATGTACTTTCATGATGTGAAACATGCTTCTAGCAGATAAAATGCAGGTTGCAGTTTGCATTTGTATAACATAAGGCAAGAGAATGACCATCCTTTCTAAAGAAGAGTGTTTTGTTCCCTATGATGCTGGTTTGCACTAAAACTATTCAAATACCATAGCACCACATCTCCAAATGCAAAAGTAAATTATAAGAATTCATGTAAAACAGAAATGCTACACTGCTCTCAATAAATTAAAGATGTGTTTGTTGTAACTCTTAATTGCACAGATGAGGCTGACAGTACATCAATGTATAATTTTCCCCCAGCATCTAGTAATGAATAAGTGCTTGTATGTTCTTCTGATTACCAAATAAAAACAATGAGTTAATCTCTCAATTGAAATTTGAAAAATGAAAAGGCTGTTTTTTCTTTCTTTCAATGATTTGCATTGTTGTTTGTGTTCTGTCGCAGATATGGGGCTGTCCAAATTCACTCAACCATCTGTCTCTTTTGTATTCCTCCAAATACCACCTAATACCCAGGTGCCATGCGCCTTTGCCTGCACACTGGAAGACATACGTGGTGGAGCACGTCTCGTACAACATTTTTGAGGGATGAGGTGGATGGGTTATGAGAAATTCCTCAGGGCCACGAGAAATGTCCGCATTCATGGAATCAAACTGGTTTCCTATATGTTCTGTTTTCTTCTGGGTATGATGATAATAATGGTTTTATAATCCTGTGATGCTAGTTTTCAAATTCCAAACATTTTTTTCTTTCTTCCTCTCTTGAAAGAGCTACCTGGGAATATTTTTTTCTCTCCAGCCATGAACATAAGGAGTCTGACTAGGGAATAGTCTTTACCCCTGTTTGTGGTCATTCTAGTGGTTTGCATACAGGATGACACCTAGCCTGCCTCCTTCACACCAGCCATGAAGACGGATGCCCCTACTGGTGATGATGCGTGTTACACACACACCACCCTCTTGTCTGGGCCACCTCCATGTGGTGTTCTTGTGTAGGTACGCCACTGGCTCATTACTGTCAGAGGGGACTGAGCTGGACCTCCAAAGCAGCCATGTTTGCCATGCACCAGAACATGTTTCTGTTTCTTCTGAACGCAAAAACAGAACTTACTCATTTTGAAAAAAATATAGAGGACTATGATAAAATGAAAATCATTTGTAATACCCTAGTGGATGATGATTCAGTCAGTTCTTTAATGTATTTCCTTATGGATCATTTGCTAGGCATTTTTACACAGCTGAGGCCATGCAGTGCAACACATTTGCTTTCATATTATGGTTTGTTCACATAAGGTTGGATTGTTAAGTATTGCCCCATTTAAAAAAAACTCTTAATATAATTTCAGTAGCAACATAATATTTCATTTTGTGGCTCTAGCACGGTTTACTTAACCCCCTCTTCTGCTTTTGGACAATCAAGTTACATGCTTTATGTTATTTTTTTGCAGTTGTAAATAACACAGCAGTCGAGCTTTTTATATATGTAAGACTTTGTTGTATTTCTGAATATCTCTGTTGGAAAAATTTCTAGATGTACAATTATCAGGTCACAGGTTATGAACATTTTTTTCAGATTCCCATTCCTATGCCCAGTTCCAAAACATATTCAAATATTAAAATGCCATATTTAAATAGCACATACTGTTGTTTATCTGAGTAGCTGTTGTATTTTGATCATTGTTCTGTGTGGTGAACACAGATCAACTTACACAATAGCAAGCATAGTACTGATGGTGGTTGTATTGGGGAGGAAAAACATTATTATTAAACAGCCTGACTATGCAGTTCTAATTTATGTGCTATTGGAAAATAATTCTTAGGGATGTACGGACAGGTTTGAAGACCTCCAAACTCTTTCAGTGATTCCACATCTCTGAGCAGAGCATGGACTTCTCCTGATGCTCTTTTTGTCAAGACTGTTAAGGGGCAAAATTGACAGTTTGTTTTAAGGCATCAGGCAATGGCTTGTTGCCCTCTGCCACACCCCAAATGGAACACACAGAAGATGATAGATGTCCTGAGCAATGGAGTTCAGAGGTTGTGGGCACCATGGAGGCTGACATTGCAATACGCTAAGAGAAAGGAATTGAAAATGTCCAGTTGGTGGCCGCTCGCTTTCCCTACTTGAGTCTTGCAGCATCCAGCCTGCCTGTGGGATCTGCTTATGTTATCACATTGCTATTGCTGGACCATTACTAAGGGTGATGCTTGGCCCCAAGGCATCTTAAGTCACCCTTTCCCAGCAGGCATGGGCTTGTCTGTGTTAACCCTGTTTTCCAGAAGGGAAATTATTTGTTCGAGGTCAAGCTGCATACCCCTGGGGCTTAGTGCTGACCTCATGTCCTGAGTCTTAGGTGTGCGTAGCTGCCCACGTCGGGCAGCCTTGGCTGTCACTTTCATCACTATCCTCTTCTCCACGTGCCTGATGAATTGGATTCATTGCCCTTTAGCTCAACCGAAGAAGGACATTAATTTAAAATATCTGAAAGCTATTCATTTGTCAAAAGATACTTCCAGTCATACAAGCTGCAGTGATGACATTACTGCCTGGAGCTGACAGATTGGGTTGTTTACTCTTTGAACATTCACATACCGTGGGTCAAGGAGAAGGTTTATTTATGACCTTAAAATGCTTATTTCCCAAAGATGATGTATTAGCCAGTTTACACACACACACAGCTTTCGTCTGAATATGAACTAATCACAAACACTACATTGCTCCGCACAGTTTGCTAAGCGCTTTCTCATGTGTCTTCTTACTTGAGCCTCACAATTACATTCTGACATCACTATTTCTACATTTTTATAGATGAGGAAAATAAAGCTCCACAATGTCAGCCCTGATGGAGTTGTTTATGCATGTTTTCATTTTATCTACCTCATTTATAACGTATTTCGAAATTCTAAAAATTACATAAATATAGTCAAATTGTTTTAAAACAATTAAGAAAGCAGAATAAAAGCAGGGGCAAAACACAGAGCTGGTGTAGACAGAACAACCAGGCCAAACATTAGGATGCACTCAATGCAGGCTGAACAGGCCTCCCCAGGGCCCAGCATTAAGTCAAAGATTGGATCTGTGTTTCCTGGAAACCCTAAATAAAAATGAAAAACCATTTATAAGATTCACAGCATCCATGAGGAGAGAACGCACCAGTCATTCAGAAGAAATAATGCCTCCCTTGATGGCTGAAAGGAACGTCTTCTGGAGGTCATCGCCGCATGTGACGCTTCCCACTCGCGGCCGCTGATCAGGTTCTCCTGGGAGCGTCAAAGATGCCCGCGCCCGGGCCCAACTCCAGGCCTGCTAAACAGCCTTTCTGGGGGAAGGTCCAGGTAGCAGCATGTTTTCTTTACAACTCCCCAGATGATCCTGATGTAGTCTGGATCGAAAAGCACTAGCAGAATGGATTCTGAGTCACTCACGGAAAGCATCCCAACTAGATTTCTACCATAAATCCCACAGTGAGTTATGTGTCCTAAGGTGGTCTGCCAGCCTGGAACACTGGGGTACAGTTTGGAAGCTGATCTGGATCCAGATCTTGCAGCTCAATCTCTGATGTTTTCCCTGGGACTGGGAGCAAGGTGGGGAGGGGGTGCTAGAAAAGGAAACTCAGGTAAGTTGAGTATTATTCTTACGAATGGAACTTGGAGTAAGTTGACAGGTAATTTGGCTGCAGGCTACAGGGTGGAAAATGATTTTGGGAATACAACCTAAGTAACGGGGAAGGCTGACTTAGAACGTAACCACCCCGCAGGGGTCCATGGTGCCACCTGAAGTGTCTACAAAAATCAAAAACAGGTGTATTTTATGTGTCTCCACCTGCTACCTGTTTGTGACTTGTGAGAAGAGGAGAGAATGGTTTCTCCCTTTTCCTGATGTATTGGGCATGTCATCAAGCATACAGGGAAATAAGAACTGGAAATAACAGTGTTTCTAGAGGGCTTGTCATTCTGCTTCTCCCTGACCCAAGGCCCCAGAAATTCCTCTCTCACTCAGTATCTGCCAAGAAGATACCAAAGGGATGGAAAGCTGCCCAAAGGAAAAGCCATCAAGCCACGAGTTTTGGAACAGTGTAGTAGGTGATTTGAGAAAAAAATCACACCAAGCATTTCGGTGAATTGTGCACCTGGCAATAGTGAATGCTTATCGAGGGAATAACACTGAAGTTGGTAGTCACTGAGTGCTGTCGTGTTTTCATGTCCTCACGTGGGCAATATTGCACTTTATCTCTCAGCTTCATGGGAGTATCCATGGAAAGCAGAGTGCCTTATTTTCCAATGATTAAACAAGAAGAAGGAAGTTTCTGTCAGTTTTTCATGCCTCCCTGAAGATCAGAATCATCTGGGGCACTTGAGAAACATGTAGGCCCCTCTGGAAATGCTGGCTCACAAGTGCTTGGGTGTGGCTGGGAAATTGGTTTTGTTTTTCCTTTTGTTAAAACAATTGCATACTTATACACATACATACACACATGCCTGTTTAGTTATGTGTATATATATATGTAAATGTTTGTCTTGCTAATGGGTTTCAGCCCCGGGCAAGTTCACTATGGATTCAATGTGACCACAGAAATGACAGTAAAATGTTCTTGGGGTGAAAGGGTTATACCCAACTTTATTTCCACAGTGGCAGGTCAATCACTAAAATCCCGTTCACTCAGAGCAAGTCTGCATGCAGCAAGCCCACCGCTGCCTCTGGGCCACTCTGTCCCCGCAGCTGTCCCAGTCTCTGTCCTCAGCACAGCCATCATTTCAGTCTCTGCTCTCCTGCAGCCTTGCAGCCGTGCCACCGTATCGCCCAGAGCACTGGGCGGAACTCTTTACATAGAGTCTATAACAACGTATTGCCCACATGTGTAGCGAGCAAGCCGACCAGGGGCCGGTGAGGATCCTGGCCCCAGGAATCTTCACTTCATCCACAATGCTCTGCAGAACGGTTTAGCCTTCCCTTTGTTTTACTGTCCCCTTCCCAATCTCCACTCTGGGGTCTGCCCTTTCATGCCCTCCTGGCCCACCAAAGACAATCCCTTTATTGATAGGAGTCTTGTTGCCGGCCGCAGGAACCTCAGGTCCCGAACCAAGTGTCATGGTGCTCTGTGTTTCCTGAGCCCTCTCGTGCACCTTGGTTCCTTTAATCCCCACCAGAGCACTTTGATGGAATTGTTCTCTCTCTCTCATTTTGACAATGACGACCTCAGCTTCAGAGACGTCAGGTTAATTATTTGAGGTCCAATAGTGAAGAAAGGCTGCAGGGACAAAGCAGGAACAAATCCCCAGTTCGATTCTAAATCCAGAACTTTCCCTTCCACAGCTGTGGTTCTTCTTTCTGGATGCACATTAGAATCATCTGGGTAGAGGGGGCGTTAAGGATACTGATGCTGGAGCTCTGCCCAGCGCAACGAAAACAGATCCTCTGGGGGTGGCACTCAGGCACCTGCACATACAGTGAGCTTCCCTGGCGACCCTCCAGTAGCCCTGCTCCATGGTGTGTGCTGGTCCCCAACATACCAACATGCCAGCT
Organism: Smutsia gigantea; assembly: GCA_032199065.1. Classification (NCBI taxonomy): domain Eukaryota; kingdom Metazoa; phylum Chordata; class Mammalia; order Pholidota; family Manidae; genus Smutsia; species Smutsia gigantea. The sequence goes on along the minus strand of JAVSCE010000338.1, from coordinate 213,196 downwards.
AGTAGACTGACAACGATGGCACGTACAGAGGTAAAGGCATGCGCCCACTTTTCTGGGCCATGGGATATGCGCAGCGCCCATGACTTCACCCAACCTTCTTCTAAGTGTGGTTTCCAGACCCAAACTTTTCTATCATTTGATAACATTTCAGATGAGCATTGACCTGTCTGACAAGTCTTTCTGCCATCCTGCTTTTCCTCATCCTCTTTTTCCTTTTTACAGGTACAAAGAAGCATTCTCATGGCTCCTCAGCACCAAGCACTAGCTCCACGAGTCGCCTTACCTTGCCAGGTAGGTAAATGGCATTGTATCATGATCTTAGCAATCAGAGGTAACAGAAAGGACTGGTTTCTCAGGGGCTGCATTTAACAATTGATACACTGAGAATCTGGCCCTTTTTTTATCCAGTCCACTCCTTGTTATCAGAGAGCTCTGCCTCTGTCATCCACATTTGTGAAGTTCCTTCAGGAGTGGACATGATATATCCATATTTGGTTCACAATCTTTCCTGCTCACTGATGGAAAGAATAGAACTCGTTCTTCCTTGATATTCATCAGAACGTGCCATGGAAGTATTTCTTTGAGAGGCAGATGGTACGGGGGAAGGAGTGTGAGCCTTTGGTGAAAGGGAGATTTGAGTTCAAATCCTACCATTGCCATTTTCAAGCCGTGCGAGCTCACTACACGAATTCAGCTTCATGGAGCTCCGTTTTGCCATCTGTCTGTGTGTGTTTTCATGTCTCATTAATGTTTATAAGGCTGGGTACATGGGTATGTATGACAAGGATTAAAAATAATGCTTGTAAATTTAGCATAGCACTGACTCATAGTAGGTGCTCATAGCTATTCTCCGCTATTGAAAAATATGGAAGTCACAGATGATCTGTACTGGATCCCATCTAACATTTACCAGAAAATATTAAGCATTCATGGTGATCTTGTGTAATCACTGTTTAATATGAGAGGCACCTATTGGTCATTCTGTCTCCATAAATAGGCTTACATTCTTTACCACAACTAAATTTTTACAAGTAGATCTTGGAGAAACACATTTGGAGAGAAGGAGAGGTAATAAAAGGTAATCATGGACATTGTAGAAAAATTGAAAAATAATAAAAATTATAAGAAGGAAAAATGTCAATAATGCTACCACTCATAGCTAACTGATATTGCCTCTCCTTCCAGTCTTTATTAAATACTTTTTTCCCCCAAATTGGAGTTACACTCTACATGAAGTTTTTTTTCCTCCCTTTTAATATTTACCAGTACACCAGGAGACCTTCCCATGTTTTTTAATATTAAAAAAATTTTCAGTGATGGACTAACATTTCATATGACTATACCACAATTTATTTATATATTCATTGATATTTTGGCATTTATGTAGCTTGAAGTTTTATTATTATATATAACCTTACATTCTTGTACATAAATCTACTTCTGAGTCTGTAAGTACGGATTTAGGACAGATTCCTGGACATAGGATTGCTGGCTCAAAGAATATGTACAATGTTTGGGGTCTCGACACGTTGTTAAATTGATTTCCAGAAAGGTAGTATTATTTCATATTCTTGGTGAGTTTACCATTTCTTATGTTCTTGCTAAATGCTAACATTAACACCTTACCAAATAGATAAGAAAAAATTATATTCATATAAAGCTTCCATTTATTTTATCTTCCATTTAAAAAAATCTGTTTTCTGATGTCGATTTATCTTTTACATTTCTTCTTTCGGGAATTGCCATAGTTCATTCATCCTGGGAGGGACAGTGCCTTGCATTTTATCCCCTTTGAAATAGGAATCTTTTGCAATAAGCAGTGTGTTATAATTTAATTAGAAGCATTTTTTTCTTGGTTTTACATGAAATAATAGTTCACTTTAGAATCAGTGGCATCTTACATTAGATGAAATATAATCTATGCCTGTCTGCTTTTTCAACCTCAATTTCTGTAGCTTCCCCACCTGAGTCAATAATAGGATTCCGTGTCCCCTGAGTTGTCCCTGAACTTTCTTGCTTTTGTCATTCTTCTTGAAACAATCCTTACCCTTTTCTACTACTGGCGAATTTCTCTTTGCAGTCCCTCCAAGTCATCTAGGTAGAATCAATACTGACTTACACTGATTCACTTGTAAGTCTCTTTACTCATTAATAGGTGGCTTTTTCAAGTGTGGGGTCTCTCTTATTCCTTTATATCCCAGTTCCTGCCTAGGTGACAGGCACATATTGGGCATTCATTAATGTTTATAAGGCTGGGTACATGAGTATGTAAATAAATACTATCCAATTTAATTTTTTACTATATAGAAGCAGCCATTCTCAGAAGAAGGTTCCTTTTCAAGTTTGGATTTACATCAACTATACTAACTTGCTTTTTAGTGTTGACTCTTGCTATACAGTTTCTGGAAGTTTCTTTCATCTTGTCCTTGCCTGTGGTTGTTATGTTCTTAAGACTATCGATACTATGAGAGAAAGAGCTCTAAACCAAGCAACTTCACTCCATAATGATGGCATTTGCATTTCTTTGTCAGGACATGACATTCTTGGGTCAGATGGGACCTCTGATGTCATCTTGGACATCTACAAGAATATTCAGAGCTGATCTGGTTCCACCAAATTGCTGGGGGCCTATGGGTCTATTGCTGGCCTGCTGGGTTTCCAAGGCCTCTGAGTCAGTCTCAGCCATCTTGCTGAACTTAGTTGAGCAGTCTAAACTGGTCCCAAATTGGGTGTCATGAGTGTCTGAGTTCTGACCACATCAAAGCCTGTAGAGATGGAGTGGGTAGTCTCAAAACACTTGACATAATTAACCATGCTTTGTTTAGCAGACACTCTGTACCTCACTCATTAGAATCTCAGCTCAGTATTCCTTCCTACCTCAAGAACACCACATGTTGCTCTCCTCTGACTCATATCCCTCTACCACAAGCTCCTGGTGCAGGCTGCCCAACACTTTACATTATTATGTTCGGGATACTCAAAGGGCCAAATAGTGGGATAATAGTCCTTAAAAAACAATAAAATAAAATTGGTCAAAAATAAGAACAGATAAACACAGAAGAAAGAATTCAAAACCTGGAATGTAAAAGAACAAACAAACATACACTTCTGGAATTTTAAAAGAGAAAGAAAAATTCAAGGTGGAACCCAGCTGAAAAGAGAATGAATGTTGGAAGATAGCCCTTAGGACTTTATACCAAGCACAACATAGAGAGGGATCCCTATCAAAACTTAAAGAGCATGAAGCATAATATTTTTAGAAGAAGACATAGGGATAAATCTTCATGCATTAGGCAGTTAGATGTGACATGTAAAGCCCAAGAAACCAAAGAAAAATTGATAATACAACTTTGTCAAAATTAAAGACTTTCATATTTCAAGAGGAAAGAAAATCCATGGAATAGAAGAAAATATTTGCAAATTATATATCTGATAAAGATCCAATATACAGGATGTGTAAAGGATTCTTAACAACTCAACAATAAAAAGACAAATGACCCCATTAAAAGATGGCAGAGGATTTGAATATACACTTCTCCAAAGAAGATATACAAATGGAATGTGAAAAGAAACTCAACATAACTAGTCATTAGGGAAATGCAAATTAAAACCACAGTGAGATACCACTCCATGCACTAGAATGGAAAGAATAATAACAAGTGTTGCTGATGATGTGGAGAAATTAGTAGCCACATTGCTGGTGTGAATCTAAAATGGTCCAACCACTTTGGAAAACAGTTTTGAAGTTCATCAAAAAGGTAAACATAGAGTGACTATATGATGCAGCAATTCTGGCTAAGAAGTGGAGACAAATGTCCATTAACTGAAAAATATATAAACAAAATATAGCATATCCATACAATAGATTATTATTCAGCCATAATAAAGTACTGAAGTATTGATACATTTTACAACGTAGATCAACTGTGAAAACACTTTGTAAGTCAAAGAAGCCAGACAAACAAGGCTACATGTTGTATGATTCCACTTATGTGAAATAGCCAGACCAGGTTAATTCATAGAGAAAGAAAGTACATTAGGGGTTAGTAGAGGCGGGAAGAAAGGGGAATAGGGAGTGAATTCTCAGGGGTATGGGATTTCTTTCAGTGGTGATTAACATGTTTTGGAATTAGATATTGGTGATGGTTGTACAACTATGAGACTATACTAACTGAACTGCACTCTTCACATGGTGAATTTTATGGCATGTGAATTAGATTTCAAATTTTTAAAAAATGAAAGAGGAAGGAAGGTAGATAAACATCTCTAAAGACTCAAATTCTTAGATGGAAAATGTACCTCAGCTGTCATACTTAAATAAAGCCAAATGCATACGTAAAGACATTGTGTAAGACTGCCCAAAATTACATCAAGAATGAGGAAATCTTAAATGCTATGAAAAGTTGGTATGTTCAGGGAAGCTGCAGCAGTTTGCCTATAATAAAATGACAGCCAACTGACAACAAAATTTGCATGACTAATAATAGCTCCTAGAGGACAATGGAAACATATTTTATATGTCTAAAGGAAAATAAAGCCATGTATAATAGCTAAAATAGCTCAATTATTAGTGACGAGTGGAGGCAAAGTAAAAACATTTTCAGGTATGCAATGACATAATTTACCACTCACTGACTTCACTAAAATACTAAGGGATATGCTTCAACAAGAAGAAAAGTGAACCTCAAAGCAAGATGTAAGATAGAAGAATTAACATGCACACACAAATAAATAAAACAAGTTGGTAAATTTGAGTGAGTGACCATAAAAATAAGGGCCAATTTTTGTGTTAAAATAGGGAACAGAAGCTAGAGGGAAGGAGGTTATTCAACAGAGAGTAAAGGAATGATAAGATCTATTTTGCATTGGGGCAGAACTTTGTAATTATGTAACTTTTTAACACAAAGGATCATCAGTAAAATAACTGAAATGTAACCTAAATCAGCAAATGAACAACGAAGAAAGAGAATATAGAACATGTATCAATTTAATAGAAGGCAGAGAGGAAGAACAAGAAGCCAGGAATAAAGAGTGATTACAAAAGTAGATAAGAGGATCAAGTTCAAAACAAAAACAAAATTAGATAGTAGAGTCAAGCCAAAAATATCAGTAATAACAGTAATTGTAAATGGTTTAAACTCCATTATTAAAAGACAGAGATTATTTGATTAGATGAGAAAAACAAAATCCAGCTCTATCCTGCTTTTAAAAAAACTCACAAAGCATCCTAACGTATGGCAACAGAAATTCTATGCAAAATATAAAGCTCATTCTTTGAGAAACATCATCCATTTTCACACGGTGTGTTAGAGAAATGTGTCACAGGTCATTTAATCATTCGATTAATGGTTATTTCCTGCTTTTTTGCTATTACAAACAATGCTTAATGTTGGACAAGAAAAGCAAGTTGCAACAGGATATATGCCATCTAACACTATATTATATTTTAAGACAAGCAAAAATACTAGATACTTTGTGGGTACATACAAATACAATAATTGAATGAATATATGCACAGGAATAATAAACACCAAACTCTGGATTATGGGTTTTTGGGTGGGGAGAGTTTAATGGGAGGGCACACTAGGTACTTCAACTCTACCTGTGATATTTAATTTTTCAGAAAATATGCAAAATATTAAGATTTGATTAAACTGTATTGAGAGCACATGGGTGTTTGTTATATTATTTATACTTTTCCTTAAGTTGAAAATATTATATATTAAGGAGTTTTTTTAAGTGAAAAATCTATGGCTGTTTTCCAATACAGCTTTGTTTGGTTTCCATGTAGACATGATTTTACATATATTTCAGAGAAATTTAATGTTTCTTTTCTAACCTTGGGAGACATGGGTTGGAATATGAGGATTCAGGTATGAAGAAAAATGTGCAAGTAACATGCTTCCATGCAGAAGATACCAGAGACCACTTCACTAAGTTTGTTTGGTTTCCGAAACTATCGAAGGGTTCCTCCTGAAGCTCCAGGACCAGAAAACTGTTCTAGGGACATCACCTTGATTCCTTGCACATCTAGAGCAAAGTGACTTTTGTATGGTAAAGTGATATCACCTGCAGCCAGTTATTTTCTAGCCCCAACTTCACCTATGCCCCATGAAGTCTGTGAACCCAGTCAAGCTCCATGGGTGGCCCACGAATGATGGAGAGCTGAGGAAATGTTGGCTCTTGCTGGAGAAGTGGCCCAGAGCTTCACCACTTCTATAGTCATGACTACTAACGATGGAGACTAGTCAGTGACTTACCTCTGAGCAGATGTCACAGGGCGCCACAGTCACATCACTTTCTGAAGTGATCCTTAGGCAGAAAGGTACAGTACTGCAGCCCTTCGCTGATGCAGGTAGCTGAGTACGCCTCTGTGTGTGCAGCTGCGGGTGTGCACGGTAGTGTTGGCAGTAGATGCAGCTGTGCTTCTAATCTCCATTGCCTGATGTAGAAAGAGTTTTTGGGTTGAGATGCCAGCTGGCTTGCAATGACATTGTTCTGTGTCCTGTTCTAGGGGACTACGGATAAAGCGTCCATCCAGAGGATTCCTCGCAAGAGAACTGACCAGCTCTGAGGTCTGAAGACATTTTAGGAAGCTTATGTCTCTTTTACCAAAATGAAATATTATGTATGTCATAAGTTATTGAGTGATTAACTTTAAAAATGTTAACTTCTGATTTCCCTAATACAGGCTTTTAAAAATAAATATTTTGATAGGTATTGCACATCTATCAAATATCAGGGACAATGCTAGGTTCTTAGCATTTATCTCATTAAATGGGATAAATAGTATTTCATTTAATCCTCACACCAACCCTCTAAGGAAGGTACTATTATCTCCATTTCCCAAATTAGGAAACTGAGGCATGATCAGATAAATAGCTTGCCCAGAATTAGCAGACTGCATGTCTGTTCTCTTTGTCAAGTCTCATTGCCAGTGGGTAAATACTGACCTCAAATAATTCACTGTGTAACTGCCTTTCTTTCACACGTGCACTCTGCCTGGGGATTAGAACAAGTGCCCATGTGCATACAACTATGGGACGTGGGAGGGATCTTGCACTTTTAAGTGAAGATTCCAGTGAAAATCCTTTTTGCAATTGTCTTTTATCTTCTTACTACATCATTGTCATTCCTACTATGGGCTAAACGAAAGCTCGGTTGTTATACATTGATTTAGCACGTCAGAACTCTAGAACCCTGAAGAAATGTATCTTTACAGGCTTCTGATGGCATAGGTTGTTGTCAGTGTAAGCAAAGGACAAAGCTACTGATCTGGCCTTACACTTCCCATCTTCATATGCACACATGGAAAAATACACATACTGATGGAAAAAATCAAAGACTTAGCTTATGTAATCTCCAAAATATTTGTCTCCTTTGAAATAGTATGCCTCAAATACTTTGTGCTTGCCAATGCCAACAAAATGAAGAACTAAACTGAAGATGATCATCTCCTTGAAGGAGGACTTTCTTACTCTCTTTTTTTATTAATTAAAATAATAGTGTTATTTTTCCGCCTTACTTAACTGCTCCTCCTCTCTCAACTGTTTGTCAGAGAGGGGCTTGAACACCATGACTCAGTGACTCTCCACACTCTAGCACGACCTGTAGAAATGAGATTGTATTATTTTTGTGAAAAAAAAGTGCTCAGGCCTCAGACTTGAAACTTCAAAGGAAAGGAACTTGCTAATGTTCTTCTTTGAACAAACGTGGGTAGCAAATCTAGGTATCAAGACATTGGTGAAGCAAGGAAGAAATATCAAGTTCTGTGGATTCCAATCAGCTTTGCCAGCTGGTCTGTATTCCCAGTGACTCATTTATTCTTTCATAAATGGGAGATTTGTGAAGGTTACTGAGTGTGACCCAGAGGAGTTTACTTATTCATTAAATAATTATCAGTACCAACTGTTACCAGTACAATGATTAAGTTCTGGAGATGCAGGGGTGCCTAAACCCTGTCTCTGTTCTCATGAAATTTAGAGCCAGGACGAATTATGTAAGGGGTAAAGCATAAAGGAAAAGATCAGGGTAACAGTGGTTCAAGGATGGCTTCCAGTGAAGGTGACTCAAAGAATTACTACGGCTTAGCATAAGAAATGCAAAGAGTCTTAAGAATGAAAAGTGCCCCTGTCATTTTCCTAATTACATCGAGATGAGAATTCAGGGACTGAACCTGCTTCCATCCTGGCTGGTTGTGTAAGCCACACTCACTATCCGGGATTTCCAGCACTCCTTTACTTTACACTCACGGTCAGGCATTGTCCAAAGCGGCTGCATGAACCTCCGTATGTATACATTGTGTAGATAGTTTAGAATGTGGGCTAGATTTTTTTGCTTTGCTTAGAATAGCACTTGGTTTCAGCAAAGTGGTTTCCTAGGTAGCTGCATGGAAAAACATGTATGTATATTTTTTCACGAATGCACATTTTGGATGATTAGTCTTTTGTGAATCAGAGTGGTGTGTTCTCTGCCAGATGTTCACAAATTAATTAATTTAATCTCTTCATTGTGTGGTGAGGACTTTCATATAGTAAAATCTAGTTGTGTGAGGAATTTTGTGACTTTTCTGTACCATTAAAAGAAATCCACCAGGGAAGGTGCCATTAGAAGGTGCCCGGTGGTGACCCTTCATCTGTGCTATGTAATCATGATAGCCACATACCAGGTGCCTGTGACATACTGGCGCTCTGCAAGGTTGCAAGGTACCGTACACACATTATGTCGCTTATGTCCCCTTTGGATCCTCACAGCAACCATGCAAGGCAGTTACTATTTTTCCCATTTTACAGAAAAAACAAAACAAAACACCTGAGTTCTGGAATGGATTCTTTCCTTAGGATATCACAGCTAGTAATAACTTAACGTAGTTATTGTCACCCCAAACCCATGCTTCTCTCATAATACCACTTCACCTCACAGTAGATTTTCATGGATCCGAGTCCCGTCATGGATCTTAGCACATGACCAAGGGTTGTAACTTCTCTATGTGATGACCAGGCATTGTCAGCTGCACCCAGCCTCCCTCAGAGCCTAAGCGTAAGATGACTGACTCTCAGAACAAACTTGGCACCTCAGCCAGTGGTTCTCAACCTGGCTACACGTTGGAATCACGAGACACTACAATATACAAATGCTTGGGCTCTACCTTAAAATAATGGATTACTTCAGACCCTCCTGGGGGCAGGGCCCGGGCAGTGAGCACATGTTAAAGCTCTGCAGGGGGTCTGAGGTGCGCCCAGGGCTGGGCTCCACAGGAGGGTTAGGCAGTGTCGGGTGGATGAAGAGCAGCAGAACTAGGTGGTTTATCTTTCCTCTGTGGACATGGAGTCCTCTGGGGACCTGGAAATGCCAGGCACGTCACCTTTTACACTTGGTAGGCTTGGGCTCCAGTGCTGTCAGCTCAGCTGCTTCTGGGTAGCTTCTCAGATAGCGGGCTTCCTGCCCCCTGCGCTCTGCTCTGAGAAGTGGAAATATGGAACCAGGTTAATTAGCATTTTCATTTCCTTGAAGTAACCTCCTTGGAAAGCCAAAGTCTTTTCAAATACAGATGATGAGTTTAATTATTCTACTTTTAATATAAAGGACACATTGAAAAGTTGAAGAGTAGATCATCACCTTAAACAACACTCCATCTAATGGGCATGGTTCCCTCTCTGGGAAAGTATGCTGCTACTGAATTATCCTGGCAATTTCACGTTTTCTAGATAATTCCTGAAATGAAGGATCTTCATCTAAGGAGAGGAATGGGAGCTGTATGCAGTGAGCACCCACCGCGTGTCACTGCGGTGTTTACACAGGCATGGTTTCCTTCCATTTTCACCACAGCCCTCAGCAAGGAGGGTTACCTCTGTTTCCGAAATGGGAAACTGAAATCATGTACCCGAGACAGAACTGAATCCTGAATCTGGCCCCCTGCTAAGGATGGGGGCTGACTACAAATGAGATAATGGATGTGAGAACCCTGAGCAGCACACGAGAGAGAGACCAGGCTCTTGGGCTTCATAAGCAGCAAAGCTCTGGGTTTACAAAAGGTTGTTATATTTCACTTTAACTTCCTAAGATGTCTCTTATGAAGCTTAGATAATGAACAAGGACCAAAGTCTCCCTTTCTGGTGAAATAAATGAATGTCTGCCACTTGCCCCTTAAGGAAAAGACCAACTTTCAAGACCAAGTCAGCCAAACTTCTAGAGTTTCTGCCTTTGAGATTGGGATAACCCTTCTTGATTCAGTCCTTCATGGAACTGACATTAACATCGAGAGGAATCTTTTGGCTGATGTATGTTCTCATGAGTTTACCTTCAAAATGCAATTGATTCATACCAAATTAGCTAATGTGGCAGACTTGGTCAGAAACAGGCATAAACCAGGTTTGGAATTCCAGATAATCTGAAAAGATGAAGCTAGAAAAAGTCAGAGAGAAGCACCTGGAGGCCCAAGCCCTTGGACATGGTCACTGTGACTTTGTGATAATAGCAGTCGCCACGGACCAAATGCACCCTTCATGCCAACACCGCAGTAAATCCTTTACATGCCGCCCTCCTGAGTCCTCCCAACTGCCCAGTCAGATAGCGGTGTTCTCACATCCCTGGGTGACAGAGGGGAAACATGCAGTGTTGAAAGGTAAAGTGTCTTGCTCAAGATAGAGCAGCCAGGAGTGGGGAGAGGCGGTGTTAATAACCGGATCTCTCTGACCACAAGGCTCTCCCCCTCAGTCTTACCTCTTAGTCAGACATTAGGAGCATCCTTTTGCCTGGTCTTTTTCTTTGCTTCCCCAAGGACTAGATTTATTTAGAAAAGACCAGCTGACTCTCAATGTTGGGTCTTCTTGTGGATTTTCTCACAATGCTCAAATGATAGCATCCGTGTTGCTTTCCCCAACTAGAGAATGCCTTTCCATTCCTCACACCTTTGTCTTCATGGTAGACCCAACTGGAAGAAAAAAATATAGTGGAAAAAAAAAATACAGTGGACAGGACAGAAAAAAATTCTCAAGACTGCAAGTAACTTTAATAAATGCATAAAGGATTCCTTCCCAGCCAGGCAGTTTGTTGTGATCAAAATATAGCAACAACATTGGCTAGCTCTCTACAGTCTACAGAACATTTTCAGTGTGTGAGAAATATTGTTACTGTTGTTTCCTTTTTTTTTCACATTTGACAATTTATCTTTTTTGGCATCATTAATATATATTTATATGAGCAACATTGTGGTTACTAGATTCCCCCATTATCAAGTCCCCACCACATACCCCATTACAGCCACAGTCCATCAGCATAGTAAAACCATGCTACAGAATCACTATTTGTCTTCTCTGTGCTATACTGCCTTCCCTGTGCCTCCCCGCTGCTACATTATGTGTGCTAATTGTAATGCCCCTTATTCCCCTTGTCCCTTCCTTACCACTCCCCCCCCCCTCACAGTCCCTTTCCCTTTGGCAACTGTTAGTCCATTCTTGGGTTCTGTGAGTCTGCTGCTGTTTTGTTTATTCAGTTTTTGCTTTGTTCTTATGCTCCACAGATGAGTGAAATCATTTGGTACTTGACTTTCTCTGCCTGGCTTATTTCACTGAGCATAATACCCACTAGCTCCATCCATGTTGCTGCAAATGGTAGCATTTGTTTTCTTCTTATGGCTGAATAATACTCCGTTGTGTATATGTACCACATCTTGTTTATCCATTCATCTACTGATGGACACTTAGGTTGCTTCCATTTCTTGGCTATTGTAAATAATGCTGCAATAAACGTAGGGATGCATATGTCTTTTTAAAACTGGGCTGCTGCATTCTTAGGGTAAATTCCTAGGAGTGGAATTCCTGGGTCAAATGGTATTTTGAGTTTTTTGAGGAACCTCCATACTGCTTTCCACAATGGTTGAACTAGTTTACATTCCCACCAGCAGTGTAGGAGGGTTTCCCCTTTCTCTGCATCCTCGCCAACATTTATTGTTCCTATTCTTTTCTATGTTGGCCATCCTAACTGGTGTGAGGTGATATCTCATTGTGGTTTTAATTTGCATTTCCCTGATAATTAATGATATGGAGTATCTTTTCATGTGCCTGTTGGCCATCTGAATTTCTTCTTTGGAGAATTGTCTGTTCATATCCTCCACCCATTTTTTAGTAGGGTTATTTGCTTTTTGGGTGTTGAGGTGTATGAGTTCTTTATATATTTTGGATGTTTACCCCTTGTCAGATATGTAATTTACAAATATATTCTCCCATAGTGTAGGATGCCTTTTTGTTCTGCTGATAGTGTCCTTTGCTGTACAGAAGCTTTTTAGCATGATGTAATCCCATTTGTTCATTTTTGCTTTTGTTTCCCTATGCGTTCAGGAAAAAGTTGCTCATGTTTATATTCAAGAGATTTTTGCCTATGTTTTCTTCTAAGAGTTTTATCATTTCATGAATTACGTTCAGATCTTTGATCCATTTTGAGTTTACTTTTGTGTATGAGGTTAGACAATAATCCAGTTTCATTCTCTTTGCATGTAGCTGTCCAGTTTTGCCAACACCAGCTGTTGAAGAGGCTGTCATTTCCCCATTACTGTTGTTTCTTTTGTGACGATAAGGAAGGAGATATTTGGAGAGAGTAAAACCATAGTTCTCAAACTATGGCACAGGGGAATTATCTGAAGAGCTCTAAAAAACTCCTGAAGCCTCAGTCTAAACCCCATAGGTACCATGCTTTAACTGCTCTGGGGTACAACCTGAACACCCAGAGTTTTAGAAGCTCCCCAGGTGGTTCTCATATGCAGCCAAGGGTGGGAACCACCAAGTTAAAAATTTCACCCAAGATCCTGGGGTTCACCTGGCTTGATAGCTTGTCTCCAGTGGCCTAGACTTTTGGAATACCTGTTAATATTCCAACCTGGCATAGGTAAGGGAAGAAAAGAAAGCAGTTATTTAAGAGACCTGTTAGCTAGGACCTTTATAAATTCCTTCCTGGGCTATTACCGCCAGTTAAAATGAGGGGACGATGATTTACTTTTGCACATGTGATTATAGCTACCAATAAGGGTATTGGAGAATCCTGTGTATTAAACAGATTATAAGCTCAAATGTTGATAGTATGAATGAGGTAAAATTTCAGTTGACTCTTTTAACTTATTATGGTAGTAATTAAAATTTACTCTGAACTTTGGTCCAAGGTTATTTTAAATGTGGGAGGAAGACTCTGAAGACAGACCATTTGGATGTAAATCTAGAGCCCAGACTTCCTGCATACCAGTTATGAAAACTTTGGCAGTTACTTAAGCTCTTTAAGCATCAGTTTCTTTACCCAAAAAGTGGGTGATAATAGTGTTTGTCTCATAGGGTTATAGCGAAGATTAAAGGCTAATTCATGTTAAATTTTTAGCATTGAACTTAGTACACAATATCTATCAGATATTATGTTATTTTACCACGGTGGATCTTGAAAAGAAAGCCACAGGTTCAGTTCTTCTATCATTACATCCCAATGGAGCTGATGTTACCATTCTAGTCCTTTGCAGTTCAGAGTTCATGGATGATTTTTGTACATTTTTTGAGGGCTTTTCATCAAATTTCAGGCAGATACCACAAATAGACACCGATTTTAGAAATGGAGTGTATGGCAGTGGGATTTTATTCTTCATGTAAAACAACGTTTAAGAGGCAATAAATGGTTACTTTTTAAATCTTACTTAGTGTATGTATTGTGTGTGTGTGTGTGTGTAAATGCAGATAGAAAATGTCTGTGAATGCAAATGGTTTTTCCAAGAGTCCCGTTATGACATTACTTTTGAAAAAGCAGAAAACACATGTCCAACACTTCTTTTTTTTTTAAAGATGCCAATATTAGGATTTATTCAGCAGCTAAGAGCAGACCAGTTGCTGTCTTTGGAGTTAGTGCTCTGCAGCAGAGGTTCAGCAGTTCTCCATATGAAGCTGCTGCTTCTGCAGTGTGGTGGTTCCAGAAGATCACAGTGAAGTCACAGGGCCTGAAAGAACAGAGATGGGTTCGAATGTAGATTATTATTTAATTTATGGGAATTAAGCAGGACTGAGATTATATGAAGACTAGTGACTATTCTCTCTGACCTGCTCTCACTTAGTGCAAAATAACAGGGGGTACTGTATTAGTGATTTAGGATATCATGTGATATGATATCATAAGATAATGATAACAAATTAACCCAGTCTTCCTGTGTTACCTGTTGTGAGATGTTCCTAATAAAAAGGTTTCCTTAGCCTAATAAAATTGGGAATAATTATATGCTATTGGCTGTTATTAGGGATTCATAATATACATCCCCATCATTTAGGTCTCTGAGAAGTCCTGCCGTGAAGATACTAATTTACCTTTAATGCAGTTAAATTTGACTAAGGAACCCCTGCTTCCCCCCAGCACCACCTATTATACCGACAACTTTGTTGAAGGGTACTTTGAGAAAGAGTAGACTAATATAACCTTAAACAAAGACCTTTAAAAACCCTCATTCATTATTTCAATACCTGAATCCCACTAACAATTATATTAGTTTGATATATGAATAAATCTGAATCTGTTTTCTGAAGGGTAATTCTATGCAGTGTTCTTCCACACCAAAAGAAAAGTAGCCACCAAGCAAAATGGTTCCAGGGAAAGAGAGAGAGCGAATACAAGATAGGCTGGTGTGCAGGCAGAGAAAGGCAGAGACACCTTTGGGAGGAATTGTGTTTGTGAAAAAGGTGAGATTTAAACAAATGAGGATGAGAACTCTGAAAAGCACACCGCTTTTCTGTAAAATGAACACTGCATGCACTGGTAAAATAAAGGATGAGGGTGTGTCAGTTCTGTCTTGAACTTTTCCTTTCCTAAGCACGTTTGAGAGTCATACAGGTAATGACTTTCTCAAGTTCAGGCTCTGTGCGGAGATACGTGCCTTTGTCAAATCTTCAGCAGCTAATTTGATCTTTTCTCCAAGTAGAATATGTCCCCAAGAGGAAAAGGTCCAGCTTGCTGATAATCAAGGCTCGGAAGATGAGGGTTCGTTTCCCACTTCTGGTTCTTCTCTAGGGGGAGGACTGTAACACTACTGCTTGTGTTCAGCTGCGGCAAGTCATTGAACGACGAAGGGTCAGAACCCCCTCCAGTATTTCAGGAAAAGCCGGAAGACAAATGAAATTGTCCTTAAGAGGCTGCACCACACCCTGGAAGAAAGGTCCCCACTAAATTCTAGATGGCGCCCTCATCTCTGGCTCTATTTTGCCTGTCATCAAATCACGTTCCCTTGCAGAGGGGAAAGGCAATCAATGCATATCAATCAAACAACGCTGTATAAATTTCCCTTTTTCTCCCACATTTTGAGTGAGGGTGACAGCAGGCATGTAAGTATTTGCACAGGCTTAGTGGGGAGCCGATCTCTATCAGCAGGTTCAACTCTATTTGCAGCGACTCCAGTGGCAAGGAAAGTTTTTGTTCAGACAATCAGAATTCCAGCAAATGGTAAATGCCGCTTCATGCTGAGAAGTGGGAAATTCAATAATACTTTGGCTGAGGTCCTGCTGAGCAGCAGAAATAGAATGAATATGGAGAGGGATTGTAACTTGAAGAGCAGTAAATCAGCTAGCGGAGGAGACATTTGCAACAATCAGCTGAAGCCCTCTCCTGTGTCTACTCTGTTCTCCAGGGTAACAGGACTGTTTACATTTGTTCCTAGATTGTATTGTGCTGCGATCCCTTGTTTAGCCCAAGAAACAGAATTCAGCACTCTGAGATCTAAAAAAAAAAAATCTCTGTTTTTCTGCATATGCGTTATGATTGGCACGGCAGGACCGTTTGCTGAAAGTCTTTCTTTGTGTTAGTCTAACTCAAAAGGCAAAGTTGGTGTGGGTATTATGGAACATATAAGAATAGCGCCACTTTTTATGCCTGAACACTTTTGTCTTCTGTGGGCAAGTCACAAGTTTCAGAGGGGGTTGCTAGAACGGAAGTCCCATGAGGGGAGAGATTTCATCTGTTCTGTTGCTGTTATATCAGCCGCACACTGTAGGGGCTCTTAGAAGTTGATGAGTGGATATTATCTGTAGGCTGTGAAAGGTGTATTCAGCTATGAGCTAAGATGTCTAATACTGTAGCTCAAAGTTAACTCAATTTTACTGACTTTCTATTTTGTGGAATAGCTCTGATACGTGATTCCATAGAAAAAAAATTTTGTACTATGTTTCTTTTTCAAAAGTTACAACACTGAAACATCATCATAGAAAAATTGAAAATGTAAACAACCGAGGAGAAATAAAATAGCCATGTTTATACTACTCAGAGATAATCCCACTGCTTTAAGTGTATGTCCTTCCAGATTTTCCTGTGCACATATTTATGTTTTATAGTGATGAAATTAGATGAGATATACTGCATTCAAAAAATTTAACAGTATTACATAAACCTGTTTTTATTAAGAGATAGCAATATCATTTTCCAGTTTCACAATAGTATATTTTAAGGATGTATCAAACTCAACCAATTCTCTATGATTATACATTTAAGTTGTTTCTGATCTTTTGCTTAATCATGAATGCCATGCATTTTCCTGTTATTGGAAGAGATTTGCAAAGCTGTTTTTTCTTTAAGGTAACCTTTTGTTTAATAGATCTGTCCCCTAATCTGAGCCCTCCAAGTGACACCTGTGTATCACTCCTTTGCTGGTCCTTTAAGTGGGGGTGGAGTAGCCTCAGTGAGAGCTGTTGTTTGAGATGACTCAACACCAGCTCTGCCCCTTCATGCCTTTTACCTAATTATATCTCATCTGTTTGTGATTATCATTTAACCTGGTTGTACCTTTATTCACTTTTAAATAGTCTCACTAACTAATTTGTCAGGGAGACAAAGCATCTCTCACCACTGCTTTCTAGCAGGACTGAGAATGGGAAGAGCTGGGGCAGGTGGGGTGGGGGCTAGAGCAGCAGGGAGAGCAGTGAGGAAGAATCAATTAGTATTTTATGTTCTTCTGTTGATAGATCTGCAAGTAAGATGGTGTACGTTTATTATTATCTAAAGTCCATAATTGGCTCAGATTTCCTTGTTGTTACCTAGTATCTTTTTTCTGTCCTGGGATCCCCCCCAGGACAGTGCATTCAGTCATGTCTCCTTGTATTCTTCTTGGCTGAGATGATTTCTCAGACTTCCCTTGTTTTGGGTGACCTTGACAGTTTTGAGGAATACTGGTCAGATATTTTAGAGAATATCCTTCAACTGGAAGTTGTCTGCTGATTTTCCATCATTAGAAAGGGATTATGTATTTTGGGGGGCCAGACCATGCAGGTAAAGATGTCACTATGTCCAACCCTCACTAAAGGCCTCTCCTCCTACATAAATTACTTACATAAACTATTTAGAATTTTTCTGCATGAGAGATTTGTCTATTCTCCTACAATTATTGATGTATTTGAATGTTTATTTGTGTCAGTATGGACTCATGGATATGTATTTATACCTTGGGATCTAATTCAATACTGATGTATTTAATTTGTTATTCAACAAAATATTCAACTCAAGTTATTCCAACTTTGTTATTTGGGAGCACTTTCATTTGGAGACTCCTTTGTCCTGTCATTGTGTTTTGTTTTGTTTTGTTTTATTTTTAGCACTTTCTCACTTCCTGGCACTACAAGATGCTCCAGGTTCATCTTGCATATTTTGTTCTCTAGTCCTACAATCAGCCATTTCTACAAAGAGGCCTGCTTCCCATCACTGGAGAATGGTATTAGAAATCAAAATCCGGGCACTAGGAGTGCTCATTGTTAATTGAGCATTGTTACTTTAGGCCAGGGAGCTATGTCATTGCTTCTAGGCCCTTTCAGCTGATAGAGCAAGGAAATACATGCTTATCTGCAAACTCCCACTCCAACAGTGAGAAACTGGCTGTCAGTATCCACTATCTGTTTACATAATTTTTCAATTCTACTGGACATTAGAGTGTTAGAATTGTTAACCTGTACCTCCGTGGCAAACACCTTTTTCAGTTAGCATGCAGTACTTGTGTACAGTTGCACTGCCTTTAGTTTAACAGTATCCACTCATATCCAAAGTTACTTAGGTGAGCATCTTTTTTACCCCACCCTATGTAGTGAGGTTGTTTCCTGTATTTGTAGTACAATTAGATGGTCTTGTAACATCCTGCATTTCATTCTGTCATTCACTCACCTCCTAATTATTTTTTACATATGTGTACATTAGGGTTCACTCGTGCTGCAGAGTTCTATGAATTTAAACAAGTGCATAGTGTCTGTGTCCACCACTAAATGTGATATGGAATAGTTCATAGCGCTTAACATCCCCTGTGCTTCACCTTTTAACCCATTTTCTTCCTCTGAACCCATGGCAATCACTGATATTTTTATCATCTATTGTTTTGCCTTCTCAACCGCATCATGTAAATGGAATCATACAGTATGTAGCCTTATCAGACTGACTTCTTTCATTTAACAATATCATTTAAGATTCAGCTCTATGTTTATGTGACCTGACTATTCACTTATTTTTATCACTGAAGAATATTCCATTGTATGGATGTTCTGCAATTTGTTTATCCATTTAAATATTGAAGGACATCTTGGTTGATTCCAGTTTTTGGCAATTATGAATAAATTTCTATAAAATTAATGTACAGGTCTTTATAGAGACATAAGTTTCAAATCAGTTGTGTAAATACCCAGGAGCACAGTTGCTGGATCATATGGTAAGACTATATCTAGCTTCATAAGAGACTGTCAAACTGTCTTCCAAAGTGTCTGTGACATTTTACATTCCCTCCAGTGAGAATGAGTTCTTGTTGTTCTGCATCCTCACCAGCATTTTGTATCATCAGTTTTGTTTTGGATTTTATCCATTCTAACAGGTGTGTTCTGTATATCATTGCTGTTTTAAGTTCCTAATGACAGAAATCGGTGAGCATGATTTCCTATGCTTTGCTATCACTCACATATATATACATATATCTTCTTTGGTTAGGAGTCTGTTTAGAGCTTTTGCTCATGCATAAATTGGGTTGTTTGTTTCCTTTTGTTGAATTTTAAGAAGTCCTTTTATATTTTGGACACAAGACCTTTATATATATATGTTTTGCAAATGTTTTCTCAAAGATACACTTTTTTATTAGCACTTTAGGATCGGATACTAGCGTTTTCGACGCTAAAAGTTTACACGCAATGCCAAATGCTAATGACTCTGCAAGCCTGTTTGCTTTGTTGGACACCAGAGTGACGCACTTGCTCCCTCTTACTTCCTTAACGCCATCCATTCATTGCTAAAGAACCTTTCTCTTCTGGGGTCATCACTGTCCAACTCTAGGAATTTGTCTTTATTTGTTTTAAGTTAATGACCAAGACAATTATGTGCTTACTCCCTTATCTGTAGTAAGATTTCCAGGGAGGGTCCAACCTTGTTTGCTTCCTTGTTTTAAAGAAAACAGACAGATCTAGGTGAGAGGAAGTTGCCCACAGGGTTTAGGTTGCCATGTCCCTGCGAGGCTAACAGTTGTCTATCTTCCTTTGCATGGCCTCCAGTCATCAAGCCTCCTCTGCGTCATTTTAAACGTCCTGCTTACGCATCTAGCTCCTATGCACCTTCGGTCCCCAAGAAAACCGATGAGCTTCCTGTGAGGTTCAAGATGCTGGATCAGAGGATCAAAATGAAAAAGATTCAGAACATCTCACATAACTGGAACAGAAAATAGGCCAAGGGGAAGAGAGAAAGTGAAGGAGAAGCCTATCCTTTTGCCTCTCAGCACTCACCGGCCACTGCGGGATATGCCTCCAAGACCCTTGGAGGCCTTCGGGGCTGGTGCTTTCATGGCTGACTTCACCGAAGCAAAGTGGAGGCTGTGTGTGATTTTCTCTTTTTTGTTGTGTCGCAGTCACTGGATTTGGGGGTCAGTGTAGGCCCCAGCAGTCAAACGGTAGTCTCATGTGGCTTTCATTGGTATAAATCTTTGAAAATCTCAATTGGACCAAAATTAAAATGATGCGGTCTGTTCAGAAAAAATGAAATTCCTCCCACTGACAATCTTTTCATCCCTGGAAGTTGACTTGCCCCAGTGAGAATATTGGTTTAATAATCATCGTATTTAAGAAATGCACTCCTAAAACATCATTTCTGATTTTAAATACAATATAAGATATGTTTAGAGGTACTTTCTTAAATACAATGATTATTACAGTATTTAAAATTCTAGTGAATAGGTAACTTTCAAAGTAAATATTAAAAACAAAAATTGTAGTTCTGTAGGTAACCATCATAGAGGGAAAAGAAGACTGAGAAATTGTGTCCATACATGTTCCTGGACTCAGGCAGACTGTTGTTCCAAGTCCCATTGCACACCTCCCGTCCGAGAGCCCCGTCACATCTGTAAGGATGCGAGAGTTTGCAGGAGATCGTTTTGGCTCTACTTCCTCACAGCTGACAATATGAGAAATCAATGGGATTCCCATGCTTCAGAGACTCCAGGTTTGAGATTCACCCCAGGAGATGTCTGTTGGTTCTTGTGGTCCTAGGGAAGGAGGGTTAAATGCTGAACCTAATTTGAATTCCTTATTTGCAGCTTTTTCTCCAGAAGGCTGGAGATACCTTTAAGTTAAATTTCAGTTCCTCTTTCCAGTAGACCACATATCTGAGGCCCTTTGGGGCTCTAAATCCCGTCATAGCTCTCAGCAGAATAGAAGTCTGCAACCCACCTCTCTGCATGATGGCATGTTTAGCCTGTCTGTATCTCTCCTAGAGTTTTTACTTTGGGACTAAAATCACACAAAAGAGTAAGAAGTGGTTAAGGCCAGAAATAGCTTTCGATCCCTTCAGATTGATGCAGTGGAAAACCTTAGATTTGTTGTCTGGCAGGTCTGCTCTCCAATCCTGTCCCATCAATAACTAGTTGCAGGTCCTCGATCTAATGGCATGATCTTTAAAGGCCTCAGTTTGCTTAACTAGAAAGTGGGGCTCATAATAATAATAAGAGTCACTGTGACTCTTTGTTCTGGAACACCATTGTCCTTCTTAGCCCCCTGCTTGGTGCCTGAGCAGAAGGACCCCTTGGCAGGCTGGTCGTGTCTATCCCACCTGAACCGGGTTAACACAACAGGTAATTCCTATCTGTGTATATACAAATGCCTAGGGTTTCCGTTTGGTCACATAATGCGACAGCCCGTGGAGTAGTGGCCCCTTTTCTAGTATGGATCAGGTCCTCAATCTAATGATATAATCTTTAAAAGCCTCAGTTTGCTTAACTAGAAAGTGAGATTCATAGTACCCACTCTGCCAGTTGGGGTGAAGATTAAGGATAATGTAGGTCTTGCTCATCACTGTCGAGCTCGGTGAGTACTAGGAGCGCAGCAGACGTAGCTGTGAGCACGCCACCTCTGGGACCGAGTCCCCAGCATCCCTGCACAGAAGGAGCTGAGCCCTGGTGGTCCCAGCCTTTGGAGTCTGACTATAAAGGGTTTAGTGTCTGCTCCTGCCCTCATTCTCCACCATTCGCTTCTGATGCACCAGCGTCATGCAAGTTGAGCCAGCTCCAGAGTTTGGTGCCCATCATGCCACTGAGCAATTTACTTATAATGTGCTTTACGATGGTATTTCAGGGCAATTTAATTACTACACAAAAAGAAAAACCACTGTGACTTTTTGTTAGGGAACACCATTGTCATTCTTAGCTGCCTGCTTGTTGCCTGAGCAAAAGGACCCTTCTGCAGACTGGTAGTGTCTATCCCACCTGAATCAGGTTAACCCGACAGGTAATTCCTACCTGTGTGTACACAGCTGCCTAGAGCTTCCTGCATAGAACCATTTGGTCACATAATGCATCTGCCTATGGAGTCGTGGCCTCCTGGCTACCATGGTCCAGCCCACAAATGATGTTCCTTCAGTCACAGGCATTGAGACTTCAGTGTGGCCATGCTGTTTTGACTGGGCTTCTTCATGTTGGAAGTAGTAGTCCTGGGAAGAAAGTTGGCTCTGTCTGTATTCTTTTATCCCAATATGTTAATTTTCAACTTTTGCTAATATTTTAATTGAGCACATGTACAAATATTGAGATTCTGCATTGCTTGTAAAATGCCTACCGTGTTTTTTTTGCACGATGGATTGTATAGGAGTTATACAATTATATTCTTACGGCAAATAAAAAGATGCTTTCAAGGGACATTATTGTATGAGAGTCATCTTTTTCTTTTATAGTATTCTGGAATTCATTTCTCCCATGCTTGATGCTCTTCAGGTCCGAATATCTTGTCAAGATAAATAGTACAGTTTACCCTTTTTAATTTGCTTCCTGATTGTATAGGTGATAGCTTTTTTTTAAGCCTTGTCCTCTCTATACCAAAAACCCCATAACTTAATTTGTTAACATGAGCGACCATAATAGCAGCTTGTCTATAGGTGATCACCTGTGTTATCAGGTCAGTTTACGTCATTCCAGGCCAAGCTGCACAGCTGGTGGTGGTGGCCAGGAACTGGGACCTCAGGGTTAGAAACACCTGTCATGACATCTTGGCTCTATCATTTGCCCTTTGAGCTTTACCAAATTTCATAATCTCTCTGAACTTTAGTTCCTTCAGCTGTAAAATGAGAATAATGATAGTACCTGGTTCAGCATAGCACAGGCCTGAGCATATAGTAGGGACTCAAGAAGTATTAGCTATTCTTTCTTGGACAAGGAGTGGAGTGTGGGAAAAAAAAGTTAGGCTTTTGAATTTAAGAGCAATGCCCCTTACTAGTCCTATGACATCAGGTAGGCTGGTAATATTCTTCAACTTCAGTGAAAAGAAGTTAATAATTTACCTAAGTATTACCACCACCCCTCTGGCTGTCCCCACAGGCACTGGTTTCTGTCTCACACTGCACTTTCGGATGTATTTCCACATTCAGTCGGAAACCTGGCAGCCCCGCCTCCACGCCCCCTTCCCCTGTGTTCCTGCTGCCGGCGTTCATGGGTCTCCATCTTTCATCTGCTGTGGCCACCTCTGGCTCTCATGTGCCACCTCCCTGTGTCTTGCTTCCTACAGTTGTCATCCTTTTTTCTGTTCCTATTCATCCCATTTATGTTCTCACACCTGTTTTTTATTCTTCCAAAGTTCCACTAGCATAAATCTACTGTATACAACAAACTTTATCTGAAGGTTTAGGATGATGGCACAGCAGAAGCAACTACTTACATTAAAAATTTGACATTATCACCTTTTATGGAGGATTTCTCACTGGCAGTATCTTCCTTTGACACGGATTTGCCTCTAACTTCTTGGATTTCTCCTTCTACCAAGACCTTTCTCCCCTTTGAACTTCACTTTCCTGTGAATATACAGAGTCCATTTCTTACTCCCTATACCACACAAGTTCTAGGTATTTTTAAAGCTTATGAGCTCATCAAAAAGGGCATTTACTCTGGGTCCTGCTCCTAAAGCACAAAGAACTGACAGAAGCTTAGAAGTGACATTTTTTTTTCTTTAATCCAATTCTTAGGCAGGACCAGTCCCTGTGAGAAATGTCTCTCACTCTTCCACCACTGTCCCTGCCCAGAATAAGCCCCCAGAAGACCTGGCCATTCCTCTCGCATTTGGTTATACTACCAACCTCACATGGGTTGGGCAGTGGCTATAGGAACAGGTGCTCGGAGAGCGCTGATGCCCTTCTCTTCCCGCCACAAGCCAGCTAAGCCTCACCAGTGGGGTGGGTGGAGGATCATTGACTTGTCTCCAGGCTTGACCCTGGGCATATTCTTCAAGACCTAGTAGAAAGTTTCATCTTCTCTGGGACATAAGCGCTGATCTCCTGGACTGGAAGCAGTCTTTTGCCTTGGTTAATCCTCAAGAATGCTCTGTTTTTCCTTCTTTGTGACACTTCAGTGATTCTTCCTCAAATTAAATAGACCTTGATTCTTCCCTACCATATTATTATCTCTGGGAAAGCAGGGACTGCCCTCCTCCCCACCTCCCCTGCCCTTTTTTTTTCATATTTACATGCTCTATGGCAACCAACACAGTACTTTATATAAAAGAGATCTTCAAAAATGTGATGGCTAGAGATGGTACCAAACCAGAGTAAGACAGAGACAGAAAATGTATAAACATGTGTGTGGATAAAGTGAAGGCTTCTGTGGCCAGGATTCTCACCTGGCCCTTGTCGGCTAGCTCACTACACATGTGTAGGTAATACATTGTTATTGACTCTATATAAAGAGCTCCGCCCAGTGCTCTGGGTGACATGGCCACAGGGCTACAGGAGAGCAGAGACCGGAGGGGTGGCAGCACCAAGGACAGAGACTGAGACGGCTGCGGGGACAGAGAGGCCCAGAGGCAGGGACTGGCTTGCTGCGTGCAGACTCGCTCTGAGTGGACGGAATTCTGGTGCTCGACCTGTCACAGTGGGAAAAAAGTTGGATATAAACCCTTTCACCCCAAGAATGTTCCATTGTCATTTTTTGGTCTCATTGAGTCCCTAGTGAACTTGTCTGGGCTGAAACCCATTGACAAGGAAATGTGACAAATAGATTACCATGCCTCAGTTCTTCACTTATGGCAGACACCACTTCTCAGTCAGTGCGTCCTTTCTCACCAAGTCCAGACAGCCTGAAGAGCCTTCCAATGCAGAACTCCATGCAATTGTTTCTAATGCACTGGCATTTCCATTCTGTTAAAAATCAATGTAGCATCCCTAGATGAAGATACTGCCTAGTTTTGCCATTACTCTAATTCTCTGTGGATTCAACATCTCTTCATGTGTCAAAATCTCAGTTGATTTAGAAAAAGAAATGTATGTTTAAAGATTGAAGTATCATTATACTTTTCTAAAGAAAAAACCCTACTTTGCTGCTTAAAGGTGTCTTTCATCTTTAGATTCAAAATTCCTAGAGAAGAAAGGAATAAAGCTCCAGACATTAGAGTCTTGCCCTTAAAAGTGGGTAGTTTGCCAAAGCTGTTCTGTCCCCCACACATCTACCCATGGGGGTCCCTTATGATCCAGAGTTTTGGAAACAAATACCAGACTGTTATCTTATCATTTCCTAAAATAGGCTAAAATGCCCTGGGTGATGTTGCATTAGAAAACACAGTTGTGTTTTCAGTCAACAGTCTCCCATCTGAAAAGAATTTGTTAAGCCAAATGAGAGGGGTATTACTGAAAGGCCATCATGCCTTGCTTATTACTGGAAATGAGACTGATTCTATGATGAACTAGTGGTACAGGACTTGGGGAAGGCGCACACTTAAAAATTACAGTGGTTTAATGGGGTGGAATCAAATCACAGATCTAAGCTGAATACATTACACTCACGTCTTATGCTGCACTGCCACCTGGTGTCTAGTAGAGGCATGAGCTTTTTGCTGAGTTCCAGGGACTAATGGTGATAGTTTTTCGCTTGATGAATATTGAATCTTTGCAAACGGGCAGGTAGCCTGTGGAGAATACTGCTTCTGTTCTGAAATAGTGCTGCTGCATTTCTGTATAGGTTTATTCTGTGAACAACCACAGGGCTTAGGTTCTTGAGTAATCCTATTGTTTAAAAAAAGAAAAACCTTAACTTATGGAAAAATAGAGTTGGA
The DNA here is from genome assembly GCA_032199065.1 of Smutsia gigantea. NCBI lineage: Eukaryota > Metazoa > Chordata > Mammalia > Pholidota > Manidae > Smutsia > Smutsia gigantea. Next base: position 187,664 of record JAVSCE010000338.1, on the reverse strand, counting down.
GGAAACAATGGGAGACAAATGATAGAAATCTTCTCTAAATACAAAAAGACAAAATCTGTGACATTTTATATATGGAATTAAATTATTTATAGTACCATTTAATTACAGTATCAATAATTTCTGTGTATTATCCCTCGTCTGCTAACATGTTGGCACAACCTCTGTTTCTAAGCCCTTTCCCCCTTACCTGTTTCTTCTAGAGTAGCTATAAAAGTTAACATTCAATTGCCCGGTTTTCTTATATTTCGGGTTGGCCATGTGACACAGTTTTGTTTAATGAGAGATAAAACTGCCTCTTCCAGTTGTCCTTATTCCTGCCTGGGTTACCAACTTTGTTTAATGAGACATAAAACTGCCTCTTCCAGTTGTCCTCATTCCTGCCTGGGATACCAACTTTAGCCTGGATGTGCAGCAGCCCTCTTGTGTCTGTGAGGTGATGAGCATGAAAATGAAATCCAACAGGCTGACCACAGGGGAGCAGAAAGAAAGGGCCTGTATCCCTGACATATCTCTGAACCATGACACCATCCCTCGTCTGACTTCTTGGGACTTAATTATTGTGTGAGAAAAATAAACTCCCATGTCTTTGAGTTACTGTTAAATTACTGTTTCTCCTGCTACTTCTGAAGCTTATTCCTAAGTAAAAGACTCTGCTTCCCTGAAGTTTCATTAAAATGCTTACACATTGGTTTTAGTTTTTTGCAGAACACAATGTGTGTGTGTGTGTGTGTGTGTGTGTATATACTACAGTCCCCAGAACTGTCCAGCACCGATGAGATCGTACGACTTCAGTTGTTGATGCTGTTGAAAACACAAGCTGTCATTTCTTCTCTGTTGCCTCCCTTCCTCTTAATTGCTGAAGGAGGGCAGTTGCAGGTACCTGAATGATAAGCAGGAATTCCAAATGGGGTGACGGGTGACTTCATTATATGCATCCTCCACAGAAGGGGGGTTCATGAGAGCCACACAAAGTTGAGCCACACCACCTTCTAACTGTTCACAGCAAAATGTTCAAGGCAGACTGTTCTGATTAACCCTTAAATGAGGCTTGCACGGCTGACTGCTGTTTCAGGACGTGCCTTCTTTTTGCAGAGTGAGATAGGAAACAAAAACCTGCATGAATGTGCAGACCAGTTCTCAGGCACCTCAGTTTTAGGAGAGAGAATAAAGCTAAAATCAGGAAACTGAGTCATTTAAAGTGTCTTATGTCCATGTGCCCCTTGCAAAGTCTTTGTGGTTCACACAGTTGGTGTGTCCCATTTGAGTCCTGTTGTTTGAAACTCCTTGGGTGGGGCTTGCTTCTCCCTTTTGGATTTGACGGTTTTACATATTTTGGTGGGACACCCTTTCATGGACAGCTTACCACACCAGTTTCCTTTTCTGCTGGCCACCCGCTTAGACTTCTTCTCAGAGCCTCTTGCAATTAGGCTGGCTACATGACTGGTTTCTGGCCAAAGGAAAGGGGGAAAAATGATGCATGTGTCCTCCAGCTTCAGCCCCAGAACTCCTGTATACTTCTCAACAATTTCTCTTTGGGCGCAGTGGAGGGTGCTGAGGCCTTAGGGGTTGCTGGAACCATGAGATGGAAAGTGTCTGAATGACTGAGTAGAGAAAAGCAGCTCCTCCACCGAGCCTCCAGTGCCACCACCCACACCACTCTGTGACATGACGGGGAACAATCCATTCATGTCATAACCCACTGAGATTTGGGGCTGTTTATTTCAGAAGTTAGCTGGCCCTGATGAACAATGTTTTCTTTCAAATTTCTGCAAACTGTGTAATCAAAACTATGCAAAGTTTTACTTTCCTTGGTCTCTTACGGACTCGGGTGGGTGAGGAATTGACCTACATGTGCTCTCACTGTCCCAGTGCTTTAGGTTTTGTATTTGTGGGGAGAGAGAAGGGGAAAATCTCTTGGTCTTTAGATTGCTAAATCTGCTTATTTTAAAAATACCTCTAGAATCATTCTAATGGTTCTTAATGTTTTATTTCACCCCTAACATCAAGTGGATAGTTTTATTTACATACAAAGACTTTACGGAAGGAAGGCATGTCACACTTATACATTGATATTTGCGTACAGATATATGTGTATTTTTCCTCCTAAATCTTTGTGAATGCTATTTATTGTAAATAATAAAATATACATTTACTGTTGAATTCATAGTGACTTTTTCTTTGTTATGTATTTTTTCAAATAATGTTTTCCGAAAGTCTAATTTTTCTCATATCAAGGGGGTACATTTTTGATACTGATACAGAGAACCATTGACTTAGAAAATCTCTAATGTTTGTTCCCCTTTCTAAAATTCCATGGTTTCAGGTAACTGTTTTCTTACTTACAGGTAAACTTATTACTGTCCATTCTATGACAACTCGGAGAGCCCACAATGCTTAACAAAGAGGAGAATGTTTTTATTTTGAAATCAATTAATAAATTGAGTTCCATTTTCTAAGATGAATGCTGTTTGTAGTTCATTACAAATTTTGTTAGACACCTAGAAATAGCCTACTGCAATAGGGGTTAAAAGTACAAACTGACAGGTCAACTCAAAGTTGTAGCCACTAAAGCTACCAGACTGATATTTTTCATTGTAAAGTTGATAGAGTCACGTGGATAAAATGAGAGTTCTTGTGGCCAGGATTCTCACCTGGCCCTGGTTGGTTAGCTCACTGCACACCTGTGGGCAATACATGGCTGTTGACTCTGTATAAAGAGCTCCGCCCAGTGCTCTGTGCGCAACATGGTGGTATGGCTGCAAGGCTGCAGGAGAGAAGAGCAGAGGCTGGAGTGGTGGCAGCTCCGAGGACAGAGGCCCAGAGGACGGCTGTGCGGGACGACTGTGCAGAGGGGCCCAGAGGCAGAGACCGGCTTGCTGCCTGCAGACTCGCTCTGAGTGAACGGGATTTTAGTGACTGACCTGCCACCTGGAAATAAAGTTGGGTATAACCCTTTCACCCCAAGAACAGTTTTGCTGTCAATTTCTTTGGTCGCACTGAATCCATAGCGAACTTGCCCGGGGCTGAAACCCATTGGCAAGGCAAGTCACTTCCCCTGTTTACAAACACTGGTGGCCTCCCGCATCTCTCAGAGCACAGTGTGAGTGCCTTAAGCCTAAATTCAGGCACCCTCTGTGGTCTGCACCTGTGGCCTCTCACCTGGCCTTCATTCCATGCCTCACCCTACCTACTCCATGAGCTTCAGCTGCTGGAAACACCAACCGTCCCAGGGTTTGCAGCCTTTCAAGCCGTTTCCTCTGCGTGGTCTGGGTCAGCCGGTGAGCCAGCATTGGAGGTGAGAAGGGACAAGGACACATCAGGGAGGAGCAGCATCTGGGGTGTGGTCCAGGGTGGGCCGAGCTAGCTGGGATCTCACGGCCTGGACAGAGACTTGCAGTCCCTGTAAGTCAAGGTCACGATCCAAGAGGACCAGCAACACTGCTCACTGAGAAGGGGGTGGTGAGACAGGGTGGTCAGAGGGGTCAGCAGCCGCCCTGCATTTGAGTGCTCTTAGGTGGACCGTAGCAGGGCTCCTGCGAGTGCCCTGGGGTCCTAACACACAACCCTTATCTAACTCACTTCACAGCTGCATAGCTTATTAGCTGTATGAACTTGGACAAGCGATTTAACCCTAAAAGCAACTACTTCCTTGTTGATTAAGTGCACATAATAGTAGCTGGAATGATTACATTATAATGATGCACATAAATCTGATAGCACAGAGCCTAGAACATGGTCCGTGCTCAATAAATGGTTATTCCTATTCTCATTGAGATCACAAGTGTGTCCAGGAGCCTTCTGGCAATGAGGGCATTAGCTCTCACTCATGGCAGAGATTTCTAAGGGCCCTGGGAAAGCTCTTTGGCCGCCTCCCCCTTCTGTAATTTTTTGCAAGCTGGTGATGCCTGAGTGAGGCTTTTTCCTATTCATTTGAAGGTTTAATCACTATTGAAATCCTCTCTGGAAAAGCTGGTTTGTGTGTGTGTGTGTGTATCTATCAGTTATTGCTGACAGCAGTCAATGATGTCTCAGTGAACAGGAAATCTTCAAAAACCCTGGGAGATCTGAACAGATAATTATACAGCATGAGCAGAAAGTTGCCATGGACTTTGGAGGCCAAGGATTTGAGGATGGGGGTGGGAGGTAGGGGCACCTATGGGGTGTGGAATGAGGGATGTACAGAGGTCTGTGGGGGCCGAGGGCTGGGATCAGGAGGGGTACCTGGTGTTCTCCAAAAGGAGCAGACACATTTTGAGTATTTCCTGTGAGAAGGTGTCTGTGGGACAGGATCACTCTTTAGTGCATTATATCCTTACCCCATCATGAATAGGAGTTATCATTCCTGTTCTATATTTTTGTTTTATATAAGGGAGAATGGAGTCTAAAAGAGTTCTGTGCCCCCCCCCCCAAGACCACTGGTGACTGGTGGAGCTTGTGTCTGAACCCCAGGCTGCCTGAGTCCAGAGCTCTGGCTTCTTTACCAGCTCTCCACCTTTCCAAGGAACCAGTGGGTCTGCTGCGCTCCTGGCTCCCTGAAGGCTGCTTTCAAAGTGCTTGTTGCTGTGGAAATTAGCCCCCTTGTAATGGCCTCTCAGAAACACCTCCTCTCCTACCCGTAGTTCTTTTCAGGCAACACCTGTTTCAAATGAGATTGTGTGCGTCTCTGCTTTTCCTCACCCCTTCTCGGCTCACACAGTCCTTCCTCCTGGCCTGCTGGGCTGAGCGGCTAGCAGGAGGTGTGAACTTAATCTCCTAGGACCCACCCCATCACGTGGGGCACCTAGCAGGACCTTGGTGATGGGGTGGGGAGGAGGTAGGGTACAGATGGGGGCTGGGAAGAGAAACACTAGCCCAATGAGAAAACAAACAAATGTCTATTGAGTATCTGCTATGATGTTCAGACTTGATATTTTCTTATTTAATAGTCCTTTGAAGTAAGCAAGGCTTAAATTTCCTGTTCATTCCTTTTCATTACTGATGTTGACCCAAATCAGAGAATTTCAGAATGGTCGTTGCAGAAGAAACAGATACGAGTTTAGGTTTTAGACTTCCTGTACTGTACTTTGGTATCTTTGGAGTGGAGATGATATTTCATATGTGATAGAATGAATTCAGACCATTGTTTTGGGGAGGTCAGTCTGAGCTACTGAAATGCTAAGTTCTTGATTCTAGGTTTCAGAAGGAACAGTTTTATTGTACATCACGATGAAGAGACCAAGCTAGGCTAATGGGGGTGGTCATTTATTCCTTGCTGCAGCTATGTTTAGAGTTAGAGAAGTTGTTTTAATGAACTAATAGTAATGAGAACATCAACTGTATTAAGTGGCAACTTTTAAAACGTCGCAAGCCTGGTCTGGCCTGGCCTTGGCCTCCTGCATCCGGTCACACCATTATTACACTTTGCCATGTTCCATTTCTTCAAAGAGCTCCCTCTGCACAACCTGTTTATCTTTGGAACGTCACGCTCGTGTGTCCTTTTCTTGCACAAATACACACATATTTTTTGTGCACCTATAATTTTAACTCTTACATTTTTTTTCCGTGAGCAACAACTTTACAAAGTAAAAATAAATCGCAACCTTGTCTAAAGTATCACAAAAATCTGCATATACGGGTTCCAAGTCAGTATTTGCTGAATATTAAAACAACTTACATTAGCCAACAACTGCAATTTGAGAATTTCTCCAGAAGATGGCGGTGGTGTGTAGGAAGAAAAGCTCTACACTCTGGGACGGTGGTCCTCAGGTTAGAGAAGAATGGAGTCTGGCTGGAGACATTCCATCTAAGTCAGCAAGCATGTATTGAGCCCTTCTAGTTGCCAGGCACTGCCCTAGGTATGCAGTGGATCCAGTAGCAGTGAGGCAGGGTCTCCCAGCAAAGGGACATCAGAGTCTTAGAGGAGAATGTGTCCTCGTGAATCAGGCAGGGTCATTCATTCATGCTACTCTTGGAAAATAATTTAAAAACAAACCCACACCTTGTGCACTGCTGGTGGGAGTGTAAAATGATGCAGCTGCTGTGGAAAACAGTATATAGAGTCCTCAAAAAATTAAAAATAGAATTACTGTATGATCTAGCAATTCCACTTCTGGGTATTACCTAAAAGAATCAAAAGCAGGGTCTCAAAGAAATATTCATATACTATGTTTATAGCAGCATTAATAACAATAACTAATATTTGGAAGCAACCCAAGTGTCATAGGCAGCTACACAGAGAAGCAAACTGTGGTGTACCCATACAGTGGGCTATCAGTCAGTCTTACAAAGGAAGGAAATTCTTACTCATGCTACCACATAGATAATAAGCCTTGAGGACATGATGCTCAGTGAAATAAGTCCGTCACAGACAAATACTTCATGATTCCACTTATATGAGGTACTTAGAGACATAGAGAAAAAGTAGAATGGTTGTTGCCAGGGGCTGTGGGGAGGGGAGTTAGGGTTTAATGGGTATAGCATTTCAGTTTTACAAGATGAAACAAGTTTTAGAGATGGACAGGGGTGATGGTTTCACAGCAATGTGAATGTATTTAATACCACTGAACTATACATTGAATAATGGTTAAGGTGGTAATTGTTATGTGTATTTTACCACCACCCTCCTCTCCTTCCCCACCCCAGCAAGTTCTTCTCTGCCCATGCACCCACCTGCAGCGTTTGCTCTCTTTGCAGGACACAACGAAATCCCTAAGGCAAACCTACACGCATTTCCAGGCAGCACCCCTTGGCATAAGACCGAGAAAGAGAGTGTGTATTTGCAATTGCTCAGCTATTGCAGGAGGGGTGAGCATCGGTCCAATGATTGTATATGAAACTCCATACACACTTGTGACCTTTCAAAGGCACAGGGAAAGAAGACAGATCACCTTGCTACAGCCTCGGTCCCAGGAAGCAAAAAGGAACGATGATTTATGGACCATCTACTCTGGGGCAGGGATTCTACTTTGTAAGCGTTATCTTATTTAATTTTTATTACTGCCTCCAAGAGACAGCATCAGCCATTATGCTCTCCTGACAAGTAAGAAAACTGAGGCTCAAAGTTCACATTACCCAAGACCCACAGCTAGTCAGTGGCAGGGGCAGTCCAGCGAATACTTTCTGTGTGGTCTGATGAGGAGATAGTAGGTGGTGCCTGCTTATCTGCTCTATGACACATAATGCAGCGCTTTGCAAATGTGAATGAAATGTGTAAGGATCACCTGGGATCTTTGCCAAAAGTGCAATTCTGATTTGGGTTTGGTTGGATTCTGCATTTCTAAAAAGGTCCCAGGTGATTATTCCAAGGGTGATGGTGGGGGGACCACACACTTTGAGGAGGCAGGCTTTAGTCTGCAGAGGTTCCTAGTAACTTTCATATGGTCTTTGCAGTTTTTTTTTTCAGGACTCTAGGCCAAAAGAAATTCCTATTCTATTTTTTAACTTCTTAGGTCCAAACTTAAAGTATTATGTTCTAACAACTTAGTAGCCATTTGAAAAAAAATTATAACTATAACTTGAAAGAAAATAATATTTTTATTTTATTCTTAAATAACCACAACTACTTAGTAATATATCTCTTACGTGCATGCCCCAGCCCTGCGTAACTTCTCAAGCCTTGGAATCAGTTTGGACACCACCACCCTCTTTTGAGTTCCGTGTTGATTTTTTGTGATACTCTCTCTTTGGCCAGCAACAGTCAAAACTCAGCTTTGAAAAGATTTGACATCATCCAAAGGAATTTAGCACCTGTGGACATTGTGAACTACCTGGAATTGGTAGTTCACACAGAGTCTGACAGTTACCAAGTGTTGCTGTATTTCCCTGGGAAAGGTAAAATATCCCAGGGCTCGTGCGGGCACATTTTGGGAACTGCGGTTTTAATGCACTAGGACCTGTATAAGAGAAGAACAGTGTGAAGGCTTGAAGAGAGCCTTGGGTTAGGGGCCAAGAGACTCTTGGACTAAATTACTTTGCCACCTCAGGGTCTTGAGGACTTGGGGCCCTGTTCTAACTACCGAGAGGACCGTATGAACTAACCTTTAAAATATTCAGACAGCATATCTATGATTCTAATGATCTGTATACACATCTCAGCTCTCCCATGAGACTGAGCTCTCAATGTGGGGGGGGGGGCTGTGCCTTGTTTAAATCCTATAGTACTCTCCTGTAGTACTTCCCTTGTAATAGTTACACAGTAAAGAGCCATTGGAAGAAATGCCTTTTGAAAACACTGTAATTAATTTGGGGGGTGGGAGTAGGTGGAGACTTTGTTATTCCTTTAATATGCAAAACATTTTTATGTATGAAGGAAGCATTTTAGTGGCCAGTGTTTTAGTAGTAATTTTAAAAGGTACATACATCATGAAGAATTTGTGCCATGGACTTTCAGAAGGGCAGGAATGCAAATAGCAATGGACAAGACTCCAAACGAAAGCCTGCATTCCGATCCTAGGACAGAGGCTTCCTGCCGGTGCTGATCTGGCAAGTCACCTGCTTCTCTGTATCTCAGTCTCTTTCTCTGTTTAATGGGAATCAAACTGCCATCACCTGCTGTAGGTAATTAAGAATATGTAAAGAGGGACTGCATGTGAGCTTAGTTTGTGAGCTGGGAATCCTAGTCGTCACCACGTGGACCATACCCTCCGCAGAGGGGTCACTACGAATGCATACTAACTATATTCAGCAAATGACATCAGTTTCCAAAACCCGTAACTAGGAGGGGAGATCTCTGCCCAGAGTCATTATTTTAATTATGGGGCTCAGATGTTATCCAGGTAATTGGAAAGGAGCCATTAGGAGGAGACAAGGAGACACTCAATCTCTATTCATATGAAAGGTAACGAAGGAGGCATCATAAGTCAATTGATTTCATAAATATTTATGTGTCCTTGGGGACAGAGCCTTTCACCTCCATCTAAGGAACAAAAGAAAATGACCATCAGCAGAATGCCAACTATTCTTATTCTTTCCTTGGGTCAATTCTATGGAATGGCTTTCCCTTAAGAAAGGAGATTCCAAGCTCAGAGCTCACATTTCCCTATAAAAATAGAAGCACCTTCCAATCTCATTGCAGTATCAAAATGAAGAATTTTTCCACTCACCTAACCCAGCGTTTCTCCTCTCCCCTCACTGATGAGGCCTCAGGGCTCTACCAACCCTCTTTTGAGAATCACATCCAAGAACATTCACCAAGTCATTGCCAAGGTCTCCCTTGTGTTTATAGTTTCCCATTACTGACTCCAGCAGTATTAACTGATAAATACAAAATGGACCAAACACAAGTTGTGGGAATGAAGAACTCTACGTGTGTGGGGGTATAAGTCAGAGTTCTGCAGGGAAACATAACCAATAACAGAGAGAAAAGTTAGAAGAATTGGCTCGTGTGGTTGTGGCGTCTGGCAGGTTTGAGATCTGCAGGGCAGGCCAGCAGGCTGGAAACTCAGGTAGGGTTTCTATGTTGCAGTCTCAAGTCCATATTCCTCCTCTTTTAGGAAACCTCAGTCTTTGTTCTCACGGCCTTCACCCGATTGGATGAGGCCCACCCACATTATGCTTTACTGTCTTCTGACTTAAATGTTAATCATATCTAAAAAATACCTTCACATCTAGACAGATATCTGAGCAAACATCTGGGTGCCATAGCCAACCCAAGGTTACACATTGAACCAGACATCACAGCTGGTGTCCAAAAATGACTGAGGCCCTCAAAAACAGCCTAAAGTCAGCTGTTTATCATAATTCAACTGGTACCACCATAAGATGAATGAAACCAAGTAGAAGAAAACAATTCAGGATGGAGGAACTTTCCCAGATAAATGTCTTAGGAAAATGAAGTACTTGAGTTCCTCCTCCAACACCCCACATCTGGGCTTCCAGCCCCACACAACGAATGGGAACATCTGAGTGGGTGTGAGAACATCTGCATGTGTGTGCTCACTGTAAGGCAATCAATCTTGGGGTTGATGTACCCTTTTCATCAACACTTCCTCCCTCCACTGGGTGAGTCCTCTCTGAGTAACAACCAGCTTTATCAGACTCCGAACTGGAGAAAGGATGAAGCTCTGGGAAAATAATGCAAATAGTCATTCAGGGAAATTCCCTTCCCCACCCCTCCCCTTTTCCCTCCCCCAGAATACAGGCCAGATCAGCCAGCTGGCAAGAGGTTAATTTGGTGCAAGGTTGGCATCATGCCTGGAGCACTGTGAAAAAGGTACTCCTGGAAATATATAACCTGTTTATTGAAAATGCCATTTCCTCCCAAAATGTGGTGTGTAGTTGTATTAGGTAACTTCTGGCCAGTGATTGGTGGGGGCTTCTGAGGACTATAAGCTGCCCATTGGTCCTCAGGCCCTCTTCCCATCTTCAGGGGCCACAGGTTCCTGTGAGCTGGCTGAGTTGTGGTTCCTGATTCTGCTGCCTGTCTCCCTCAGGGACTGACCCCCGATCTACCTCCACCACCACCACCCCCCCAGTGAGGATGGAGGGTCATTCAAAGGCTTCTCAGCTTTGGAATGATACAGGTCTCTCCCCTGCATGGCCTGCAAGACCCTCCATGATCTGCCCATCTGTATTTGTCTAGTTTTATTCTCCCTCATCTCCTTACATTTTCTGATCTAGCTGTTGGATCTCCTGACCCATCAGACTATTTTAGGTCAGTTTTGCTTGCTGTTGCCTTCCTTCACTGTGTCATTCTCTCTTTTGTTCACCCTTCTTATCCTTTTCCACCTGTCATCTCATCCTTAAGCTTTTTCTGGTGCCCTCATTTCCTTCCAAGCAGAGCAAACCACATTCTCACATGGGACCTCTGTCCCCTGAGTGGGTATCCACTATTGCATTTGCTACAGTGGAGCATGTGCATTTACTTACAGGCGTATCTTCCCTGGCTCACCAAGGACAGGAGTGATTGAGCGACTACAGCAGCTGAGGATGTGCTGGGCACACACAGACTGGGCATTCACTCTTCAGCTGGAAAACTAAGAAAGGGTACATTGTCAATATTTAACTGCATTGACCTAGAAGCCCAACTTTTCTTCCCACATGGCAGAGGGGCAATTCCAAGTTGAAAGGAATCACAGGCTGAAATAAACCCTTCTAGTCAGTTTCCAGCTCAGAGGGTAGAGAGGCAGAAGTGTGATGGGGAGGCAGGAGGTTGGCATGGCACTGAGGGAGGGAGATGGGGCCAGGGTGTCAGCTGGAAGCCTGGTGAAGGGGGTGAGGAGGAAGTAGAGTGAAGGGAACAGAAACTGAACCCAAGAACTGAGACTGGGGGGCGGTGATGCTGAAATCTCTCTGTTGCGCCAAAAGGATGACATCAATATGTATGTGTGGTGTGTGCTGTTGTGTGTGTACACACATCTGTGAGTTTTTGCAGCGTAGCCTCTGTTGGTGAACCATCTAATTAGTGTGTACAAAGCCTCAGACACCAAGAGGGAAGTGGTAGGGAAGAGAGGAGAAGTAAGACTGAGCTCCTATCTAGAGGAATCAGAGGGTTTAAGTGAGTGATTGCAATTAATTGTCACATCAACCTGGTAAGAAAGGTATAACCAAATAGTTTTTATAAATGAGGGCATTGGAGCTAAAAGAGGTTCAAGAACTTGCTACAGAAGGCAGAGCTAGTAAATGACTGAGCTGCTATTCACACCCTATGGGTCTAGTTCTGAAGCTCTCTAGTGTACCATGCATCCTTCCCAGATGTGTATTTGTGCTCTCAAATTATGTTTGCATGCTTGTTATACTGAATGGTCCTGAGGATGGTTTAAAATAGTTGTTTCTTATAGTGGACTCAATCAGAAAAACTTGTTCCATGTCGCTCTTATGGGTTCTGGATTAAAGGGAGAAGATCTCTCAAGGTTTTGCCCCTGAGCCGAGCATCCCTTGCTTGCCTGCCTCCTCTGTTCTCCTTCTGAACTGAGCTTACAGCTTGGACCAGCCTCCAGTCAACATTCTGGGTGGGAGTCATTGGACTGTAGCCATGCCTTTCTTCAGTACCAAAAAGAGCAGCTCTTCTGGACATGAGACAGGTGAGTCACCTACCTGGTACTCGGGATTCAGAGTCAGCAGGTATCGCTCAGATTAAATTTACTGCTATTGTTAAGTTTAAAAAGGGACATGTGATGCATAAAAATGTTCAAAAATGCAAAACCTATTTTACTATTTCCTCTCACTGCGTCTTTACCAAGTGCCTACTCTGTGCAGGCTGGTGGTCAATTAGGAGTTAAGTGTGTATGTAATTTGTCATTCTTGCCAGAGTTAGCCTTGCATAAGGAGCAGATGGAGTCCATTCAACCCAAGCTAACCCTGGCCCATGCCCATCATCATGGTCTCTGGGCAGGGGCAGCCATGTTGGAAAAAGGCCCAAGTGGAAGGTTCCTTTGTCCAGTGGAATGAAGAAAGAAAATGAACTTTTACTGAAATGTTTCTATTTTATTTTGTGAAGGGCCAAGTGCTAGAAACTTTCATGTATGGTTTTACATTTAATCCTCACAAAAGCCTACCAAAGTTTGCATTTATCATATATTTTTTTCTGATGAGGAAGCAAGACCCTAAAGCAGTAAAAACATAGGTCTAAGTTCAAACCTTTGTGCTTATCTGTGGTTTGGAGCTTCCTGTCTAGAGCTTTTCCAAGTGTTACGAGAACTCTCTCAAATTCCATTATTGTGGTTATTTAACCTCTAGCATTCAATATAAAGCTTCCAAACCTTATTGTCTCTCCCATATGAGGATGCTAGGCTATCTTGTATCTTAATTCTCTTGCTTCTATATACTCCTGTATATCACTGCTTGGATGATTGATTCTATTTCCATCCACAGCTTCCCAAATTAGATATCTTAACATTCCCAGTCTTCACTGCCTAATACAGTAGCCACTACCCACATTGTGGCCATTAAAATTTAAATTAATCAAAATTAAATAAAATTAAATATTGAGTTCTTCAGTTTCACTTGCCACATTTCAACTGCTTGGGAGCCACAAGGTCACTAATGCTTTCTACATTGGACAGCACAGACCTAAAACCTTCCCATCATTATAGGGAGTTCTACTGGTTGGCACTGTTCCAAATAATTGGATGTCATTTGCTCATTTGAGCACCACGACGAAGGAGCCATGTCGTTGAGAGCCAGCCATCTCCAAATGGTGAGCTAACCTCTGTTCTAGAATTCTCTTTCTCTTGACCTCTTCTCTACTACTCCTGATCAGGGTTGAGCTTGCAGTGAAATGGTCTCCAGAATGTTCTGCCTTCATTTGGGGTTGAGATTTATATGCATACACTCATACACACATGCAGGCATAATTGAGGATGTGGTTATGGGGTCTATGTCTCTAAACCTCTGTGACAAATCAAGAATACCCTTTCTTTCCCTTAAATTAATATCTGGCTGATAGGAATGTTTTTGCAGAAGCCATGTTTGGTAAAACCAGGCATTGATTCTGTGTAACTCCACTGTACTTGAATTATGCTTTAAAGTACTAAAAAGTATAAATATTTGTACTCTTGGCAAATGTACATTTCTCCTTCACCAAAGACTCAAATGGAGAAAAAGCTTCCTCTCTGTTTTGGGTTGTTAGAACAAAGCTCTAGGAGGGGATTTATAACTACACAGTTACAAATTATGAATGTGCATTTGTTCAAGAAATACACCCTGTTGATTTGCTATTTAGTTTTTTATTGCTGGCTTTTTGCTTTGCTCTATAGGAGACTGGCTGCAGATTTGGCTGCTGCTCAGACAGGAATCACCAGGGACGTTGATCCTATTCAGAAATGCACAGGGTGTATCAAAAATGGAGCTTGCAAACGTGTATATTAAAACCCATACATTATGCACACAATGAAAACCCTCATCCTACTCAACAGGGGAGGCTTGGGGCTGAGTGTGCACCGAGGACTCACGTGTTGGAGGCAGCTGAAGGGATGCTCGGACTCCCTAATTGCCTAGCTGTGGTGCTTTCTGACGCTGCTTGGCAAGGTCCTCAGGGCTTCCTTAGAGGCCACCAAAGGAGGTGATGGTGGAGAGGGGGAATCAAGGGCTTCCCACTTAGCACCTCTGCTTCTATGTTTTCTGCATATTAGACTTCCCAGTATCATATCCTTTCAACACAAAGATTCCGCAAACACTTGACAATGGAAGCAAGAAGCTTCCCTATGGGATGAAGGGATTCAGAGAGGCACTGGACTGACCACGGTGCTTGTTTTCTACCTGAATAGAATGCTTGGAGCAATGGATATTGGCCAGTGTGCCTTCACATGTGTGATGGCTCATCCCAGTGAGTGTGTGCGATTTACTGTTTGCTCCAACTACCGTCTTTCAGATGGGACACAGAGCCATGGGGTCGTGCAGTGGGATGGGGAGGGAGGGCAACACGTGGCGGGGTGAGGATGGAGGGATCATGTCAAGGAAAGAGCTGTGTTTCCCTCACCATGTGAGAACTTGGCATGAAGAAGTTTTTAAAAATTAAGTTAAATTTAAAGAACAAAAAGAAGTCAGCAGGGGTGATTTGGGCCCTGATGATTCTCCGTCAGAGGCATTTGGTACACAAGGGGCTCATAGTCTCAGGATTATGACACACAGGACTTTGGACTGTAGGCAGTGGGATGGACCAAAACCCTGTAGGCCCAAGATCAAGGCCGGTGGAAGGTGCCTAGGGCTTCCTAGCCTAAGCCGTGAGCATGTGCTATAAAATCAATTGACTAGAAAAATGGAGTAAAAATACAGAGAGGTTCCTTCTATGATTATAAAAAACATAGAACAAAGATGCCTAAGACACATAATCAATGAGGACCCGAATTGTTATTGCAATAATAATAATAATAGTACATATAACTGTTCCCACAAATGCCTGTAATTGAAAGTGTTATAATATTTTTACCTGGCCAGGCCATCATCTTAGGTTTTTTCCTGTCATTCTGTTGGTCCTCGAATGGCAGTGATGATAGGTATGTTCTCCTTATCCTGCATAAGCACTAGAGCGAGCATGTAGGGTCATAACACAACATCTTGAAAAGCAGAAGCCTTGGTACGGGGTGGGGAGGGAGGGGCACAGCCACTCCCTCCCTACCCCTCATGCTGAAACTCCCCAACTCCAGCATCTGTGAGGTGCTCACTTTGGCTGGCGGTGCTCTTAAGCCAGGACATCCATGCCCTCTCTCTGACTCCACCGTTGATTCTGGGGGAGAGGCCTTGACAACAGGAAACTGCTCTTGGTGAGGTGGGCTGCTAACTGAGAGGACTCCCTGGCATCGAGGGAAGAGACCATCTTGCTGTGGCTGATGTTTGCGTTCAGCTTGGTCGGGACTATCTGGTCTAATGCAGGAGTTGGCAACCTTGTGTTCCCCCAGTTAGGCAGATGGTGTGGCAACCTAGCACCTTTAGGCTTGGCTTCTTGTAAATTCACTCATTCACATGTTCATTCATTCACTCACTGGTATTTCTTGAGCATTTACATCATGCTAAGCTCTATGTCAATATTGGGGATAAGTGGTGCAAAACCAGATGTAATCCCTGTGTTCATGGGCCTTACACAACAGTGAGGAGACAGACTTGAATCAGTTCCATGAATGGATGATCACAAAAAGAGATAGGGACTCTGGAGGAAAAGAACATGGTAGGTAGAGGATATGCAAGTAATGGGGAAACCTTACTTGGTCAAAAAGGCAAGGAAGAGCTTCCTGAGGAAACTGCGTTCTGCTGAGCTCTGAGGAGAAGCGGGGCTTCCCTGGGTGTCCTGGGGCTGGGGTGGGGCGGGGGGCGGGAGGGAACAGAGAGGAGGCTCCCTGGAGTTGGCAGGGTGCCCAGGCAGGAGGGAACATTGCGCACGTTGGGGGCTCTCAGGAGCCAATGTCACTGGAGCACGGAGGAGGGCGGAGGGAGCAGACCCAGGCTTGAGATCTTTGTCTTTATTCTAAACAATGAGAAGACATTAAGAAAGGATAATGGGCAAAAGAATGGATGATATGGGGGGTGGAGTGGAGTGGGAAGACAAAATGAGTGTTCACCTCTCTAAAGCATTGGGTCTGCTAGCAATGATTAAATTTTGAGTGTTGGTAAGTGGAACACATTTATTTATGTACTTACTCATTTGAAAACTAACCTCCACAGAGGGTGGGGGTAAGTCACTAAAAGCAACTTACATAATTCCCTCCTTCTAGGTCATTGAAAAAACTTTCTTTGACCTTCTCTCTACTCTGGACCCTGCTTTAAGGGGGATTTTCATAATAATTCTGACCTAACAAAACAGCACTGGGCTAGCAGTTCAGAGACTTGAGTTCCTGTCTTGGCTTCTCTTCCAAGTCAGTTTCCCTGGCTATTTAGCTTTGTTACAACTGCTTTGGAGGGTCAAATGAGACAATAGAGAAAAAAGAAAGAAGGAACTCAAGGGCTCAGAGCACACTGTTCCTTTCATGAAGGATATTCTCTAAGTAGTGAATCAGTAAAATATAGCTTATATATGTGATTTGATTTGATTGATAAGCATTCAAGTATATGTTCACCTCTCTAAAGCATTGGGGACTCTAAAGTTGTTTTTCTGGAGCTCTAACCAAATTATAAGGACATGAGGATTGGTAGTTTACTGTTTTTTATTCAGCCCTCAAAGTTCATATTTGGCATCAGATGGAAGAGCCACAGTAGGTGGGTGGGCGCCCTTTGCCTTCTGCTTTGTGCTCCCCCCCAGTGAAGTCTCCTGAAGGATGAGGAATATCATCTTGTGGGAAGAACCTGCTGCTGTAGGTTAGGAAATACCTATTCTTTTCTTCTTGAGAAAGGCAAGTTGATATATTGGATTTTCCAGGGAAGGGTTCATTTCAAATAGTACATTGTTTACCCTGTAAATACTCTTCTCTGTAGAGAGTCTTCTGCCCTCGTTTTTGGGTCAGGAATTACGGTGGTTATAGTGTTCTGAACCTCCACAGAGATGAAACTTAAAAGCCAGCTCAAAGGCAATGCTGTGGCCAGGAGCCTGGGAAGAGGATATTCCTAGTTCACCGTTTCCTGTGCATTCATTCACTGGCTTGCAGCATTTTGTGAGTAACTCTTTCACACTTACAAATTACAAATGACAAGGAGCTTCATTTACACAAGATGATTCTACAAAAGATTCTACAAAATCCAACACGTAACTAGTCTCTTATTCTCAGCTAGGGAGAAATAATTGCTTGACTAACTTATTTTCACAACTGCATGCTATCCCAGTCTATCCTTGTTTTAAGAAAACAACCTGGACAACACAGGCTTGGAAGGGGAAAAAATCACTTATTTGAACTTAAAAGGAAACTCTGCTTGAGTCCTTTCCTGTCCTCTCCTTATTCTTCAGCAGCAGCTTCTGCCTCTCCAAGTGACGATTAGGCACGAAAAGCTCGCTGTGTGATCTCAGGCAACAGCTCTAAAAGATGGTTTGGGTTTAAAGAAAGGCACCCTTCCTCTAAGTTAAGGCTACACAAGTGATGGGATCTCCTACTCGAAGTACTTCTTCAGGGGCTGAGATTAAATTCCACATAAATGCTACCCATTAAATACCCAGGCAATGGGGATTCGGCAATAGAAAAGGTACAGTCCATGCTCTGAAAAATGTCTTAAAATTATCCTGTCTTACTGACTGATAGGCCTTTTTAGCTTACAGAGCCTTTGGCCATACATCATCTCATTTAATTCTCAAACTATCACAAGGGTCTAGTGGGAATTCAAGATAAAGAAACAGAGGGTTCCAGGCCCTCACTCAGTATCACACAGTTGGGGCTGGAACCCAAGGCCTTTGTCTCTTCAACAGCCAGTACACGTCCCACCCCACCCTGGGAAGTCAGGCGTGGTGAGGGATTTTCTGAGCAGCCTGTGAGTTTCTCAAGGACATGCTGAGGAGCACAACAGGCATTGGTACATCTGATAGGACGAGACTGCATCTGTGTTTTCTTAGTGAGGATCCATTGGTGAGAATTGCTGCTGGTGTAACAAAATCCTGTTATGCCCATTAATTGCTTTTGGCTTCTTAAAGACATCATAATGGCCTGGTTCTCCACTTATGTCTCAACCAACAGCCTGGCCACAATTGTATTCCCATCCTCCCAAACCTATGAGTGGGGCCGTCAGTAGCGGAAGTGGAGCTCTGGGATCAAAGAGATGAGAGACCATTAGGAACACTAAGTGTGGGTCTCACTGTGGGCCCCAGACTCAGATGGGAGGGCTGGAGTGAAATATGCCAGGTGGGGTGATGGCAAGCTGGACAACATATGTTCCTTCTAAAAGGATATCTGGTGCTCAGTGCCAGCTGGTGGTCACCACGCTTCCAGTCAGGCCCAGGGTTGCCAGATATTGAGGTGTTTTTCCAAGAGAATCTGGAAATTTGGAATTTTATGTAAATTTTCCGGTTGGATTGTTAAATATAAATGACCAATTCAAACACTTTTAAGCCTCTGTGAGTCGAAAACATACAACAACCCTGTGCGTCTCTTTTGCAACCTCTTCTCTTCATAATTTTAAGTAAATAGAGTATTTTTAGGAGCAATGCACGTGGTTAGAAGCATCTTTATTGCCAGCAGGGCCTTGCATTATTTCCACAGTTGTGAGGACAGAAAGACACAGGGTATTAATCACCTGTTAGAGCCGGTGTGCATACAGTTTCCAAACGATCCCTTTTGGGCAGCATCTGTTTGAACATCCACTTTTCTATCTTGAAACAATCCTTTTTGCCTCTCCTCATTTCTATCACCTGATGGACGAGGCCCTTGTGCCAACCTTTCCCATGGTACCCCCAGACTGCAGGCTGGAGCAGGGCTTATGTATAACCTCTCATCTTTCCCTCCCATCCAAGAAAGCATACTGGGGTATAAGTAAGTGAAAATACTCAGAATATAGGAATAGCCTTCCATTGACCTTAATTAACTATTTAAAAAGTGAACTCATCATACATGTTGGTATTTTACCCATCATTAGTAATGGTTCACTTGTGATACAACACACAGATTTCAGGACAACATAGTTAAGAAATGTATAAAAGAAAAAAAAGGGATCTATTGCTAAGCTTCCCAGATAGACCAGCACCCTATCTCTGGTATTTTCAGCCAAAGATGGTTCGCTGGGTCTCCCCCAGCTCCTATATTCACCTTTAGGGTATCAGTTACAAGAATCTCAGGAGTGTCACCAGATGCTTGGACTCTTGACAAAGGATAAAAGAGATAACAGGCCATGTTCTCCAAATCAATCAGTGGGTTAGAACCCAAATATTCTCACTTCCTTAACTGGCAACAGGGAGCCCCCACTTGAGCTGGTATTTGGATGATGTTAAACCAAGTTTTGTTTATGTTTTTTGTGAAACAGAGTAAAGTTTTATTTGAATACACTCCAAGGGAGGAATGGCCAGAGTCAAGACAGACAAAGGCCAAATCAAGTCCTACCCAGCAACATAAACCAAGACATAGAGGATCCCATTTTATCCATGTTCTTTGCTCCATGAATTGATACACTAGATAGCTGAATACTAGAGTTTTCTCTGTTATCTCTTAATCTAGGATCATCTGCTTCCTTTGCATTGCATTAGAAAATGAAAATTCAAGAGGTGGGAATAGAAACTAGATTCAAGAAAGAAGAAAGAGACCAAGAGATGACCAGCAATCTAATATAGTATGTCTCCCGGGGAAGAGGTGTCTGGATATAAAGGCAGACCATGACAAAATGAGAGCAGAATGAAGTCTATTTTTTTCTAGGTCACCACAAGGAACCGATCTAACCTATTTACAAGTGGTCTTAGGGGAAATATCTTTAAATAGCTATCTTGTCACCATCCTTTTCGTCATCTTCCATGATCACTTTGGGTCTCTCGTCCCTGAGCAGCGTCACACCTGCAAAACAAAGCACAGATCTGCAATTAAGTGCCTCTAATTAAAATATTAGATAAGCTGACGGCATAAACACTTTACACAGGAGCACGGCAACCCAGAAACCTTCTAGTGCCTGTGGAACAAACTGCTAAAGGTACCAACAGAGAGAGAGGGAGCTGGGTGGCTTTATTTGGCCTTCCCAGAGGAGCTGTGGCTCAGTGAGGACACCACCCTGGTTGCCAGGCTTAGAGACAACCTTCACCTTCTTCTCTGTGTTCTGCACTTATGCTTGCAGCGTGTAGGCTGGAAAGCATACAGATTTTGGAGTCCAGCTGCTCTGGACCTCTCATCCTGCCACTTGTGTTGGGCTAGGTAACACTGTCACACCTAAATTTTTTCCTACATAAAATGAGAACACTGATATTCATATAAAGGGTTACTGTGACAATTTAATAAGAAGTATGTAATAATACTGAGCACAGTGTCACACCTGTGGGCAACTAAAAGTCAGGTTTTCCTTTTTTTTTCACATATCCTACTTTATTTTCCCTTTGAAAAGAAATGGTAAGCCTCACAAAGTCAAATTCAGATACATTTTACTAACATCTGGGGAAAATACTGAACTCAGGCTCTGACCATGCTGTCTCTGTCAGCACTGGTAGAAGAAAAAGTTTACATGGTTCAGAGAAAACTAAGAAAAGAAAGCACAGTGAGTTTTTCATACAGCTCCACAGCTACAATCAAAAAAGTTCTTTATTTTGAAATGATATTTTTTCTTATTTTGAGTATTAAAATATCCTTTATTTCATGAAATTTTAGGGCTGAGAGATGTTGTTTTTTTTTAGCATCTTTCCAGGTAACATTCAAAGTTTCTATCCCTTTGTGGGGCTCCACAATATTTTGTTTTTAATAATTTACTGGTCTGAAATCCCGAAGGCTGACAACTTTCTGATCAGTCCAGAAAAGATATCCAGAGAAGTCTGGGTGATTCTGCCCATCCTGTGAATGGTGAAGTGGGTCATGTTAATGAAACTACAAAGGAAGCTGTGTTTCAAGGCCAGTCCTCCGTGATTTCTGTCATCCCACTCCAGGCAGCCAGGTTTGTTTCCTCCCCACGGCCCTGCACTACCCCCTATCCCCTTCTGATAATTAGAGACCTTCCGATTCATGAAGCATTTCATAAAGATCTAATCTCAAGGGTGGAAAGCTGTGCATGGGTGTGTCTGTAGCACAGGATGTCATTCAACAGCAGCAAATTAATGAAAACTATGTGTCGATATTAATGACTATTCATTTGATTCAGTTCCTAGTTTGTTCATATGGGTTCTTTACCAATTAGCTGTTATTTATTGGAGGAGAAAAACAATTTCAAGAGTTGGCTAAATCTAAGGCTTTTGCATAAATCCCTTATGAAACACAGTGAGAGATATTTTCTCTCATATCAACTGCAGAGAAGTTTGGATTTTTATTTGGAATTAAGGCTATCCCAATAGGAGAACACAGAGTTAACTATCCTCAGCTCTCAAACTTTCCATCCTATCTCCCTTGATATCTTTTCACATTAAGCCAAATTTGTGTTGATTCAAAGTGAACAATAGCCTTTATATTCCCAGAACCTAGTCAGCTTTCTGTTTTTTGTGAATATCCTTGAAATTAGTCATATGAACATCTGAGCCAAAAAATAAAAATCCTGGGATTTCAAGGAAGGGAGAACCTGTTTAAGCATCAAGGTCAGCCCTTCCCAAAGGGAGCCAAGCTTTCAACAGGGACACAGGAGATAATTTCAAGTGGAAAACGCAGTATTTGCATTGGCATAGTTAAGCATAAACTTTAATGTCTTAATAGTGAAAAAATGTGGTAGCTCATTAAAATCTTGATTTTATGGATGTCAGTGCAAAGGCTTAAATCAGTAGCGTCTATACGTCATCACTGCATTCTCATTCTTGATGCTGTATACCATTGGCTTTGGTCATTTGAAGACGACTAAGGATTGATAAACCCTGGTCTGTCTGATTTCACCCAGTCTGATCCTCAAGCTCTCTTGTGGGAAGCAGAGGTATGTCACTGAAGGAGTGTATTCTAGAGCCAGAAAGCCTCTGATGGTCATTCAACTTTGGGCACATCACTTAGCCTATCTGAGCCTCAGGTTACTAGTCAGTAAAATTGGAGAAAAAAATACTTTGCATCTCCCACAGGGGATGATGCCACCAGATAGTCAGACTGACAGTCTTTTCTCATACCTTACGTGAACCTCCTTTTAAAGCACTCTTCACATTATAGGAATGATTGGACAATACACATCTCTCCAACTGAACTGTGAGGTCCTCTAAGGATATTCTAGCATCAGCATAGGACTTGGAATACAGCAGGGATTTAGAAAGTGTCAGTTCCTTCTTACACTCTCTGTGTAGCAGAGTTTGGGGAACTTGGATGCTTCTTAGAGCTTGCTGTGTTTTTAAGGCCAAAGCTGTCAGTCCAAAGTCTCTAAGGGCCAATGACTTAGCCTTGCGGCAGGCTATTCTAGGTCATGCTCCCACCCAGAGCACCATTTAAAGCTGGTCACCCGCATTAAAGATGAGTGCTTCTTATCTAAGGGAGCCAGGGCTAAGACACCAGCTCTCCTGGGAAACCACCCCAGAGAGAATGCCCTGCTCCCAGCAGGATGCAAGATGTGTCTCTGTCAAAGGATGTATCAGTCTCCTTTCTACAAGTACAATGCTGAGCTGTGATCTCCAAATGGTCACAGTTCATGAGCCAATTTTCTAAGAGGCTTCTCCTCGATGCTTCCAGCCTCATTCTTTACTTTCCCTGGTTTCTTTTGCCAAAGAGCTCCACTAACCACTTCTTTAACTAAAGACCTCTTAAGCAGTTCTTGGCTACTCAGATCTGACCATTCACAACCCAGTGCTCCCCGCCATGCAGTGACCAAGATGGGGGGCCTGACAACCACGGGGCTGGCAAGGAAACCTGAGATGCCTCCTCACTGAGGAGCTGTTTGGCAGTTGGAACATGTCAGATAAGCTCATTAACCTAGGGGGAGGAAGGCAGTTAGCAAGAGATTTAGAAGAGAGACTGATCCTTGTCCAGTCTTCACTTGCCAAGGGCTAATGAGAAGAGGTGCCTCTGGAGTGCATTTGCCCGTGAGTTCCTCTCAATGCCCTTATTAGAACCAATGTGAAATTCTCTGAACATCTGCTGAAGTCTCTATCCTTATCAGCTTAACTAGCATTTCGATTACTGCCAAATCTTTAGATACTAAAAGCCTCTTCAAAAAAAAAAGTGCTTCAGCTAATATGCTAATAAAAGCTAGAATCACAGGACACTGTAATTGCAAATACTCACAAAACAGAGATTTGCTGATTTAAGGAATTCTATAATGTGTATAGAGTCTGTGGATCTGCTGCCCTCCTCTCCAGCTCTGTGTACTTTGCCCTGTTTGATAAACATTTTCTATTCAACCAGGAAGCTGCTTTTTTAGGACATAGATATTGTGATGTACGTAGCATCCATTGCCAGATTACAGAGCTCAACATTTTAGGAAGTACCCCAAATCAGCAGGTTTATGCGGAGAGGTAAAACACTGGGTAGGAAAATTCTCACCTTTAGAAAAAATTTAATTATCTCAAAGAATTTAAGGTTGACCTGAGAGTGCAGGGGAACTAACATGAACATTTTTGAGGACTTCCAATGAGCCAGGAATTGTGCTACATACTTTACTTTATTTAATTGTGTTAACAATCCTGGGAGACAGATTTTATGGTCTTCCTTTCAGAGATGGATGAAACAAAGGAGGCTCTTACAGTTTGTGTTAACTGCCAGGGTCCTGAAGCTAGAATGGAGCAGAACCAGAGATCAAACGTAGACCCTCCTGCCTCCAAAGCCCATGTTCACTGTGTACTAAGGTGCCTCTCTGCCCATATGAATTTTGTTCCTCTACCAAGTCTTCCTCCAGAAGAACTTCAGTCAGAACAAATATAAGAATGGGTAGGAAGTAATCAGTCTCCTAACAGAGAACTGGGAACTGCAGAATTGTGATTGCCAAATAGAATACCAAATCAACAGATACTTAATGAGCATTGCTATATAGAAAGGACTGGTCTAGATATCAAGTCAATACAGCATCATAGGTTAGTCAGAGGCCGGTTCTCTCATGAATTCATCAAATGAGTCTTTGACGTAAATCATTTTAAATAACAGCAATAATAACAGCAACAAAACAATAAGGACAACACTAAAATAGGTGACAAAGTCTTGGTATTTGCATGCCCATGTCTAATACAGAGTTAGTTCAGAAAAGAAAAGATTCATTTTGGACGCAGAGGGGTTTGTGAGCAGAGACTCTGAGCTGGCTGAGTCTTGAAAGGTGACTGCAACCAGACAGAGACAGAGCTCGCAGGCAGAGAGTGGTGATGGCTTACAGGGATGTGTGTAGCCTCTGAGAAGCATGGCAGAACCAGGTTCAGGCCCTCCCAATTGGGCCTTGGTCCATTTCTCCAGAGAAATGCCTCTTCATGCTCTATGCTTTCTTGCCTCGTTCTGCTCTTCAGAACCAGTGACCCTGTCTGCACCCCTGTCTTTCCATCATGTCTTCTTTTGAGCTGTCTTTCAAATTTTCTTTATAAAACGAAAAAATGGAGAAACATGATTTTATAATAATAGTGAAATCTCATCTCTTCCCAAAACTGTCCCTCTGGAATGCTGTAATGCTGAAAGTTCAAACTATAGCATAATACCATGAAAAACTGCCCACAGGTCAGACAGGCCTGGGTTAGAGCCCCAGCTCTGCAGCAAAATAGTATTTGATCTTGAGCATAACTTGATCCATTCATCTATCCATCTCATCATTCCACCACTGATCCAACCCATCAGCTATCATTTCATCAAATTCATCCACAGAAGTGGCTGTTACTTAAATTCGCTCTGTTTCTTTATCTGTAAAGGGAGAGAGTAGCTACTTTATTGTATTGATTTTTAAAAATTCACAAGACATGCCAAACTCAGAACCTAACATTTAGTAGGGTTTCAATCAACATTAGTACATTTTCTCCTCTACCACTACCTCCCCCAATATCTATATAACACACACACGCACACACACGGTCTTGTATCTAATAATGAGTGTAGATATCCATTCTCCAACTTGCACATAAAATTCTCAGTGACAAGACTCTCTTGTACACTGTCTACCTTACAGTCTGGGGTTGTGCATGTAGTTCAGGAACGTTATTTTGATTTGACTTGACACATATTAAGATAGCTCTCATTATTTCTGCATCTCTCTTTCTCTCCTTATCCCTCTCTCTTTCTCTTGTTTTGATTTGGTCAATATATCCAGGTGTCTCGGGCCATTAGCCCTCAGCCATAGGATGCATGATCCGTGGAAGACTGGGGAGGAGGATATTTCAACTCTTTTCAAAGAACCTGCTGGCATTCTGTTTTCATTGGCTCAGTGAATCTGACCAGTTCTGCTGAAGCCTGGGCAATGCTCTGACCCTTCCTACCTCTAAGTCAGTCCTAGGGGAGTGGCCAATGAAGGTAAACCTGGAAGGCAGCAGAAAATGCTGTTCCTCTCCAGAGCACTTCTGTGTGACACAGATTGCTGGGCCAGGGCGAAGGCCATGCCCATGGCACCTCCAGATGGTAAGGCTCTTGACCTGTTCCCGTCACCCCCTGCAAATGCCCGGCACCAGCTCTTTTACCTGCTGCAAAGGGGGGCATGTGCAGGGCAGGTGTGTCTTTTCGCCTTGGCTTTTTCTGTTCCAGGTCAGTGTTTTGAAGAGCTGGACTCATTCTGCCCTTTGGATGTCTCTCTTGAACATCGTATCTTTTAATTAAATGTTCTGAAAACACACCTGCATGGTTAGGAGAACAGGGAGAAACAGGGTCAAATACATGTTTCCTAATGCACAGGGACTTTGCATCCACATGTGGCCATACACCATCAGGCAGTCAACACATCTTTTCCATTTGTTTTAATAAAAGCAGTTTCTTTAGAATAAGAATTAGTATCTATTAGAGGCTGTACTAGAGAACATCCTCTATTGCAAAGGGTTTTACATGCCTGATTTCATTTTAGCCTCACAAAAGCCTGAGGAATTTAATATTATCACCACCATCACATATATGAGAAAAAGGAGAGAAATATGCTCACAGTAACACAGGTCTCTGGTGTCAGAGCCAGGAATTGAGCTCAGGGCTGTCTGCCTCCAAAGTCTGTCCTCATCAGAGTGATGGGCCATTTGCCTTTCTCAAGCAAAGTGCTATACTCTTCAATGACTTAATTAGTTCTCTACCTTCACTCACCTGCGTCCTCACCTCTCCTACATGTGAAATTTGTTTCTATCATTTGCAAACTTTCTAAAAACAGCCTCCTATATAAAATTTTTCACAATTCACTGACCGAACTGAGCTCCTGGGGCCTTTATCTAAGGACCTCCACTATGATACTACATCTGGCTGCACATTTCAGCTACTTCTGCGCTTCTGTTATTTCTTATAAAACTGGAAGTTCCTTCCCAGAGATCTCTGTGTTCTATTTATTTTGTATTCTTCCAAATGGGTTGTGGAGAGAGAGAGCATTAAATAAATGGCTTGGAGGGAAGGAGAAGAGAAAATAAGACAAAACAAAACTTTTGGGAACAAGAGTATCAGAGGTCACATGCAAGGTTGTTAGACATGTTAGCTCTTCACCCTGGTTCTGCTTTCCTCCCAGGCACGCAGCTGGGCTACAGTTCTCAGGTTTCCTTGCAGTCAGGTGAGGGCTGTGACTGAACAGATTGATGTGTAGCACTTGCAGGCTTGCCCACCCTCCACCCTGTCTCCTCTCGCACCCATGGGGTGCTGACTCATGGGGACTTTGGAAGCCATGTGCTAATGATGTCTGAACCTCCATCAGCCTGAATCTCCGAATTACTCTTTGGAACAGGGCCTGCCTCCCCCACCCCTGACTTCCACTATTGATGAGTGAAGAACAAACTTGTGTTGTGTTATGCCACTAATATTTGGAATGCAGCTGGCTGTATTGTAACTAAGAGAAATGCAGAAATTTTACCAGATTAAAAACACGCAAATATTTAAGGAAAAAATGTAAGACCAATGAGGTCTAGTGGAAAGCAGTTCCCCTCCGCAGGTGTGCAAACTGACCTCATGGTCCCTTACCTGGTATGAAAGGAGGGGTGTGCAGTGCTGGGGTATCTTTTCTTCTCGGTTTTTTTTGATCTGACTCAACATTCAGAGCGACCTGTACACTTTTTCCCTTTCTTGACTTCTTTTTGAGATCACAGTCCTTAATGAACTGGTCTGAAAGATCATCTGATTTTGACAGGATGCAAAGAAAAAAGGAACATGACATGTTAGGGGCAATCACAACTGTCTGCTTGCCAACTACACCTGATGATAGGGGCAGAAGCCATAGTGTTTGAAAAAGAAAAGTATTTATTTATTTTGGCCTTTTCTACAGAGGACTTTAGTAGCCCTGCATATTGACACATAATAAGATAGAAAAGTAGAATCTGTAAAACTCCAAATGAAGAGAACTCACGTGGGACCGATCAAGACAAAGACCTTTAAAGTATAGTCGGGCAGGCCACAGAGCGGATTTGAGTCAAATTTCTGATGGGAGAACAGGTTCTCTGTGCTAAATGTTCCTTCTCAATTTCTTTTGCTCAAGGTCTGCTCCCTTTGACGACCCCAAGGGCCAGTGCCAAGGCTTTTACTCTCTGTAGTGCAGGAGGTCTTCAGTAAGGTCCTCCCCTGCCTTCACTTCTGGGGCCACCGCCGCCAAATCACACTGGTGGGTCCCTTGTGTGTCCGCGTTCCTCTTTTCAGTGGCCCCTTGCTTTGGGATTCGGTTTGCCCATCCTAACCTGGGTCCCTTTTCTTTTTATCCATCTCTACTTTCCTCAGTCACCTGCATTACCTCACCAGAGCTGTTGAAGCTTGGACTCTACATCATGTGCATTCGACGTATGTGTTAATTATGTAAATCAATCTGATTTGATGGCTCCTTGCCCATCAAAGTGTTTCTCTGCTCCATCTTACTCCTCTATGCTTGTATGCGGCTTGTTCTTGAGCTTCTCTGTCATTGCTCTAGCACTTGTTCATTCTATAATGATCTAGTTCCTGCTCTCGATAGAGCCCTCTCAGAGATTAGAAATTATATCCTTCTAATGATTTTATTCTTAATTGCCTCTCCCTCTAAGAAGTGTATGTTGAGTGGATGAGTATGTGGAGTTAGACTGATCTGAGTTCAAATCCTGTGTCTTTCACTTGTTAGTTCTGAGAACTTGGGCCTTAATGTCTAGGAACTTAAATAGTCTCTCAACTTTTAAAGTGGAGATATTAAATCAGTGTGTGTGCATGAGAGAGACAGAACTAGATTTGGTAATGTTAGTAAAGCACTTGATACACTTGACAGTTTTTAGGTCCTCAAAAAATGCCCACTCTGGCATTGCTCTCACCTGACACCTTCCCACAAGGCCCAGAGGAAAGCCTACAATGGCCCCCATCTTCCTAAGTCTTTCCCAGATCTGTGTGTCCTTTCTCATTTTCTGAATGTCCACAGAATTTTTCTTAAAGTTACTATTTCTGTATGTATCTTCTCTGCCCTCTTTGATGACAAGTTTTATCTCCTTACAGCAAAGAATAAATTTTTGTTGAATGCATGCTTGAATGAATGAGTTCAAACATATTATGTATATAGAGAGATTCTGTTAGTATTCAAAGAAGGCACAAGGTAATAAAGCTGTCTGTCTTCTCTGGAACCTCACTGTGGTCTGGATATAGGCAGGCTAGGTCTCCAACTATGAGTGAATTGGGGTAAATTCAGAGTTCATTGGATCTTTTCAATTCCTTCCTTCCTTCCTCCTGCACTCCTGCTCTCTTTTTGTTCCTTTCTTTCTTTCTCTCTCTTTTTTATGAAAATATTCAGGTCAATTTCTTTAAAACATTGAGATTCAAATGTGTCAAACCTTTTTACTTCAGTTTTGTGGGTCTAGATATAACTGTGTCATCCATTCATTTATTTATTAAACAAATATTAATTAAGCTTTTACTGTATTCCAGGCCTTGAACTAGATCTTAGACTAAAAAGACAAGTAGGAAATGATTCTTGCTTTTAGGTTGCTTATATCTATTGGGCTTTATGTGGGGTTGATCCTTTGTTTTGGAAAACCCAATATACACCAAGAACCTGCCATCAGAAATATTTAGTGACCACTCATCATTATGCGTGCAACATCAAAAGATCACAATACATAACCAAAAAATAGCATATTTCCCTTCAGCTATATTTAATAGAAATAAATGTTTCCTTTAAATATTATAGTCATAACTATTTCCTAAGAGATTTTAATAATTTCAGCCAATTATTTCAAGTTAATAAAATTTTGTTGAGATGGTATTCTGTGTAAGGCATTGGACTATATGCTTTTATGTTTACATACACAGCAAAAAGGAGTTGAGAGGGAAAATTCACTGAACATTACTTATGTACTCCTAGGTGATTTCACTTCATTTTAGTGTGCAGGATGGACCAACACCTTTTCTGATTCATTAATGCCAGTGTTTTATCAGTTGTTAGATATTCATATCATCTGGAGCACATTATCTCTTTAAGTTCTCACACTACCCACAGGAAGGTATACTGTTATCCCCCATTTGTAGATGAGGAAACTGAGGTTCAGAAGGTCAGATAAAAGACTGCAGATTATAATGTTGGCAGGTGATGGCATCAGGGTTCAACCTAGGCTCTTGGGACTATGATTTAATGCCTGGTTGAAAACAGAATTTTAAAAACTGGCTATCACATAGCACAGTTAATTTTTCCATATATTTTGCATACCATAGATGTTTTTTAATGAGTGAATGTTGCTCAGAATGGGTGCTGCCCAGCTGTAGGGTCTCTGGAAGTACGGGCTGGATATGGGCCAGTCATGGGTCACCCTTTGACCCCAGGATGTGGCTCAGTGCACAGTACAGACAGCAAGACATTTGCTTCAATTTTGACTCTCACTTTAATTGCACTTTTTCCCACTTTTGGAGAAATCCCAAACATAAAATATCTTGATGGCAAATGGGGAGGAGGAGTGGAGGGGGGAGTCATATCCAGGCGAGGCATAAACAAAGGCTATGAATATGCAAAAGGCCCCATCTATCAAAAGTCTGAGTGTCTCATTTTTAGAAATGGGTAGAGGCAGAAATGTTTCTGGTATTTTCATTACAAAGGTTATGGAAAAAGTCAGTTCTGGAAAGGAAACAGATTGACAATAAAGCAGAAAAAGGCTATTTAAAATTCTGTCTTGATAGGCAAAGAGAGATATTTGAAATATTTTATTGGCACTGCACATGGGGTGTAAGTGTGCCGGGAAACACTGGAAACCAGCTATGCTGCCACATTCCATTTATTGCCTCAAAAATGCTCTGCCCGGGACTGTCAGACCCAAAAAAGAGGACAATGCCCTTTCTCTTTCTCTTTTTTAAACTCTAATGAACTTCTCTCTGGTGTTTCAGCTAATATTTACATGGCAGACCCCACAGACCCGTGGCTATTTGCCTGTCCATCTGGTGCTGGCTGTCACCAGAAGCACAGACTATCAGGTTTCAGGGGGCCTCCCTCTGACTTGCCTGCCAACTGAACGGCAGAGACACCCTGTTTCTGACTTTTGCTACTGACATTTCACGCTGGAGCATTTACCTAAGTGGCTGCAGTGAGGGTCTCGCTTGTCCGGTCTGTCTTCTGGGAGCTCCAGTGGCTGCATTTGCTCAGTGGACATCATCAAAGGGGGGCTCGTGTGTGTATTTCTTTTCCAGCATTGTAGAAGTATAAGAAACAAGTCCATAAGTATGTCTTCTCATTCATTTACTTACTAAATAAGCATATTTATTGAGCACTTACTATAATGTCCCAATTTAATCCTATTTTTCAAGTCTGCTTCTTATACTTAGCTAGTAGAAGCTCTAACTTAAGATTTAAGCCAAAATAAATGAATCACATACACACATGCACATGGATTTATCGATAATTATCATGTATCAACTGTTCAATATTTGCCCTCTTTCAGAAGTACTGTGGGAGTTTCAGAACGAACACTTGTCAAGTCTGAATTAGAAATGAGTTAGCTGAGAGTTACAGAAAATCTTGATTAAACTTTGCCTATATTTTCTCTGTGGACTTCTGCAAAGTAGGATTATGCCTACTTCACAGATAAGGAAACCAAGGATCAGAAAATCTAATTTATTTAGTTACACATCTATTAAATAGCCAAGCCTGGACCCAAATCCAGTTCTGCAGACATCCACTAGACCCACGAAACTCTTAAAACAATGTTTCCTTTGAACCCCCAGTTGAACCAGGCTTCTGGTTTTCTACCATTACAAACTGTAATTCTAAAGTAATGAGACTTCCTCCCTGTGGATGTTAAAATGGTTGTAGAGATGTGGTAAGAAAAAATCTAGGTCTTGGAATGAATCTTTATTATTTTCTCTGTAGAGACTTCTGACAGAGCAAATCTGTCTCCCTTTCCCCCTCCCCTTATTCCCCATCTTTCTTAGACCACAAATCCATTGAACTTCCCAGAGCTATTAATTGTAGCCATCGCTCAGGAGGAGTGGAAATCCAGAATGGACATGTGTCAGGTCTGAATGAGAAATGCATTAGTTGAGATTTATAGGAAATCTTCATTAGAGTCTGCCTAGATTCTGTTTCTTTCAGATAATTTATTACTCATGTCCTACCATAGCAAGAATGCTTGGAGAAGAAAAAGGTTAAAATGACCCAAGGATCCTCTTTTGTGGAGATTCCTGGATCGCCGGTATGCAGATGAACATGCAGACCAGTTGTGTTAACATTTCAAGCTCATGGAATAAATAGTTCAACTCAGTTGTCTTTTGAAGAACAAACCAGTTTAATCCGGGAAGCCTGGAGGGCCTCTCCCCCTGCAAGCTGAGATCATTGCATAGCAGATGGAGCCATTAACAGATTACGTGAGCCTGGCTTTTAGTGTCACTCCGAGCAGACTGATTGTACTGAGTGACTTCAGCAGAAATCAATTCAGACCATTGTTTTTAGTGTTGGCATAGAGACTACCAACTCCCTGGGACCATAAGGAAGTATGCTGTTAACTTGGGTGGCCAGCCCCCTCCTCTGTGAGTGGAGAAGATGGTTATGGGGCCATCAGCAGGATGAGCGAGCTTGGTGCTGAGGTGTAGAAGCAAAGTTACAGCCTCAAATATGGCCTGTACACCTACTTAACCAATATTCCTCCTCTTTGGGCAGAAAGTCATAGGCTCTGTTACAGACTTTGTACTGAAAATAACCCCATTGAGGAGCTGTTCAAAATATTCATTCTCCACTGAGGCTCAAAGAGGTTAAAATGATCTCTAGTTAGTTACCCACTGAGTTCGTCATTTGAACTCAGACCTTGTACCTTCTACCCTAGGACCTATTTGCCAATAGTACCCCTCTCCTCTCCAACCAAAGGTTAGCTGTTCTTGGTACTTGGATCACATGGCTGCTCCTATGTGCTCAATAGGTGGTTATTTAATTTGAATCAGCTTTCAAGTGAAATAGATCTAGGTTAAATCTCAGCTCTTTAAAAAGTCATGACTTTGATGAAGTGGCTATATCTTAAAGAATGTAGTGAGGATAAATGGAGCCCATGTGCAATATAATAGTTTTTGTTCTTTCTCCCTACAAGCTACAGCTGCTGTGACAGAATTTGCAAAGGCAACATCTTTGTGGTATGCCCACAGATGGACTCCCAGGGGACATATATAGCTACCTTGTAGAGTTACTATGAAGATTAAACAGGAGAACTCCATGCTTTGCACATTACAGGTACTGAGTAAGTGGCAGTAAGTGTTATGTAACCCTTTCTGTGCATACTAGATAGCTGGCTGACGAAGATACCTGTAGAACTGAAAAACTCTAAACATCAAGTACTTCATTTTCATCTGGAGGCTGAATCATGGGAGAGCCGACCTTCATCTGAACAAAATGGCTTTCACACACTGGATTTGAGAGAGAGGAGCCTGCCCTTGGGAGATGAATTGGACAAGTGTTAGGCATCCCTGGATGAGGTGAGGGCACCCAGTGATTAATCACAGAACTGACCCACGCTTCCTCCCTTCGTGTCCATGGGGGAAACAAGTCTATTTAAAATCAGTGTGATTGAAAGAATGGTGGCGAGCTGGTAAGCCTCTGTTTGCTAGGGGCTGAGAGGACTTTCACATTTGGGGTTTTACATTACAAAAATACCCCATGTGCGGCAAGGATGTGTTTTGCCTGTGGGATGAGAAGATTCTTTCATCATGGATGATGTCTTATGAACTTCTTGGCAGAAAACCTTCATACTAAGAAAAGAACGAGTATGCAGAGGAGAAAGACATTTGAAGTTTAGCATCACCTTAATAACGTCATTTTCTTGCTAGTGGATTGTTAGGATAAGATGACCTCATCTCCCCACCCACTCTCCATCTCTCTCCTCAGTAAGAAAGGGTGCTCTTTATGATGGAGCCGTTATAGGATGCAAGCCTAATTCTTGAAGTAAGGAATGGAATATTCCTATGCCTATTCCTGAGTGTCCACATATTACTCTCTTTAATTCAGTTTCCACCCCAAGAACTGTGAAGGGACACTGCTCTTATTATGCTGCCCTGGGAAGTTTTCATCATCTCCCTCAGCACCTCACTGTAATTCAGGAACTTTCTGAAGCACCAGTTCTTTCTTTCATACCGATTACCTGGTCCCCTGGGTCTTCAGATTCTAACCAAAGGCCTAGGGTCTGAAAAGATGCTTTGGGGATATATCATACACTCTTCTCTAGTCCAAAGATTTGTGACCCTTTAGAATTCTCTTAATGCTTATTGGTTCAGTGTGGCCTCTGAATGTTAACACAAACACAGTGACACTTGGACTGCCACCGTGACTGTCAATATTAGCCTACCCACCCTTACCTGAAAAGCCTGGGGCACATGTGCTGTGGGAATCAGGAAATGCTTATTATGCAACATCCCCAGAGGGGTCTCAGGAAGCACCACAATCCCCTGCATTATTACTTCTGCAGCAAAAATATGAACATTTGCACTAGAAGACAAATAGGCTACAAAAATATTCGTATCCTTTCTGGTCAGGTTTTGCTACCAAAAAAATTGATGTTGAACTTAAAAACAAAACACTAGGTTTTCAGAGTTTTTAAGATTTCTCAGAGAATAAAAGATTGTGGGTCTGTATTT
Source organism: Smutsia gigantea (assembly GCA_032199065.1). Lineage (NCBI taxonomy): Eukaryota > Metazoa > Chordata > Mammalia > Pholidota > Manidae > Smutsia > Smutsia gigantea. The sequence continues at coordinate 153,648 of JAVSCE010000338.1, read as the reverse complement.
TTGTTGTTGTTTGACACTGGTTTGGTGTAATATGTACAAGAAAGAAACCAAGTGATGTGATTTCAGGGGTTTGGGAAGGTTTTCAGGACCCTGATGCTAAACTCTTGCAACTTCCTCTTGCTAATTCTTACATTCCTTTTCACAAGTGACAAAGCCTTTCTTTTCACAGAGAGACACTTGTAAATGCAAATATCTCTGAGAGAAGAGATAAATCACCTGATATCACAATACACAGGGTCACCTGTGCATTTAATGACAAAGGTCAGGGAACTGGGTGCCAGGGAAGGAACCTCACTGATTTGAATAAGCAAGCTGCCAAAGGGGACACATTTAGAGGAGCCTGCCTCCACTAGCTCAGAGCCACTTCCTTTGTCAGGAGGACAGTAGAGCTATTTCCACACCTAAAAAAGGTCGGTCAGTTCAGTTTGAGATCAGAAGCTGGTCTGAGCATTTTGTTCTTTCTCTTAACACCGAGTAGATATCTCAGTGGATGTTAGAAGGTGTACTTTAACTTAGGGACAGGAAATTCCTCATTGGCCATAGGCATCTGGCGCTGTGAGGCAATATTTGCTTGTACACTCTTGGCTGCGTGAACTTGGGAAAGTTTCCTCTTGGAATATTAGATTCTGCATCTATAAAATGAGCTAACCATGGCTTTTCTCCAGGGCTATTGAGCATATTAACAATACAATGTGTGTAAAGGTCCCAGCTCAGATCCCAGTGCATGCTAACACTGCTAGAAGTGTGAGTTGCCTCTTTGCTCTTTAATCCTCCCCTTGTGATTACCACATGTGTATCTAAACCGAACCATTACAATCCTCTCCTTATTCCATCTCTAGCCTTCTCTGAAGCTAATGATGAGATCAGAACAATCCAAGGTACAAACCAACTGTAGAATATCCATTTCCTGGTCTGGGGAGCATGGCATCCCCGATCCTCAGGAGTGAGCTGACATTTAGCTTAGTTGTGCAGCGTTTTAAAGAATTCCCTAAAGTAACCAGGCCTGATGTACTTGATGGAATAAAAAGTTAGAAGGTTATGTTCACAGTCCAATGTGGTGTCTGGCTATGTAAAATTCATACCCTTTGTCAAATCTCTTTTTAACCCGGGGATTGAATTCAGGTCAAAAGGCACTACATTTCAAAATCAAGTTTGCTCATTTAGAAGACCTAAATTTGCAGTATTCCTCGAGGAGTGACTCATTCTTGAAGTAGGGCATAGAGAGGTTTTTTTTTTTTGATAAGCACACTCTCTCCAGCCTTGGAAAATAAGCCTCTTCACACAGTGTGAATAAGTATGTGGATGTATCAATGCTCATCTTGTAATTTTGCAACTTAATTTGTGAGGACTCTGGCTCTTAGAGAACTCAGGACTCCACCTTCTTTAGAAAAATGATTTGAAGATGGTCACTTTTCCTGCTCCTGCAGAGCCTTAGCTTAGCCTTGCTCCAGAAAGGCTGCCCCTACCACTGCCCTCCACACCCGCCACCAGCTGCAGCCTTCTTTGTCCCAGTAACCATAAAGGAGCTGTAACTTACTGGAAATTTACTTTTCTTGCCACAAAAGTTCCTGGAGTAAAAATCCAAAGCACTTACCAATCAGTAGGTGCTGTGATGTGAAGGCAAGAGACGGGGAAGGTAAGCTTCCTGCCAAAGCTGGGCTGGCTCTTCTGCAGCAGTGGCGGCTGCCCGGCTCCAGCTCCTCTTATCAAGGGACCAGCCCAGCTGTTGCCATGGGGATGCTCTGTTTCACAGGCGCCAGGGCAAGGGGGATGGAGAGGGAAAGAGGACTCATCTCACTGCCACCACTCCCAACTGTAGTCATTGTCCGTTACAAAAACACAATACAGCGCTGTGCTTTGAATACCTAGTGTGCAAGGCTGGAGGAATCCAGACAAACCAGCTAGATCCTTTAATTGCTATTAACAACCCTATACAGTAGGTTTTTTGCCCTGGCTTTGCAAATATGGACGCTGAGACATAGGTTAAGTGGCCCCCACAAAAGGGCCATAGTTAAATTAACCCTCCAATCTACTTGAGCTTAAATTCCAAATACTTTCACTTGCTGCTGCTGCCTCTTAGAGTAGGGTCAGGATGAGCGGCAGAAGAATAGTGGCAACTGCTGACTTTTTAAAAAATTAAAGTATCACTGATATACAATCTTATGAAGATTTCACATGAACAGCATTGTGGTTTCAGCATTCACCATATTATCAAGTCCTCACGGCCCCCCCGCCCCCATTGCAGTCACTGTCCATCAGCGTAGTAGGATGCTATAGAGTCATTACTTGTCTTCTCCATGCTGTACTGCCTTCCCTGTGACCTACCTATATTGTGATTGCAACTGCTGACATTTATGTAAAGCTTCCCATGTGCCAGGCACTTTTCTTCACATATGTTGACATTTGATTCCCATAACAGCCCTATGATACAAGCTGCTGTCATTATCCCATTTCCCTGATGAGGAAGATGGGGTCTGCAGTTGATAAGTTATCTGCCCAAGGTCTCACCACCAGTGAATGGTAAGGCTAGGTTTGAACTGGGCAATTGAATGCCGGAGTCCATGCTCTTAACCGCTTTGCGCAGCTGCTTGCTGCTCAGAGAGGAACCGCACATAGCAAAGAGAGCAGCTCTCACTACATAGGTTGGGGGTGTGGAGGCCAGGGAACATTTGTTCCTTCAAAAGAACAATCCAGTTGTTCCAATGTTAGGAATCTAGATGCACTGCAGGAAAGACTCGGGGCCAAAGGGTGGGGGTTGTGACGTTGTCACATGGAGAGGCGGGGTCTGTGTTTCAGGTAAGCTTGCTGGGGCTGATGTTCTGGGCTGATCGGAGGAGCAGCAGTTTATCGTCACTGGTATGGGCTTTAAGAACAGGGAGGTCAGGTAGGGTGCTGCACAGACGGGAAGGGCTTGAGACCCCTCAGGGAAGACGAAAGGCTACTCTGAAGGACGCCTAAGAGATGGGTTCTCGCAGAAGAGGTGTGCATGCTAGCCAAGCACAGGGCTTTCTTTCCTTCCTGAGGTTGCCTGCTGTGCGGGTCCTGAGAAGCGCCTCATTGGCTTCGACTGCCTGTCAGTCACCAGTGCTGAGTTGGTGTATGCCTCCTTTCCATTTGCCAGCATTCTGGAACCATAATAAACATCCCGAGGCTGACTCCTAGCCTTAGAATTTCCTCAGAGGCCATGGCCACAAATCAGCAGGGGCCGGCTTCCTTGTTTGATCCAGTTTGTGTGGACCCTATTGGAATCTCCGGGAAAGAGATGGAGACTGCCAAAAGGTGATGTTTCTGTCTAGGAAGGGGGACCCCTGGGTGCTGAGGACAAGTTCCTAGAAGGAGCTCTCTGTCCCAAACTGCCTGCTTTATCTTCTTACTGACAACCTTGTTGGCCAATACGTTAGGAGCATCTTCACTTTCAAACTCGAGTGGAAAAAATATACTTTCTTCCTAAACTCTGCAGTTTTTTCTTTTTTTAAAATTAAACCTTTTCTGAGGAATTTTAGATTCACATGCAATTGTAAGAAGCAATGTCTTCCAATAGTACTATCAAGTAAAACCATAGTACAACATCTCAACTAGTATGTTGATACGGATACAGCCAAGGTATAGAACAGTCCCATCCTCACAAGGATCTCTCGTGCTGCCCTTAGGTGGCCACGCCTCCCTTCCTCTACTTGCCTTCCTCACTTTCCCTGCCCAAACCACTCCTGCACCCCTGGCAACCACTCATCTGTTCACCACGTCTGTAATTTTGTCATTTCCAAAATGTTACATAAATGCGGTAATACAGTACGCAATCTTTTGGGGTTGGCTTTTTTTTTCACTCAGCATTATTCCTGGTGATTTAAATTATTTCATGCATAAATAATCTGTTCCTTTTTATTGCTGAGTAGTATTCCATGGCATACACCAACATTTAGCCACTCATAATGTTGTAGGAACCTGTTATAGGACATTTGGACTATTTCTAGTGTTTGGCTATTATAAATAAAGCTGTCTTGAAAATCACGGAGAGGCTTTTGTATGAATGTAAGTATTCATTTCTTTGGGATAAATGCTTAGGAGTGTAATTGCTGGGTCATATGGCAATTGCATGTTTAATTTTATAAGAAACCACCAAACTGTTTTCCGGAGTTGCTCTATCATTTCATATTTCCACTAGCCATTTGTGAGTGATCCAGTTTCCCTGCCCATTTGCCAGCATTCATTGATGTTACAATTTTTTTTTAGTCATTCTCATGGATGTATAGTAATATTCATTGTGGTTTTCATTCATATTCCTCTGTTGACTGATGATGTTGACTTATTGTGTTCTTTTTGGCTATCTGTATATTTCATTGGTGAAATGTCTCTTCAGGTCTCTTGCCCATTTTCTAATTGGATTGTTTGTGTTTTCGCTGTTAAGTACTGAAAATATTGTATGTATTCTAGATACTAGTCCTTTATCAGAAGTATAGTTTTGCAAATGTTTTCTCCCAGTCTATAGTTTGACTTTACAAACTTTGCTAGTCTTTCACAGAGCAAACATTTTTAAATTTCATTAAGTTCCATTTACCATTAATTTAATTTTAAAGCATATAGAGTTGCTTTTATTTCTAAGGTTCTTCAAAGAAGCTGAACTGTGTTAGGAATTTTTAAATACTTTTTTGTCCCTTGATTTCCCCAGTTCAGAGGGAATGTTTTCAGAGAGAGAAGAAAGTATGAATTCCTTATTTCCCCTTTGGCTAGACATGTGTGATTTTCCCAAGTTCAGGTTGTTGTTGGTGGTTTTTTTCCAGGGCTTTCTATGCACTTTAATTGATTATGCCTGACCCTCTTTTTAAGGCAAATGTAAACAGCAACTGAGATGGCAGATGGTAATGTAAATCTATACCTCAGAGAGTTCTAAATAACAGCCACATATGTGCAACGTTGAAGTTATAGACCCTTGGCCTAAAGAGCTCCCAGTGTAAGTGCAAGGAATCACTGTGTGCACACATGATCTGCAGGTCCAAGAGCCCTCTGATGTGCGGCTGAATTGGCTTCTGGCTTCATTCCTGATGGATGCCTCATGGTAACTAGCTTTAAATGAGTGTATTTTCATTTTAATCACAAACATTCAATCTTTATGAATAAGAATGATCACAGTGACGGACATTTCCAGACAATTTATTTCAGTCACTAGCCTATAAATGTGCACTTGAAATATTTGCCTTCCAAAATCAATCTAAGGCAGTTTGTGTCAATAAGTGTTGGGGCTTCAGTTTCTCAATTGAGAGAGATCAGAGAGAGAGACAGAGACAGAGACAGAGCACTGAATATTTGCAGGCTGGTTTGATCCCAATGATCTTGCTAGATCTCTTTGTTCCCTTCAGCCCTTAGAGAACAGAAATAACTTTCAGATCAATATCTTCTGGTAAATAAGTATCCATGTCTTTGCTTCAGGTAGTTTGAACACGTTAGCTCTCCATACCACGTGACTATTTGAGTTAATCAATAACATTCTGGTATCATTCTCATCTGACTGAAATAAAATATAGAACACATTTAATATTTCAGAAATTGTCAAATAATAGGTGCTTATTGAAATAAGAGGTGATGTAAATTTGAGATAATTATAGATTCACATGCAATTACAAGAAATAATGCAAAGAGACAGATCCCTTCCATATTGTACTGTTTTCTCCAATAGTAACATTTTGTATGACCATAGTACAAATCACAACCAGATATTGACATTGATAAAATTCACCTATCTTATTTCAATTTCTCCAGTTTTATGTGTGTGTGTGTGTTGTGTTTGTATATATTAAGTTCCATACAATTTTACTGCCTGTGTAGTTTTGTGTACCCACCACCACAGTGAAGATCCTGAACATTTACATCACCATGAGGATTCCTCATGTTGTTCTTTTATAACCACACCCACCTTCCCACCTCCCACTCCTGTTCTATCTGCCAGCATCATAACCCCTGGCAACTACTAATCTGTTCTCCATTTCTATGGTTTTGTCATTTCCAGAATATTATGTAAGTGGAATCATATAGTATGTGACCTTTGGTACTGGTTTTATCTACTCAGTGTAATTCTCGGGAGATTCATCCAGATTGTGTGGCATGTATCAAGAGTTCATTCTTTTTTTTTTTATTGCTGAGAAGAGTTCTTGGTATGGATATACCACAATTTGTTTAACCATTCACCTGTTGAAGGATATTTGGGCTGATTCTAGTTGTCATCTATGGCAAATAAAGCTGCTATGTTGCTGTGTACATCTGGGTACAGGCTTTTGTGTGAATGTAAATTTTTATTTCTCTGTGATAACTGCCAAGGAGTTCAATTGCTGTCCTGTATGGCAGCTGCATGTTTATTTTTTTTATATGCAACACCTTTTATTCCAACAATTCCTCAAAATAGGTTTCAACATGGTGACAACTAAGAGAACACATACACACAGGAATGAGACAATACATTAATTTATAAGACCCCACCAAACTATTTTCTAGAGTGGTTATATCACCTTCCATTCTCATCAGCAATGTATGGATGATCCAATTTCTCCTCATCCTCATGAGCATTTGACATTGTCACTATTTTTTACTTTAGTCATTCTGATAGGAGTGCAGTGATAGCTTGCTGAAGTCCTAATTTGCATACTGATGGGTAATGATGTTAAACAACTTTTCATGTACCTAATCTGATATCTGTATATCCTCGTCAATGAAATGTTTTTTGCCTATTGTTAGTTAAATTATTTTATTTTTACTTTTAAGTTTTGAGAGTTTTTTAATATATCCTAGATATTAGTCCTCTCTTGGGTAAGTGGTTTGAAAAGATTTTTTCCTTATCTGTAGCTTATCTTTTCATCTTTACATGCATTTCCCAGAGTAAAACTTTTTTATTTTGATGAGGACCAATTTATCAATTTTTACTTTTATGGGTCGTGATTCTGATGTCAAATTTAAGAACTCTTTGCCTAGGCCTGTTTCCTGCAAATTTTCTCTTTTTTCCTACAAGTTTACAGCTTTATATTTTAAATTTTGTCTGGATTCCATTTGGAGTTCATTTTTATATGAGGTATTTGATTTAGGTCAAAGTTAATTTATTATTTTTTTCCAGTACCATTTGTTAAAAGGCTACACTTCCTGCATCAAATTGCTTTGCTTCTTTTGAAAAATCATTTGAGCATAATTGTGTGGATGTATGTCTGGGCTCTCTATTTTTCTCCATTTATCTGTGTTTCTGTATCTCTGCCAACTCCACACTGTCTTGATTACTGCAGCTACACAATAAGCCTTAATATCCAGTAAAGTGATTCCTCTCATTTTTTCCCATCTTTCTCAAGATTGTTTTAGCTATTCTAGGGCCTGTGCCTTTCCATATAAATTTTAGAATAAGCTTGTCTATGTTTATTAAAAAAAAGCTTGCTTGGATTTTAATAAGAATTTATTTCATTAAGCCTATAGATCATTTTGGGTAAGAATCTACATCTATGAACATGGTATATATCTCCATTTATTTAGCTATTCTTTGATTTTTTCATGAACATTTTATAATTTTCAGCATGCAGATCCTATCCTATGCGTGCTTTATTAAATGTATATCTAAATACTTTATTTTCTTTGGAGACACTGTAAATGACATTGTATTTTAAATTTTTGGAATAAATATGTTATTTTTAGTGAAAAGAACACAATTGATTTTTGTATGCTGTTCTTTTTCTGCAACTGTATCAAATTCACTTAATTTGGGGGGGACTTTCTACATAAATAATTGTGTCATATGCAAGTAGAGGTCATTTCACTTCTCCCTTTCCAATCTATACATCTTTTATTTCTTTTTATTAGCTTATTTTTGCTGACTAGATCTCCCAGTACAATGTTGTATGAGTGGTGACAGAAGATATGCTTGTCTAAGATTTTAGGGGGAAAGTATTCAGTCCTTCATTATTAGACATGACGTTAGGTGTAGTTTTTTTGTAGATACTTTTTATCAAGTTTAAATTATTCTGTTCTATTACCTACTTGCTTATATTTTTAAAATAAAAAACTGGTATTGGATTTTGTCAAATGCTCTTTCTGCATCAATTGATATGACCACATGATTTTATTTTTTAACTTCTCGATAATGTGGGCTACATTGATTTTCTAATGTTGAGCCAGCCTTGCATACCTGGAAAAAATCTTACTCAGAATGTATAATTCATTTTATACATTGTTAGATTTGGTTTGATAATATATTGTTGAGAATTTAAGTTCATGAGAGATATTGGCCTATAATTTTCTTTTTTATCCTCTCTTTTATTGGTTTTGCTATTACGTTAATTCTGGCATCATAAAATAAGATGGGAAGTATCATTTCTCTTTCATTTTTCTGGAAGAAACTATGGTAAACTGGCATTAAGTCCTATTTAAATGTTTGGTAGATTCTCTATTGAAACCATCTAGGCTTAGAAATTTCTTTTGAGAGACTTCAAATTACAAATTCAATTTCTATATTGGTTCTAATACTACTAAGATGGACTATTTCATTTTTATTTACTTGAGACATATTTCTTATTGAAGTATAGTTGATATACAAAATTATATTGGTTTCAAATATACAACATAGTGATTTGACACTTATATACATTATTTTGTTTTTCATTTTGCTATTATTAATGTACAGTTACATGAGCAACATTATGGTTACTAAACTCCCCCTATTAGCAAGTCCCCACCACATACCCATTACAGTCACTGTCCATCAGCATAATAAGATGCTATAGAATCACTACTTGTCTTCTCTGTATTATGCTGCCTTCACTGTATCCCCACACACCCGCCACTACATTATGTGTGCTAATTGTAATAGCCCTTTTTCCCCATTATACTTCCTTTCCCACCCATCTTCCCCAGTCCCTTTCCCTTTGGTAACTGTTATTCCATTCTTGGGTTCTGTGAGTCTGCTGCTGGTTTGTTCCTTCAGTTTTTTCTTTGTTCTTATGCTCCACAGATGAGTGAAATCATTTGATACTTGTCTGCCTCTGCCTGGCTTATTTCACTGAGCATAATACCCTCTAGCTCCATCCATGTTGTTGCAAATGGTAGGATTTGTTTTCTTCTTATGGCTGAATAACGTTCCATTGTGTATATGTACCACATCTTCTTTATTTATTCATCAACTGATGGACACTTAGGTTGCTTCCATTTTTTGGCTATTATAAATAGTGCTGGATTAACATAGGGGTGCATATGTCTTTTTGAAACTGGGCTGCTACATTCTTAGGGTAAATTCCTAGGAATAGAATTCCTGGGTCAAATGGTATTTTTATTTTGAGTTTTTTGAGGAACCTCCATACTGCTTTCCACAATGGTTGAACTAGTTTACATTCCAACCAACAGTGTAGGAGGGTTGCCCTTTATCCACATCCTCACCAACATTTGTTGTTGTTTGTGTTTTGGATGGCGGCCATCCTAACTGGTGTGAGATGATATCTCATTGTGGTTTTAATTTGCATTTCTCTGATGATCAGCAATGTAGAGCATCTTTTCATGTGCCTGTTGGCCATCTGGATTTCTTCTTTGGAGAAGTGTCTGTTCAGCTCCTCTGCCCATTTTTTAATTGGCTTATTTGCTTTTTGTTTGTGGAGGTGTGTGAGCTCTTTATATAATTTGGATGTCAACCCTTTATCGGATATGTCATTTATGAATATATTCTCCCATACTGTAGGATGTCTTTTAGTTCTACTGATGGTATCCTTTGCTGTACAGAAGATTTTTGGTTTGATAGAGTCCCACTTGTTCATTTTTGCTTTTGTTTCCCTTGCCTGGGGAGATATGTTCATGAAGAAGTTGCTCATGTTTATGTCCAAGAGATTTTGCCTATATTTTTTTCTAAGACTTTTATGGTTTCATGACTTACATTCAGGTCTTTGATCCATTTCAAGTTTACTTTTGTGTATGGGGTTAGACAATAATACAGTTTCATTCTCTTACATGTAGCTGTCCAATTTTTCCAACACCAGCTGTTGAAGAGGCTGTCATTTCCCCGTTGTGTATCCATGGCTCCTTTACCATATATTAATTGACCATATATGCTTGGGTTTATATCTGGGCTCTCTATTCTGTTCCATTGGTCTATGGGCCTGTTCTTGTGCCAATACCAAATTGTCTTGATTACTGTGGCTTTGTAGTAGAGTTTGAAGTCAGGGAGCGTAATTCCTCCCACTTTATTCTTCCTTCTCAGGATTGCTTGGCTATTCAGGATCTTTTGTGGTTCCATATGAATTTTAGAATGATTTTCTCTAGTTCATTGAAGAATGCTGTTGGTATTTTGATAGCGATTGCATTGAATTTGTAGATTGCTTTATGCAGAATCGCCATTTTGACAATATTAATTCTTCCTATCCATGAGCACGGAATGTGTTTCCATTTATTGGTATCTTCTATAATTTCTCTCATGAGGGTCTTGTTTTCAGAGTATAAGTCTTTCACTTACTTGGTTAGGTTTATTCCTAGGTATTGTATTCTTTTTGATGCAATTGTGAATGGAATTGTTTTCCTGATATCTCTTGGTGCTAGTGTATAGAAATGCAACAGATTTCTGTGTATTAATATTGTATCCCGCAACTTTGCTGAATTCAGATATTAGATCTAGTAGTTTTGGAGTGGATTCTTTAGGGTTTTTTTAATGTACAATATCATGTCATCTGCAAACAGGGACAGTTTGACTTCTTCCTTACCAATCTGGATGCCTTTTATTACTTTGTGTTGTCAGATTGCTGTGGCTAGGACCTCCAGAGCTATGTTGAATAAAAGTGGGGAGAGTGGGCATCCTTGTCTTGTTCCCAATCTTAAAGGAAAAGCTTTCAGCTTCTTGCTGTTAAGTATAATGTAGGCTGTGGGTTTGTCATATATGGCCTTTATTATGCTGAGGTACTTGCCTTCTATACACATTTTGGTGAGAGTTTTTATCATGAATCGATGTTAAATTTTGTCTAATGCTTTTTCAGCATCTCTGGAGATGATCATGTGATTTTTGTCCTTCTTTTTGTTGATGTGGATGATGTTGATGGATTTTTGAATATTGTACCACCCTTGCATCCCTGGGACGAATCCCACTTGATCATGGTGGATGATCTTTTTGATGTATTTTTGAATCCGGTTTGCTAATATTTTGTTGAGTATTTTTGCATCTATGTTCATCAGAGATATTGGTCTGTAATTTTCTTTTTTTGTGGTATCTTTGCCTGGTTTTGGTATTAGAGTGATGTTGGTCTCATAGAATGACTTTGTGAGTTTTCCCTCCTCTTCTACTTTTTGGAAAACTTTAATGAGAGTGGGTATTAGGTCTTCACTAAATGTTTGATAAAATTCAGCAGTGAAAGCATCTGGTTCAGGCGTTTTGTTCTTAGGTAGTTTTTTGATTACCAATTCAATTTCTTTGCTGGTAATTTATCTACTCAGATTTTCTGTTTCTTCCTGGGTCAGCCTTGAAGGTTGTATTGTGCTAGAAAGTTGTCCATTTCTTCTAGGTTATCCAGTTTGTAACCATATAATTTTTCATAGTATTATTCTCTCATAATTGTTTGTATTTCTGTGGTGTCTGTAGCGATTTTTCCTTTCTCATTTCTGATTCTGTTTATGTGTGTAGACTCTCTTTTTTTCTTGATAAGTCTGGCTCTGGGTTTATCTATTTTGTTTATTTATTTGAGGAACCATCTCCTGCTTTCATTGATTCTTTCTATTGTTTTATTCTTCTCAATTTTATTTATTTCTCTTCTAATCTTTATTATGTCCCTCCTTCTACTGACTTTGGGCCTCATTTGTTCTTCCTTTTCTAGTTTCATTAATTGTGAGTTTAGACTGTTCATTTGGGATTGTTCTTCTTTCCTGAGGTAGGCCTGTATTGCTATATATTTCCCTCTTAGGACGGCCTTTGCTGCATCCCACAGATTTTGTGGTGTTCAATTATTGTTGTCATTTGTCTCCATATATCGCTTGATCTCTGTTTTTATTTGGTCATTGATCCATTGATTATTTAGGACCATGTTATTAAGCCTCCATGTGTTTTTGGGCTTTTTCGGTTTCTTAGTGTAATTTATTTCTAGTTTCATACCTTTGTGATCTGAGAAGTTGGTTGGTACAGTTTCAATCTTTTTTTAATTTACTGAGGTTCTTTTTGTGGCCTAATATATGATCTATTCTTGAAAGTGTTCCATGTGAACGTGAGAAGAATGTGTATCCTGTTGCTTTTGGATGGAGTGTTCTGTAGATGTCTGTTAGGTCTTTCTGTTCTAATGTGTTTTTCAGTGCCTTTGTCTCTTTATTTATTTTCTGTCTGGTTGATCTGTCCTTTGGAGTGAGTGGTGTGTGAAGTCTCCCAAAATGAATGCATTGCATTCTATTTCCCCCTTTAATTCTGTTAGTATTTGTTTCACATATGTAAGTGATCCTTTGTTGGGTGCATAGATGTTTATAATAGTTATATCCTCTTGTTGGACTGACCCCTTTTTCATTATGGAACGTCTTTCTTTTTCTCTTGTGACTTTCTTTGTTTTGAAGTCTATTTTGTCTGATACAAGTACTGCAACTCCTGCTTTTTTCTCCCTTTTAGTTGCATGAAATATCTTTTTCCATCTCTTTACTTTCAGTCTGTGTATATCTTTGGGTTTGAAGTGAGTCTCTTGTAGGCAGCATATTGATGGGTCTTGTTTTTTTATCCATTCAGTGACTCTACATCTTTTGCTTGGTGCATTCAGACCATTTACCTTTAGGGTGATTATCAATAGGTATATACTTATTGCCATTGCAGTCTTTAGATTTATGGTTACCAAAGGTTCCAGGGTAATTCCCTTACTATCTAACAGTCTAATTTAACTCACTTCGTATGCTATTACAAACACAACCTAAAGATTCTTTTTTTCCCTCCTTTTTCTTCCTCCTCTATTCTTTGTCTGCTATTAATAATATTCTGTACTCTTTGTCTATCCCTTGGGTGACATCTATTTAGTCTTAGGAATACTTCCATCTGTAGGAGTCCCTCCAAAATGCACTATAGAGGTGGTTTGTGGTAGGTAAATTCTTTCATATTTTGCTTATCTGAAAATTGTTTAATCCCTCCTTAAAATTTAAATGACAACCTTGCCGGGTAGAGTATTCTTGGTTTGAGGCTCTTCTGCTTCTTTGCATTAAATATATCATGCCACTCCCTTCTGGCCTGTAAGGTTTCTGTTGAGAAATATGATGATAGCCTGATGGGTTTTCCTTTGCATGTGATCTTTTTTCTCTCTTTAGCTGCTTTTAAAAGTCTGTCCTTATCCTTGATCTTTGCCATTTTAATTATTATATGTCTTGATGCCTCCCTTGGGTTCCTTGTGTTGGGAGATCTGTGTGTCTCCATGGCTTAAGAGACCATCTCCTTCCCCAGATTGGGGAAGTTTACAGCAATTACCTCCTCAGTGACACTTTCTATCCCTTTTTCTCTCTTCTTCTTCTTCTGGTACCCCTATTATGCAAATATTGTTCCGTTTGGATTGGTCATACAGTTCTCTCAATATTCTTTCATTCTTAGGGATTCTTTTTTTCTCTCTGTGCCTCAGCTTCTTTGTTTTCCTCTTCTCTAATTTCTCTTCCATTTACCATCTCTTCTACTACATCTAATCTGCTTTTAAATCCCTCCATGGTATGTTTCATTTCAGATATGGAATTTTTTAGTGATTGAATCTCTCTATCTTAAATTCATTCCTGAGTTCTTGAATATTTTTCTGTACCTCCATAAGCATGTTAATGATTTTTATTTTGAATCATCTTTTGGGAAGATTGGTGAGTTCAGTTTCATTTGGCCCTTTTTATGGGTTTTGTGAGATTTTGGTCTGTACCATGTTCTTCTGATGTTTCATATTTCAGTGTGGTGCCCTCTATTGCCCAGAAGCTCCAGTCTCTGGAGCTGCTCAGCCCCTAGAGTGAGGTTGGGGGTCATAGGGGAGCAGAGCTGGTTCCTGGGGGGAGGAAAGATCTGTTTCCTGTCTCCCATCTGCCCTGCCTGTCTCCAGTGTCACAGCCAGTGGTCCGAGTACACAGGTGTAAGCCTCTGTGCTTGGCATCTCTAGCTGTTATAGGTGAGGCCTCTCTCTGGCTGGGCTGACGCCAGAGCAGTGAGTGACGGTTTGAAAGCTGGTGCTGTCAGGCCAGGAGGAAGGCTCAGCAGGCTGCGTATCACAATGGGGGGGGGGGGCACTCAGAGCTGAGTAGCCAGCCAGGGCAATGGAGTGCCTGAAGCTCCCCAAAGTTCCCAATCTGCTGGGCCAAGGGCGCCCAGACAACCTTGTCCCCTTATCCCTTCTCCCGCAGAGCAAGCTCCATGCAAACCCCGTGCCTTCAGCAGCTGTCTTGCTGCCAGGAAGCATCTCAGACTGCTTGCCTTTCCCTTGTCTCAGAGCAGCCGGGTGTCAATCCTGTCCTCTGCAAATGGCCAGAATCTGTCTCTCATGCACTCTGCCTTTCCCAGCTCCCCATCCTTCAGAGCACCACACAATGTATATTTCTGCTTGCAGAGCAGATCTCCAGGACTAGTTGTTCAGCAGTCCCTGGCTTCCACCCTCTCCCCCACTCTGTTTTTCTTCCTCCCGCCCATGAGCTGGGGTGGGGGGAGGGCTTGGATCCCGCCAGATGAAGGCTTTCATACGTTACCCTGTTTTGTGAGGTCTTCTCTGTTCATGAGGTCTGTATGCAGTCTGGTGCAGCCTTCTTTCCTGTTGATTTTTTTAGGGTTAATTGTATTAACTATATTTTCACACTATCTGTGGTTTTGGGAGGAGTTCTCTGTCTCACCTGTCATGCCACCATCTTGAATCTTCAACTGCAAATATTCTCTTATATACATTATTAAATGTTCATCTCAACTAGTATAGTTACTATCTGTGAACATAGAAAGATTTTACAGAACTATTAACTGTATTTCCTATGCTGTACTTTCATCCCTATGACTAATTTATATTATGATTGAAATTTTGTGCCTTTTAATCCCCTTCACCTATTTACCCACTTACCCCAACCCCTCCCTCATGATAACCACAAGTCACTTCTCTATGAGTTTATTGCTGTTTTCTTAATTTTGTTTTGTTTTGTTTTTAGATTCCACATATAAATGAAATCATATGGTATTTTCTTTCTCTGGTTTATTTCACTTAGCAAAAACTTTCTAGGTCCATCTATGTTGTTGCAGCAGGGGGTATAGCTCAGGGGTAGAGCATTTGGCTGCATCTATGTTGCAAATGACAAGATTTCTTTCTTTTTTATGGCCAAATAATATTCCACTGTATATTTATACAACATCTTGTTTAAGTTTTGGTAGTTAGTAGTTTTCAAGGTTTGTTTTATGCCTTCTAAGTTATTGAATTTATGAGAATAAACTTGTTCCCTCATTATCTTTTTGTTGGCTGCAAGATAGGTAGCAATATCTCTTATTTCATTCTTTATGTTTTTGATTTGTATCTACTCTCTGTTTTTGTCAGTCTTGCTAAAGATGTAGCAGTTTTATTAATTTTCCCCTTGGGAACCAGCTTTTTATTTAAATGATTTTCTTTATTTTTTCCTATTTTTCAATGTTATTTTTTTCTGTTCTTATATGTATTATTTCCTTTTTTCTGCTAGCTTTGGATTTACTTTCTCCTTCTTTTAATAGCTTCTTGAAGGTAGTAATTGAGGTTACTGATTTAAGGCCTTTCTTCATTTTGAATGTAAGCACTAATGATAAATTTCCTATCAGCACTGCTTTAGCTGCATTCCACCTATTTTGATGTGTGTATTTTCACTTCCATATTATTCTAGGTATTTTCAAATTTCCTTTGAGTCTTTTCTTTTTGACCCATAGATTATTTATCAAGTATGTCAGATTTCCACATGTTTACAGATTTTTCTGCATCTTTCTGTTATTCATTTTTGGTTTAAGTTTACTGTGGTTGGAGAACACACTTTGTATAATTTGAAGTCTTTTAAATTTGTTAAGGTTTGTTTTATGGCCCAAGATATGGTCTATCTTGATGAATATTCTATGGTTACTTGAAAAAAATGTGTATCCTGCTGTTGTTGGGTAGAGTATTTTACATATTTCGATCAGATATTGTTGGTTGATTGTGTTGTTCAGATCTTTGATATCCTTGATAATTTTCTGTCTGGTTGCAGAGAGAGGGGTGTTGAAGTCCTCAACTTTAATTGTGGATTTGTCTATTTTCTCCTTTCAGCTCTATTAGGTTTTACTTTATGTGTTTGAGATTCTATCATTTGGTGCTTAGATACTTAGGACCATTATGTCTTTCTTATGTGTTGATCCTCTTATTATTTGTAATGTTCCTTTGTTTCTAGTAAGTTTTTTTGTTTTGAAGTCTACTTTGTCATATATTAATATAGACACTCCTGCTTTAAAAAAGTGATGCTCCTAAGTGTACACTTCTTCCATTCTTTTACTTTCAGCCTATCTATGTTGTTGAATTTGAAATGTAAGCAGCATACAGTTGAGTAATTTTTTTTGTCCATTCTGCAGATCTCAGTCATCTGATATATTCAGATGATTTACATTTAAGATAATTATTGGCATATTAGCACTTAACTCCTCTGTTTTGCTATTATTTTTTTGTTTCTTCTAATTCTTCCTCTGTTTCTCTTTTCTTGCCTTCCTTCAGATCAGTGGAACATTTTTTAGGATTCTATCTCCATTTATTTGTAGACTGTTTGAGTGTATCTCTCATATCAGTCAGTGTTCTCCAGAGAAACAAAACCAACAGAAGGTGTACACATATAGAAAGGATTTATTTTAAGGAATTAGCTCATGTGATTATGAAGGCTCACAGGCCCAAAATCTTTACAGTGGGTTGGTAGGGTGGAGACTCAGGCAGTTCAAGTCTGAAGGCTGTCTGCCAGTAGAACTACCTTTTGCTTGGCGGAGATCAGTCTTTTGTTCCATCTGGGCTTTCAGCTAATTGGATGTAGCCCATCTACATTGTAGAGGGCAATCTGCTTTACTCAGAGTCCAATGATTTAAATGTTAATCTCCATAAACACTCATAAAAACATCCACAATATAAAGTCTACTGGTATCAACTCTTTAACACGTGAAATGAAATGTGGAAACCTGAATTCCATTTAGGTCCCTCACCTTTCCCACTTTCTTATATCATTGTCTAGAACATCAAATGGTGTTCTAATTTTTGTTTTTCTTCATCAAATATGATTTATAAAAATATAAGGAAAAGATCAAGTTACTGTAAGTACCCATGTTTTTACTCTTTCCATTGTTTGTTCTGCTTTCCTGATAATCTGAGATTCTTTTATCATTTATTTTCTGTTAGAAGAACTCCCTTTAGTTAATTTTTAGGAGTATATTTGATAGCAACACATTCTTTCAGTTTTCCATTTTCTGAGGATGTTTTTATTTCCCTTTAGTTCCTGAAGGATAATATCACCTGATATAGAATTTGCAATGGCAGTTCTTTTATTTCAGTACTTGAAGACTATTATGCCACTTCCTTTGGCCTCTTTGTTTCAGATAATAAATTCACTGTCATTTAAATTGTTGTTCCCCCATATGTAAAGTGCCATTTTTTTCTGACTCTGTTAAGATTTTTCCTATGCCTTTAGTTTCCATATAACTTGTTGTCATGCCTCGTTGGTCAATTTTCAATGCTGAGTAATCACTATACAGCAAGGCAGTGATTTGTACCCAGGTCTGTCGGCGTCCCTGTCTCTGACACACCCTGTAGTGAGTGTGATGCTCTCCCAGCTGCACTGGTAGTCCTCCCATGCTTCGTGTTCTTCTGTTCTCCTGTATTGGTGAAATGGACAGACCTGACTCACCATTTTGCTCCCTCAAGAAAACCAAACTTATTTTATTCTTTTTGAGTAACATGCTTTCAAAGCCGGACATCTGGCTACTGTATAAATCGGTGATCACCACACAGCAGAATGGCAAGGGAGCCATGTGGCTTTTATTCAGTTATTCATCCATAGCTTTGCTTGACTATTAATTCTATCACGGCTTCTCTCATGCTCAATTAAGTAAGTGTACTAAAGATGAGAAACATGCTGAAAATATGCTGACTAATGCAGCTCTAAGTCATTAAGGGCGGTCGAATGCTCTCTGGCCACTGGTTACCTCTCATAGCACACGAGAATGAACAGGTCTGAGAAGAATGAATTCCTTGCCATTTTTCATGCTTGCTTCCTTCCAGCTAAGCTGTTAGAATTTTCCAAATCTGAGATTTGTCTGGATTCTGCAAAATCTCCACCAGAGAGGCAGCACAATAAAGGAACTGAGCCTAACCCCCACTGTCCCCGAAGCCTGTCAAATGTCACTGCAAACGTTCGTATAAGGCTGCCTTGCTGGAGAAAACCAGCGAGGGAATTGATGTCAGCTACCAGATGGTCATAGCGGCAGACATGACACACTGTTTATGGGGGCTTCTAAACACAGAGGGAGCAAGCACATAGATTTTCCCAGAGGGCACATAGAATTTTAAGGTATGTGCAATGTAGTTTAAAGCTTCTGTTGCCCAGAGAGAAGTAGTTAAATGAGGGGTTATGGCATTTGAATTGTGGTACAAAAATATTAATAAGTTCATTAACTCTCTATGAGCATAAGGAAAAGGGCTGAATAAGATTTTTATGACGTGGAAAAAAATCTTTCAAAGTTTTAGGACTTTGCCTCTTTGGTTTCAACTGCATGAAAAATGACACAATTTAGGAATATGTGAAAGCAAATTTTAAGCCCAGCATGTATTTCAAATAGCAGCTATAACTTCTGCACTTGATTTCAAGGAAATTACACGCCTCATATTACTACACTCATAAAGCCCAGTGGGAAACTCTCTTGCCTTTTGCCAATGGGAAGGTCAGCTATGCGGTTTCTGGCAAAGGCCTCTCTGCAGAGCTCTGGCCTCTCCCGTCTGTCCAGTACACTCTAGCCTGGGCAGCAGCTCCAGATAGCCTATGGAGGAGCAGCCCCAGTGCGCACTCTGGAAGGGGGGGTTGGAGAATCTGCCTCTAAGCTGCATTTGCAAATCAAGGGCACAGTTATTACTGGAGTGTATGTGCATTTGGGTTTGGATTAGTAGTACACACTATGGGGAAGCTGAGTCAACCAGCCCTTCTTTCTGCCAGTATTTCCAGGAAAACCTTCCTTAAATTCCCATCACAATTCAGGAAACTGAAATGATATCAATATTCTTTGAGGCCAATTTCAAACATCTACAACGAGAATAAAGTCTCACTCAGTCTGATACCATCTTACCTCTCCAACCTGGTTACCCCCTGCTTTCTAAATGATTTCCTCCCTGTCCCCCCACACATTCTTGTTTCAAGATACAATATACTGGGAAAGAAAGTATAAGCTATGAGATCATACAACACTGGGCTTAGATTCTGTCATATCTAATTGTTTTATGTTTATTGTCTGGGGGACCACAGACAATTTAATCTCTGAGACCTCATTTTCCTAACTTTAGGCAGAGATAGAATACCTATCTGACAAGTTGTGTTGAGTATCAAGAGAGATAATAGAAGTGTCTCTGCAGTGCCTGGCTTACAGCAGGCACCTAATAAATACACATTCTCTTTCCTTTTCCTTTACCTCATCTTTTATTCTCACATTCCCATTAATGATGAAATCAAGTTTGATTTTGTCAAATAAGAATCTCCTGGATCAACTTAGACAAAATCTCTATTTGGAGGTTCAGTAGAGCTTTGAAAAATCATGTGTGAGAACATCTTATAAGAGGCCACAGCTGCATGACTGCTTAAAATGACTAAAATCGGAGGTGGGCAGAAAATTGCATGTTTCTAACAATGAGAACAAGCAAGATGAGCCACAACAATCATAGTTTGTTTTTTTAACTCATTGGATTGAGAATTGAGGATGCGAAGAAAGCTAAGTGAGCTAAAAAAATTAGAGAAAGTGACAAACCTTTCCTAGAAGAAAGTAGAGGTATAGCTGCTTTTATCACTGGTGAGGAGAGGGGAGAAAGAAAAACCCATTGAAGACAGAGATTAAGAGAAATCTTAATGGCTGTGTGTGAACTGCAGGGATGGACTAGAATCCCAAAAAGCCCTTGCCAGAGGGAATCTACACTGACTTGCCGTCACTTCCCAAGGGTTTGCACTGAGTGCCAGGGGGTAGGTAGAGTGCTAAGCTCTGGAGGAAGGCAGAGATTCTCCTCCAGACTCACGGCACCTTCTCCAAGTTACTCCCCTGAAAGTTGCCTTCAGGGCAGGAGAGCTAAATGAGATCCCCTTGAGGCAGTGCGGGCCTTCGCTTAATGCCAGGCAGGAGCCCACTGAACTCAAGGAACAGAGCAGGAAAACCAGGGCTACACCGACTGAATTACAGAGGGTTCACAGTGTATCCTAGTGACTGGTAAGACTCTCCCCTTCTCTCGTTGGTCTTATATTTTGGGGAATTTCTGTTATCCTTGCTTGTTTATTTCTTCCAAAGAAAGAAGAATATATTTAGAATCAATTTGTCAGCCTCTAGAAAAGGGGTGTTTTTAGCAGAATGCAATTAAATTCACGAATCACTTAGGAGGGAACTGACATCGTTATGAGGTTCAAATCTATCTTTTTTGTCCTTTAAACACCGTTTTAAGGTTTTTCTCACATAGCTTTTAAATATTTCTTACGTTTATGCTTAGGTGTATGAGTTTATATTACTGTTGCCCTTGCAGATGGTACCTTTTCTTTCATTTATGTCTTCCAGTTTTTTCCCCCTTTTTAAAAAAATTTTGGTATCATTAAGCTAGAATTACATGAGCAACATTATGTCTACTAGATTTCCCCCATCATCAAGTCCCCACCACACACCCCACTACAGTCACTGTCCATCAGTGCAGCAAGATGCTACAAAATCACTACTTGTCTTCTCTCTGTTGTACAGCCCTCTCTGTACCCCCTACTACTTTATGTCCACTAATCTAAATGCCCCCTTTTTCCCCCTTATCCTTCCGTTCCCACCCATCCTCCCCAGTACCTTTCCCTTTGGTAACTATTAGTCCATTCTTGGGTTCTGTGACTCTGCTGCTGTTTTGTTCCTCCAGTTTTTTTCTTTGTTCTTATACTCCACATATGAGTGAAATCATTTGATACTTGTCTTTTTCGGCTTGGCTTATTTCACTGAGCATAATACCCTCTAGCTCCATCCATGTTGTTGCAAATGGTAGGATTTGTTTTCTTCTTATGGCTGAATAATATTCCATAGTGTATATGTACCACATCTTCTTTATCCATTCATCTACTGATGGACACTTAGGTTGCTTCCATTTCTTGGCTATTGTAAATAGTGCTGCGATAAACATAGGGGTGCATATGTCTTTTTCAAACTGGGCTGCTGCATTCTTAGGGTAAATTCCTAGGAGTGGAATTCCTAGGTCAAATGGCATTTCTATTTTGAGTTTTTGAGGAACCTCCATACTTCTTTCCACAATGGTTGAACTAGTTTACATTCCCACCAGCAGTATAGGAGGGTTCCCTTTGCTCCTCATCCTCGCCAACATTTGTTGTTGTTTGTCTTTTGGATGTTGACCATCCTAACAGGTGCGAGGTGATATCTCATTGTGGTTTTAATTTGTGTTTCTCTGATGATTAGCAATGTGGAACATCTTTTCATGTGCCTATTGGCCATCTGAATTTCTTCTTTGGAGAAGTGTCTGTTCAGCTCCTCTGCCCATTTTTTATATTTGCTTTTTGTTTGTTGACGTGCGTGAGCTCTTTATATAATTTCGACGTCAACCCCTTATTGGATATGTCATTTATGAATATATTCTCCCATACTGTAGGATGTCTTTTTGTTCTACTGATGGTATCCTTTGCTGTACAGAAGATTTTTGGTTTGATAGAGTCCCACTTGTTCATTTTTGCATTTGTTTCCCTTGCCTGGGGAGATATGTTCATGAAGAAGTTGCTCATGTTTATGTCCAAGAGATTTTGCCTATATTTTTTTCCAAGAGTTTTATGGTTTCACAACTTACATTCAGGTCTTTGATCCATTTTGAGTTTACTTTTGTGTACGGGGTTAGACAGTAGTCCAGTTTCATTCTCTTACATGTAGCTGTCCAATTTTTCCAACACCAGCTGTTGAAGAGGCTGTCATTTCCCCATTGTATATCCATGGCTCCTTTATCATAAATTAATTGACCATATATGCTTGGGTTTATATCTGGGCTCTCTAGTCTGTTCCATTGGTCTATGGGTCTGTTCTTGTGCCAGTACCAAATTGTCTTGATTACTACAGCTTTGTAGTAGAGCTTGAAGTCAGGGAGTGTAATTCCCCCCACTTTATTCTCCCTTCTCAGGATTTCTTTGGCTATTCAGGGTCTTTTGTGGTTCCATATGAATTTTAGAACTATTTGCTCTAGTTTATTGAAGAATGCTGTAGGTATTTTGATAGGGATTGCATTGAATCTGTAAATTGCTTTAGGTAGTGTAGCCATTTTGACAATATTGATTCTTCCTAGCCAAGAGCATGGGATGAATTTCCATTTATTAGTGTCCTCTTTAATTTCTCTCAAGAGTGTCTTGTAGTTTTCAGGATATAGGTCTTTCATTTCCTTGGTTAAGTTTATTCCTAGGTATTTTATTCTTTTAGATGGGATTGTGAATGGAATTGTTTTCCTGATTTCTCTTGCTGCTAGTTCATCGTTAGTGTATAGGAATGCAACAGATTTCTGTGTATTAATTTTGTATCCCACAACTTTGCTGAATTCAGATATTAGATCTAGTAGTTTTGGAGTGGATTCTTTAGGGTTTTTTATGTACAATATCATATCATCTGCAAACAGGAACAGTTTGAGTTCTTCCACAACCTGCCTTTTCTATTTTATGGTTCTTGAGATTCATTTGTGATGTATATAGTTGTGTGTATGTTAAGGAACAGTCAGAAAAATAACCACTCTGGGTAGGAAACAGAAGACATTTAATAAAGGGCATTTGTTCCATGGACAGTGAATGCTCTGAGAAATCAAGTAAAAGATGGTGAAGCCAAGCCAGCTGTTAACAGTAGCAAAAAGCCACCACCAACACTAGGGCTGGAAAGACACAGAGGTGGTTTAATCTGAGCCCAGAGCCGGGTCATCTGGTAAAACCTACAACCATAGCAGGAGCTGGATTCATGGTGAAGAGAATTATCTGGTGGGAAGTGGCAGAGATGTGGCTAATGCTGGAAGAAGTCCACTAAAGCAGAGAAATAGAGGGAGAAATACCCTGTATTGTCCCTTCCTTCAACTCCTTAGCCTGCATCCTGTGCATCTGATTGGCCAGGATGCACACCTAACCAGAAGTCAGGGGGCAAGGAATCCCCAAAAATGTAGTTTGCAGAAGGACAAGGAATAGGTCTGAATGCACAGAGGCAACGCCCTGCTGTGGTTCATTCATTTTCACTTCTGTATAGTACACACTGAGTGAATAACCCATGGTTCCTTTATGTATTCTACTCCTGATGAGCACTTGGATTATTTCCATTTGTTTCCTATAGAAGCAACCCTCCCAGAAACATTCTTATTCTTACCTCCTGATTCACAGGTGCAAGAGTTTCTTGAGGATTTACTCCTGGCAGTGGAATATCTGTGTGGTTGAACTTTTCTGGGTAATTTCAGACTCTTCCCCAATGTGGCTGTAGCAGAATATATTCTGATTAGTGGTGTTTTAGAATTCTGATTTTCCATATCCTAATATCACTTTGTACTATCCACTTTTTAAATGTTTATCAGTCTGATGGGTGTAGGGTTTTATCTTTGGTTTTAGTTTACATTTGGTTGATTACCGGTGATGTTAAATATAGTTCCCAACATTTATGGGACATTTGCACTTCCTCTTGTTCACATACTTTGCCATTTTTTTTTTTACTTTTCCTCCTCTTTTTATTATTGGTTCATGTTAGTGTTTTAAAAAAACCCATTTTGGATCTAATCTGTACAAATTAAATGAATAGCAGATATCATAAACTATTTTGTGAGCTCTGTTCTCTATTTATGGCATCTTTTCTTGAACAGAAGTCAAATGTGAATTACTTTGATTTATGGTTTTCCAATATTTATTCTGTTTAAGAAATGCTTTCTCACAATTAAATCCATAAGGATATTTTCAAATACTGTATTCTGTGTCAGGGTTGAATGCAGGCAACATAATCTAGGTATTTTAACAGGAGGGTAGTTTAAAAGAGGGAGTTAATTCTAATGAAATATGGATCCAGAATCAGAATAAAATCTTTGATCCAGGATCAAAAAGCCACCATCACAAAAATGTCACAACCACCAGATGAAGCACCTCCTGACAGCTCTGAAGCTGGTGGCTGAAGATTGGGACAGAGCCCAGCTCCTGCTGCCACCACAACTGCCCCTCCTACCAGCCAGGCAGGCTGCCTGCTGGACTCTCCATGGTCTCGTTTGGAGCAGAAATGAGCCTAAAGCTGTAGGTGAGTAGCTTTGGCCTCATTGCCACTTTCTAAATCTCATAGGAATGCACCTATTGATGAGACCTAATTTATATCTTGGTCTTAAGCTACTGGGAGTTTGAGAAGCTTCCTTCCTTCCCTCCCTTAATAAAGAGGTTCTGGAATGATTATTCCAGTCACCAGTGTGCCGGGAAGGCCCAGTTCTATGGCAAAGCAGGCAGTGGTGCGTGAATATTTGGAGCTGGATGCAAGACAAGGTGTCAAATTACTCAGACTTTCAGGATTGATTGGTTCCTGACACAGAAATATCTGGGTCAACTGGACAGCTACCAGGGGACCTGTTGCAGGATGGGAGGAGGGCTAGAAGAGTCCCACTGAGGGTCAGGCATTGCAGGGTTGAGCACCGTACTGTGCTAAGCAAACTTCCTCTGTGGGATAGACTGATGAACTTGAAAGGGTGGAGGCTGGAGAAAAGAAGGGGCATTTTAGATTTAAAAAATTTTAAATTATATTTCATAATCAAAATGTCTAAGCAGCAATTTAGCCCTGGGCAAAGTGCCCACGGAAAATTGTGTTGAATAGCAGACCTCAAATCTCATTACATGAGTAATGGTCTAACAACGCCTGCCTCTTCTTTGCCCACCCTCTTGAGCTTGCACAATGGAAATAAACCCTTAGGCCAGAGAAGAGTCTCCTGCAAGTGCTGTTTTTATGCCGATGTGTTATTGTTCCTTTCCCAAATATAGCATTGAAGACTGCAGTCTGTGATATAGGAAAATCGTTTTGCTGCTGTGCGCTAGGAAATTGGTGTGGGAAGAGTTGTCATAGTTAAAGTGGTCTATGTTTTACTTGATAGTGTTATTTAGAGTGAAAAGCAGGTTTTGATACTAAATTGGGATAATACCTTCTTTATAAGGACTAATTATATAAGAGTAGTTTAAAATTTTCATTATTAATAGATGGTTCTCTTGCGACTGCTGACGGACAGCTTGTCTGAGGGACTAAAGGTGAACAATGAGTCAAATATTTGGCTAGTGTCTTTTCTGGGACAACTCATGAGAACTGTTCTGCTAAATATAAAGTGAACTTGCTTTTTGTTAATAATAAAAAGAAGAGAGGAGAAGTAAAGGAAAAGAGAGAAAAGAAAAGAAACAAGAAGAAGAGAATGGAAAAAGAAGGAAGTAATATTTCTGAGTGTTGCCAAAACCACCATAATAGGTTTTGGTGAGTCTCTCCACTTCCTTTCCTGCTCTCTGAGCCAGTAACTCGCAGGGTAGCCAGACTAATCTTAATATGCATCACATCCTGTCACTACTCTACTTCAAACCCTCCAGTGGCTTCTTATACTCAAATTTAAATCCAAACTCCCACCATGGCTTCAGAGGCCCTACCTGACCTGGCTCCCACTTAACTTCTCCTTCCTCAGCTGGCTCCTGTCTTACTTTCTCTCTGTCCCTTAAAGAGGGCAAGCCCAGCCCAGGTAGGCTGAGCAGGAGGAAAAGTGGAACTCTGACAGTTCACCTCTTTGGAGGCCTGGGGCAAGTCTGCGCAGGCTCCGTTGAGAACCCTTCCCTGCCATCCCCACTGCTGTGCTGGGGAAAAACCTAAAGGCTGGGGAAAGCCGCTTGGTTGGCAGTTGCTCAGCTCATCTTTGTCATGCCAGGGTGCTGTTTACAAGCCCACGGAAGGGTCCTCTGACTCTTCAGGGCAAAGCACGCTTGTCTGACTTAGTATTGATTAGGGCCAAGGGGTTTAACAACTTTCTGCAGGTAGATGTTAGTTTGTTGAAATCTGATAAAATACAAATGAAGGATATATACTGTCAAAATACCTTATCACTGTTGATGTTGACCTTGACCTTCTGGCTGCGGCAGTGTTTGTTGGGTTTTTCCACTGTACAGTTCTCTTTCCCTCCTTTCCATGCTGTGCTATTTGGAAGGATTTTACTATGCACAGCCCACTCTTGAGCATGGGGGAGTTAGTAATAGTCTATTTCTTGAGGATAGAGTCTCTATGTTAATTTGAAAAAATTCTGCATGGGAGATTTGTCTCTTCTCTCCACTTACTCATTCCAATCATTCACTTATATTGATGTAGACTCATGGACATTATGTTATACCTTGAATTATAATCCAACTTGACTTTATTTTTTTTGCTCAAAGTGTTCCATCTTTCGCTATTGAGAACTATTTAACTTGGCTCTTGTGTCCCTTTGACATACTTCCATAGGATTATTTTTTAACACTTTCTTACTTTCTGGCATTATAAGATGCCCTAGGGTAATCTTGTATATTTCCTGCCCCACTCCTAGAATCAGCCATATCTCCAAGCAGTCTTATTTTCCTTCACTGGAGAATGATGTTAGAAACTAAGGTCTAAGTGTGATTATTGCTACTGAAGTGTCCTTGCTTCTAAGTCCTTGCAGCGGACAGGGCCAGAGAATATGTACCTTTGCATCTGTATTTATAGGGATATTGAGTGGTAGATATTTCTCTTGGAACATATCTAAAATTTTTTGATACCAGGTTATAAAATCAATGCACTAAAATTAATAGCCTTCATATATACAAACAGAAATCATTTTCCTCTCAAGCTCTGTCACAGGGGAGAGACATTCTTGTCTCTCCGTGGGGTGAGGTGAGAGGTTGTCGCTCCTGGTATTTCAAGTTACTTGATTGCCCTGCAATCTCAACTCTCTGAGAGATTTACAAAAATTATGATTTTTATTTGGCTTTCCTCATTGTTAAGAGTGATCCAGACTTTTATATTCTAGGAAGAAGGGGATCTCTCAAAAATTAATTTCTGACATAGCTAGTTATTTTTGAATTTAGACATTTCATGGGAAAATGGGTCATGATCCAGGGAATAAATTCCTCCACATTGCCATTCTGTATTCTATCCATAAGACTAGAGCAAAGGTTCTAAGGTTTTGGGGAATCCCTGGGTATAGGTCAAGATAGAATAATTCAGACTTGGAAAGGAAGGTGGATCTTGGTATAATATCTGTATGTAAGGGTTGTGACTTCTTGAAAATATTAGGGGAAGCTGTCATGGAGAAGGTTTAAATGAAGCACTGTGTGGCAAAAAGTTAAAGCCTGAGGGTAGGTGAGCAAGGATACCACCTGGTAGGTATCCACCTAAAAGACCTCTCAAGAAATGCTTAACTTGTGAGATGCTTCTCCTTAATCTAGTGGGAATGATTTTTCTACCAGGACAAAAATCAAATGTAATATACATATTTAAAATTATTTCCCTACAAATATAATTTCCTACAGATCAATTATACCAATAGTTCTCAACTCTGTGTACATATTAAAATTACTTGGAGAACTTTTATAAAATGCCGATGCCTGGGCCCCATCCTAGACCATTACATAAAATTTTCTGTGTGTTTTTTTTTTCTAGCCAATAGTAACTTTGAAACTTCTCAGATTATTTTAATAGGCAGTCACATTTGAGAATCCTGACCTAGATGCTTTACTATAATCTGAAAAAGCCAAACAAGCATGGGGTCCTAAAGGCAAAGGAAACCTCTCCATACTAAATCTTGCTCCAAAGCAGGTCTTTGGGAAGAGGTAACTTTACAAGATGGGGGTCTTCAGATAGTTCCATGTGCTGGTAGAGCAAGCAGGGGCCTAGAATGGAGTAGAAATCTTTGAGGTCAATTACGTGTGTAACTTGGAATCAGGTTTGTGATGTAACAAACAAGAGACTATCCTAATCGAAAAGGAGATGTAACCTTTCAGCAAGAGGAAGAACACTGTTACTTGGGTTATATGAATTTCATTAAAGACTGGCCAAGAGTCATTTAATTTTTTTCTCAGCTTTTCTACTGCCTGGTAAAAATGATCCCAATCTCAGAAAACTTGCTATTGATGAGTTTTTAAAGGGTTAAACAGAGAAGAAACTTGGACAGATAATTAGCTATATGTGTTTTCCCTCCCAAACTGAAAATTGCATTAGACTGTCTTATTTATGTATATCCAATGATTTTTAGTGTTGATATATTAATTAATTCATTCATTTTCTTGTACATTCACTCATCACATTTTCTGAAGTTATTATATGCTAGGCTGTGTTTTGGGCCTGAGGATAAACTACAGAAAGACAATAGACAAGTCTCCTCGCCATGAAACTTACATTCTAGGTAGGGAGACAGCCACTAAACAAATAAATGAGAAAAGTAATAAAATCCAGATAATAAGTGCTATGAAGAAAACAAAGTAGGGTAAGTGGAAACTATACAGAGATACGTGGAGGAAGAAGCCCTATTTTGGAAAGGGTTGTCAAGGGAAGACTTTTTGAAGAGGTGGCGTTTGAACAGAGACCTTAATGAGAAGGTACTAGCCATGTGAATATCTGAGGAAAGTGGAACAGCAAATGTGAACAGAAGATAGCAGGAGAATTGCCCCTGAAGTGAGAATGACCTTAACGTGTTCAGGAATTAGCAGGAAGATCCAAGAAGTATCATTGTGTGTGTGTGTGTGTGTGTGTGTGTGTGTGTGTGTGTGTGTGAGAGAGAGAGAGAGAGAGAGAGAGAGAGAGGTATGAAATGAGATCATAGAGGTATGCAGGGCTGGCTAGAGCTTTGAAGATCTTGGTAAGAAGCTGGAATTTAATTATAAACACACTGTTGAAGAGCCATTGGAGATCCTTATGCAGGGGAACAATGTACCACATTTATGCTTTTAAAAGAGCCCTCTAGCTATTGGGTAGTAAGTGGATAACTGAAAGACAGAATTAAAAATAAGTATTATTATGATGCTCCATTAAGAGCATGTCTTGGTCAGGTTGAGTGTTCCAAGACTGGGATGGAAAAATATTCCATTCATCCATATCTCTGGGACACCATCATGATCTAAGAGGACTCAATCTCTTTGAAGGGAAAAGTTCCTTTGAGAGACAATTCCTGTTGGATAATATCCCATGCTGCTGGCAAGAGTTTATTAAACACATTTTGTTCAAACTATCTCAGACATGGTGGTCCCGGAGGACTTGGGTACTGCATCTTAATTGCTGTCATCATGAACGGCTGCATCTGGTTGCTGGGAAGCCAGACACATGAGTCTGTGTCCCATACCTATGGTAACTGGAACATCATTTTCTATTATGTTCTATTTTGTTCTGACAGACAAATGATTAATTAGCACAATCAGCATCTCTCCTTGAAAATGGCCATGGATCAGTGTGTTCCCCTCCATCATGTAATTGAATCAGGGCCCACACACCTGTTTCCACTTCCTTTAAGCAAACACCTGCCCAATAACCAACACAAAGCAATATTAAATCTCAACCTGCCTTGCCCATAAGTACATCTTTCAACTTGACCTAATCAATGCTGATAGCTAGGAACATATTGGTCTCCGAGAAGACTGCTGCTTCATACTCACATGTCATCAGTGTTTGCAGTCTGACCCTACTCAGGCTGCATGACAGAGCTGGCCACGGCTACACTGCAGACTGTTCAGTTTGGCCCTGGAGTCAGAGCAGGTTAGGATCATACCGGGTTTTCCAGTTGTATGACACTGAGCAATTCACTTAACGCCTGTTAGTTTTCATTTCCTCATCTTTAAAATGGGGATAATGATGTTTACCACGTTGTTTTTTCTATATTAAATCATGCATGTAAAGGCTTAGCATAGTGTTTAGAACATAGTAAGCAAGTGTTAGCATTTTTGTTTTAATAAGAGAATATTTAAAAAATTAGGTTGACAAATTTCAGTTCTGGTAAAGATGGAGTAAGTGCATTCCACCCTATCTTTTCCACTGATTATAGCTAAAAGTCCTGAACAGAATATATGAAATAATCATTTAAGGGCTCTGAAAAAATGTATAATAGCAAGTCAACTGGACAGGAGAATTAAAAAAAAAGAAAGAATAATAACAGCTATGGAGGCACGTTACTGCTTCTTTTTTCCTCCCATATTTCCTGGCATAGATTCTAGGGGAGCCTGAATCTTGAAACTGCGCAATAGATGTGGACCAAAAAAAGTGCAAAAAAATAAATCTTCTTCCTTGGGCCAGAGAGCTGGGAAAGGACCCCTGGGAAAGAGACTTTTACCTCCCTAAGTCCTCCTTTAGTCATGCCCAAGTAATGAAGTGGCATTGCCATGGCACTGGTAATAGTAACAGCAGTGGGGGTGCCACCACTGGTAGCAGCCACAGAGCAGGGTCTCTGCAAGGTGTTTTTTCCTGCTAATTTACCCTTAGGTAGACCCAGTTTTAGGAAGTTCATTACAGTACATGGATGCTAAAACCGTGTTTGTTAGGCAGAGCTATGAAAAGGTTCTCGTTGGAGTCAGAGAGTGTGGAAGGACTCACAGAGAGGAGGTAGCTGGAGAAAGAGATCCTTTAAATCTGTGTATTATGTCGAGAGACTTCCGGGAAGATGGAGGTGTGAGCAGGACGGCAGAAATCTCCTCCCAACACTATATTTATCTACGAAAACACAGAAAATACATCTATTCCTAAAAGAGAGACGAGAATACACAGGAAAGCGCACAGCGTGCAGCTACACCCGAGAGGACTCGGCACCCCAAGAGGCGGGTAAGATACGGAACGGCGGCCCGGCGGGACCCGAGCCCTCCCCCACACCAGCGCACCGGCGGGAGGAGAGGATTCAGAGCCGGGAGGGAGTGGAAGCACACCCCGCGAAGTAGCCAGCCCCGGGGATCTGCGCGGGGAACGCTGACCCACAGTGCACAGTGCAGCGGAGATTGGAGAGACAGAGGGGCAGGATCTGAGCGGGGAACGCGCCAGGGGGCTTGCAGCCGGCTCCCGGGAAGGAAAAAAAAAAACCGCGCACTTTCTTCAGCGGTCTTAAAGAGACAGGAGCCCAGCGGAGGAGCCAGATCACCCCGGCACACTCAGCCCAGCAGGCTGGGAGTCCTGGGGAGTTTCAGACGCCTTAGCTGGCGACTGAGGAAGTGTAGCCATACTTACACATCTCACTGAGATCAACAGCCTCCTATTCGTTCCCACCCCTGCCAGAGCGATAAAGGGCCCTGCGGAGCGGCACAGTCACAGCTGTGGAATAGTGGGGCAACAGCGCCACCTAGAGCATTCCCACAGAATCTACGTCGGGTGGGCATTTTTTTTGTTTTGTTTTTGTTTTTTCTTTTCTTTCTTTTTTCTTTTTTTTCTTTCTTTCTTCCCCCCCCCCCTTTTTTTCTTCTCTTTTTAAAGTCTTAAAGAGCCCAACTGACATAGGTGGCAACTATCAGTGACCAATTATACAGCCATGAAAAGACAGAGGAATATGGTTCAGACCAAAATCAACCAGACAACCCCAGAGAGGGAGTCTGAAGGGATGGAAATGCACAGCCTCCTTGAAAAAGAATTCAGAATAAAAGTCATAACCATGCTGATGGACTTACAGAGAAATGTGCAAGAGCTGAGGGAGGAAGTGAGGGAACTGAGGAAAGACAATACAGAAATCAGACAAGCGATCGACGGGCTTAACAGCAGAATGGATGAGATGCGAGAGACTGTTAATGGAATAGAAAACAGAGAACAGGAGTACAGAGCAGCTGAGGCAGAGAGAGATAAAAGGATTTCCAGGAATGAAAGAATATTAAGAGAACTGTGTGACCAATCCAAACGGAACAATATTCGCATTATAGGAGTACCAGAGGAAGAAGAGAGAGAAAAAGGGATAGAAAGTGTCTTTGAAGAAAAAATTGCTGAAAACTTTCCCTCGCTGGGGAAGGAAGTAGTTTCGCAGTCCACCGAAGCTCATAGATCTCCCAACACAAGGGACCCAAGGAAGACAACACCAAGACACATAATAATTAAGATGGCAAAGATCAAAGATAAAGACAGGGTATTAAAGGCAGCTAGAGAGAGAAAAAAGATCACCTACAAAGGAAAACCCATCAGATTATCATCAGACTTCTCAACAGAAACCTTACAGGCCAGAAGAGAATGGCATGATATATTTAACGTTATGAAACAGAAGGGCCTTGAACCAAGAATATTGTATCCAGCACGATTATCATTTAAATATGATGGAGGGATTAAACAATTTCCAGACAAACGAAAGTTGAGAGAATTTGCCTCTCATAAACCACCACTACAGGATATCTTAAATGGACTGCTCTAGATGGAAGCACACCTAAGGCTAAAGATGTCACCAGAGAAAAAAAATCATAGCAAAGAAAGCAGACCATCCAAATACTAACTAAAGGCAAAGAATAAAACACCTATTATAGAAAGAATGGAGGAGGAGGAATAAGAATGGAGAGAAATAAAGAAACATCAGACTGTGTTTACAATAACTTAACAAGAAAGTTAAGTTAGATTGTTAGATAGTAAAGAAGCAACCCTTGAACCCTTGGTAACCACGAATCTAAAGCCAGCAATGGCAATAAGTACATACCTATCAATAATCACCCTAAATGTAAATGGACTGAATGCACCAATCAAAAGACACAGAGTAACAGAATGGATAAAAAAGCAAGACCCATCTATATGCTGCCTACAAGAAACTCACCTCAAATCCAAAGATATACACAGATTAAAAGTGAAGGGATGGAAAAAGATATTTCATGCAAACAACAAAGAGAAAAAAGCAGGTGTTGCAGTACTTGTATCAGACAAAATAGACTTCAAAACGAAGAAAGTAGGAAAAGATAAAGAAGGACATTACATAATGATAAAGGGGTCAGTCCAACAAGAAGATATAACCATTATAAATATATATGCACCCAACACAGGAGCGCCAGCATATGTGAGACAAATACTACCAGAATTAAAGGAGGAAATAGACAGCAATGCATTCATCTTAGGAGACTTCAACACACCACTCACTCCAGAGGACAGATCAACCAGACAGAAAATAAGTAAAGACACAGAGGCACTGAACAACACACTAGAACAGATGGACCTAACAGACATCTACAGAACTCTACACCCAAAAGCAACAGGATACACATTCTTCTCAAGTGCACATGGAACATTTTCCAGAATAGACCACATACTAGGCCACAAAAAGAACCTCAGTAATTTCAAAAATATTGAAATGCTACCAACCAACTTCTCAGATCACCAAGGTATAAAACTAGAAATAAATTTTAGAAAGAAATCAAAAAGGCTCACAAATACATGGAGACTTAACAACACTCTCCTAATTAATCAATGGGTTAACGACCAAATCAAAACAGAAATCAAAGAATGTATGGAGACTAATGACAACAACAACACAAAGCCACAACTTCTGTGGGACGCAGCAAAGGCAGTTCTAAGAGGAAAGTATATTGCAATCCAGGCCTATTTAAAGAAGGAAGAACATTCCCAAATGAATAGTCTAAAGACACAATTACTGAAATTGGAAAAAGAAGAACAAATGAGGCCCAAAGTCACCAGAAGGAGGGACATAATAAAGATTAGAGAAGAAATAAATAAAATTGAGAAGAATAAAACAATAGAAAAAATCAATAAAACCAAGAGCTGGTTCTTTGAAAAAATAAACAAAATAGATAAACCCCTAGCCAGACTCATTAAGAGAAAAAGAGAATCTACACACATAAACACAATCAGAATGAGAAAGGAAAAATCACGACAGACCCCACAGAAATACAAAGAATCATAAGAGAATATTATGAGAATCTATATGCTAACAAGCTGGAAAACAAAGAAGAAATGGACAACTTATAAAAATACAACCTTCCAAGACTGACCAAGCAAGAGACAGAAAAACTAAACAGACCAATCACCAGTGGCGAAATCGAATTCGTAATCAAAAAACTACCCAAGAACAAAACCTCTGGGCCTGATGGATTCACCTCTGAATTCTACCAGACATATAGAGAAGAAATAACACCGATTCTCCTTAAAGTTTTCCAAAAAAATAGAAGAGGAGGGAATACTTCCAAACTCATTCTATGAAGCCAGCATTACTCTAATACCAAAACCTGGAAAAGACCTCACCAAAAAAGAAAATTACAGACCAATATCCCTGATGAACGTAGATGCAAAAATACTCAACAAAATATTAGCAAACCGAATTCAAAAATACATCAAGAGGATCATACACCATGATCAAGTGGGATTCGTCCCAGGCATGCAAGGATGGTACAACATTCGAAAATTCATCAACATCATCCACCACATCAACAAAAAGACGAACAAAAACCACATGATCATCTCCATAGATGCTGAAAAAGCATTTGACAAAATTCAGCATTGATTCCTGATTAAAACTCTCAACAAAATGGTTATAGAGGGCAAGTACCTCAACATCATAAAGGCTATATATGACAAACCCACAGCTAACATCATACTTAACGGCGAGACGCTGAAAGCTTTTCATCTAAGATCGGGAACAAGACAAGGATGCCCACTCTCTCCACTATTATTCAACATAGTACTGTAGGTCCTAGCCACAGCAATCAGACAAAACAAAGACATACAAGGCATCCAGATTGGTAAAGAAGAAGTCAAATTGTCACTATTTGCAGATGACATGATACTCTACATAAAAAACCCTAAAGATTCCATTCCAAAACTACTAGAACTAATATCTGAATTCAGCAAAGTTGCAGGATACAAAATTAACACACAGAAATCTGTTGCTTTCCTATACACTAATGATGAACTAACAGAAAGAGAAATCAGAAAAACAATTCCATTCACAATTGCATCAAAAAAATAAAATACCTAGGAATAAACCTAACGAAGGAAGTGAAAGACCTGTACTCTGAAAACTACAAGACACTCCTAAGAGAAATTAAAGAGGACACTAACAAATGGAAATGCATCCCATTCTCTTGGCTAGGAAGAATAAATATTGTCAAAATGGCTATACTACCTAAAGCAATCTACAGATTCAATGCAATCCCTATCAAACTACCAACAGCTTTCTTCAATGAACTGGAACAAATAATTCTAAAATTCATATGGAACCACAAAAGACCACGAATAGCCAAATCAATCCTGAGAAGGAGGAATAAAACAGGGGGAATTACACTCCCTGACTTCAAGCTCTACTACAAAGCCACAGTAATCAAGACAATTTGGTATTGGCACAAAAACAGACCCACAAACCAGTGGAACAGAATAGAAAATCCAAACATTAACCCAAACATATACAGTCAATTAATATTTGATAAAAGTGCCTTGGATATACAATGGGGAGATGACAGCCTCTTCAGCAGCTGGTGTTGGAAAAACTGGACAGCTACATGTAAGAGAATGAAACTGGACTACTGTCTAGCCCCATACACAAAGGTAAACTCAAGGTGGATCAAAGACCTGAATGTAAGTCATGAAACCATAAAACTCTTAGAAAAAAACATAGGCAAAAATCTCTTGGACATAAAGATGAGCAACTTCTTCATGAACATATCTCCCCGGGCAAGGGAAACAAAAGCAAAAATGAACAAGTGGGACTATATCAAGCTGCAAAGCTTCTGTACAGCACAGGACACCATCAGTAGAACAAAAAGACATCCTACAGTATGGGAGAATATATTCATAAAAAAACGTATCTGATAAAGGGTTGACATCCAAAATATATAAAGAACTCATGCACCTTAACAAACAGAAAGCAAATAATCCAATTAAGAAATGGGCAGAGGACATGAATAGACACTTCTCTAAAGAAGAAATTCAGATGGCCAACAGGCACATGAAAAGATGCTCCACATCGTTAATCATCAGAGAAATGCAGATTAAAACCACAATGAGATATCACCTCACACCGGTGAGGATGGCCAACATCCAAAACACAAACAACAACAAATGTTGGCGAGTATGTGGAGAAAAGGGAACCCTCCTACACTGCTGGTGGGAATGCAAATTAGTTCAACCATTGTGGAAAGCAGTATGGAGGTTCCTCAAAAAACTCAAAATAGAAATGCCATTTGACCCAGGAATTCCACTCCTAGGAATTTACGCTAAGAATGCAGCAGCCCAGTTTGAAAAAGACAGATGCACCCCTATGTTTATTGCAGCACTATTTACAATGGCCAAGAAATGGAAGCAACCTAAGTGTTCATCCGTAGATGAATGGATAACGAAGATGTGGTATATATACACAATGGAATATTATTCAGCCATAAGAAGAAAACAAATCCTTCCATTTGCAACAACATGGATGGAGCTAGAGGTTATTATGCTCAGTGAAATAAGCCAAGCCGAAAAAGACAAGTATCGAATGATTTCACTCATATGTGGAGTATAAGAACAGAGAAAAAATACTGAAGGAACCAGCAGCAGACTCACAGAACCCAAGAACGGATTAAGAGTTACCAAAGGGAAAGGGACTGGGGAAAACGGGCGGGAAGGGAGGGATAAGAGGGAAAAAGGGGCATTACGATTAGCAGATGTAATGTTGGGGGGGCACGGGGAGGGCAGTACAACTCAGAGAAGACAAGTAGTGATTCTATAGCATCTCACTACGCTGATGGATGGTGAGTGTAATGGGGTTGGTGGGGGGGACCTGATGAAGGGGTAGTTTAATAATCGTAATATTGCACATGTAATTGTAAATTAATGATAATAAAATAAATTATATTAAAAAAATCTGTGTATAATGTCTTGGGCTCATCATGAACTATGCATGCATAGAACATACTAACGACTTTGAGAACTGAACTGCAATGTAGACCACCACCCAGGTCTCAGACTGAGCCTTGGATGGTACATGCATAGGATAGGCCACATGGTAAAGAAAGGCTGTGAAAACTAAATTGACACTGGGACCACAGCTTGCCGTTGGGTCAGACCTGTGCTTGATTGGGTTGATTGCCTACCAAAGCAAACAAACAAAAGAATCAGCAGTCCCCTGCAAATTTTTAATAGAGCCCAGAGTCTCCAGCATAATATGAAAATGTACAAGATACAATCCAAAATTACTTGACATACAAAGAACCGGGAAAATGTTAACCTTCAAGGAAAAAAGTAATCAACAAATGTAAACTCCAAAATGACCTAGATGTGGGAATTACCAGACAACAATTTTAAAGCACCTCTTATAATGATGATGCATAAAGTAAGGGTGACCACTCTTGAAATGAATGGGAAGTTAGACATTCTTAAGAGAATAGAAGGTTTCCTAAAGAACCAAATAGAAAATTTCAAGCTGATAGATATAATAACAAAGGTAGAAAGTCCATTGAAGACCTCAAAAGCAGAATGGAGATGAGAAAGAAAAGAGCCCATGAACTTGAAGGTAGATCAATAAAAATTATCCAATCTAGAAAACACAGATGAAAAAAAAAAGTGATTAAAAAATGAACGGTGCCTCAAAAAACTGTGGGATAATATTAAAAGTTCTTTATTAATGTTATTGTAGTCCTGGAAGGTGAAGAGAAAGAAATTGGTGCAAAAATATATTTGAAGAAGTAATGGCTGAAAGTTTTCCAAATTTGGTAAAATATCCTAGCCTACCATTGTACCACCTACCTCTACAGCCTCCCCTGAGACAGAAGCAGCCCAACAGAGGGCTTTGTGGAAGCTGGGCTGCGTGAAACAGGCTAAGTGGTGAGACTGGGCAGGATTGAGAGTGATGGAACTCCAAAGGGCAGGGAACCTCCCGTCTAATGCATCAATGTTCATGGACTCAGACAAGCAATAAGTTCACAAGGTTCAACAGTTTTCAACAATTCAAGAAAACTGTGTCAGTGGGTAATACAGAGTAGAAATACATTTTAGTTATGGATAAATACTTGGCTTTGGGAGAGAAAATGCTGGATGCCTATTATATTTCTTAAATCTTATACATACTTTAAAATATCCCCAAATACTTTTTTTAAAAATAGAAAAACAGAAATCTTCGACTCTGGTACATTGTCAGTAGGAAAGAAGCTATTGAATGATAATGGGAATGAAGA
The DNA here is from genome assembly GCA_032199065.1 of Smutsia gigantea. Classification (NCBI taxonomy): domain Eukaryota; kingdom Metazoa; phylum Chordata; class Mammalia; order Pholidota; family Manidae; genus Smutsia; species Smutsia gigantea. The sequence continues at coordinate 115,425 of JAVSCE010000338.1, read as the reverse complement.
AAGTGTAGGTGCATTTAGGAAGTGTTTTCCTTCACTTTCATTTTCCTCGTCTATGAATAAGAGAAGCACTGTCTCTGCGTTAGAAGGGTTTACCAGCTTTAAATAGCATTGAGTTCTTGAGGTATCCAAAAAAGGGAAAAGTCTTCAATTTGATTCTAAGAAGAAATCATTTGTGATGTGGAGGGCTCTTTATTTAATAAGGGACAGATTGAGGAAGGGAGCACCCTATACTAAACTACTGGTCTATTGTTTTAAAAATAGACCATTAGAGACTGAGTTCGGGTTAGAGAAAGGTGCCTTCCATATTTTGGCTTCTGTTCATGTTCTCTCAGTTTTCAAGAAAGGCAATTTGATATCATTTAAAATAACCCATAATCCCTGCAAATTATAACTGCTCTTGGTTGTTTGAATCACAAATTGAAATTAGACATGCAACTTACCATCTCATACTGACATAAAACAGTCTGAAACTTTTCTTCTCAAAGGGAAACTGCTTTTGCCCTTTAACCTCTGCACAAATACCCTATTTTATTTGACTTGTATTATATCACAGACTGATTACTTTCTCAACAAAGAAAAATAAGCTCTCATGGACTGGATTTTCATGTCATTTGATAGTCTCCTGATTTTATTTTTTCCCCCTTAGCAGAATTATTTCCTTTTGAAGAAAAAAAATAACTGGTCCTATAGACAAAAATCCATGTATAAGAGACTATCCATTAAACAAAATCTATGGGACACTTCTGTAGGGAATATTTTTCTGTAGACTAAAAATTCATTTCCTTATACAAATCTACACAGCCTATGTGTATGCTATTGTTCAGAGTAACCTTCAAGGTTTTACCATTTTGCCTCCACTGTGTAACTTGGGTCTTCACTCATGCATAACAAAACACAAGGAAATATGTGACTTGAGTTTCCGATATTGTTGCTCAAGTCAGTCTTCTCTATTCAAAGGTTTTGGCTTTGAATACTAAAATGGAATCTGGATAAAAGGAAATTAATATTGGGAAGTGAATCCTGTCCTTTGGTGTAGAAGAGGTTAAATTGTTCCCTTGATAATTTTTAAATGTGAAAATGGTCTGATAGTATGATTTTACTTTTTTCTTTTTCTTTGAAATGAAATATCTCCAACCGTGGCTTGGGTTTCATAACTAAAAGGTTTGCTATGTTATTAACTTTCTACAAATATTTATTGCAATGATCTCCAGTTTTCAGATATGTGGTTTGGATTTTCCTTAATATAGTCAACTATGGTCAGCTTTTAAAGAAAGACAACGCAGAATCTTTGAATTTGATAATAGAATAGTAAGATTCCCCAGAAAGTCATTCAGGGACTGCAAAGGAACTCTTGTCATTATTCTTGGCAGTGGGCTAAGTAAGCTAAGCGTTGCTAGGATGGTAGTTCCTAAGGATTCCTATGGGCTGGGAGTCATCTCCTTGTATGAATGCACCTCAGATCCCCTATCTGACTGTAAGAATCATGTGTGATTAGCATAGTACAGTGCTTTTCAAACTTTTCTATAGTGATGAGATCTTTTTTAGATGAAATCTTTTTTAGATGAAATCTCTGCTAACGTCCAGTATATAATGCATTCAGATACAGGGCTACACTGATTGATTTGGAACCATTGGTGGGCTCCATATGAGCCTTAAGACTTGGCAGAACCCTAATGGTTAACCACTGGCAATACAGGTAATTAGGGAGTCAATTCAGTCCCTTACTAGTTATTGGAACTAAGGTGATTTACAGTCTTTTTGTGCATGTGTGTGTACATGTGCCTGTGTGTGTGTTAATTCTTGTCTTTCAAGATTGTTGTGAACATAAGTGATAATGCACATCACGTGCTTAGCCCACTACCTTGCATGTGAGTAGATATTCAAAAATTTACTCTATTCTTGTTATCATCATCATCATACTAATCACATTGAGCCATACTCAGTATGGAATCATAGTGGAACTATGTTCCAGGCTTGCTCTAAAGGGCTATATATACACAAAAACTCTGTTAACTTGAAGATGGTAACACAGAGGCTTAGGGACATTAAATAGTTTATCTAACAGATAATAAATATGGAGTTGAATTTAAGCTTCAAACCCTGGATTGAACTCCAGAGCTTGAGCCCCTAACCCCCGCATGTAGTTGCTTCTCATTAATAATGAAGTGCAGGGCCCAGGGAGTACTGACTGGTCAGTCTCTCCATGTCGTAACTTCCTCACAGTTCAGTTGGGGAATACTTCCCTCGGCCCTGTGAGGCTCAAATGAGGTAAATTTTTCACATGTAAAACACTTCCGTTTTATGTAAGCAAGTGGGGACTTGCACGGTCAATCCATTTCGCCCCCTTCGCTCATGTGAAACAACAACCAACAAACCTTCATTTCTGTCTGTTTTGTGTGGAAGCAGTCCAGGGGAAAAACTTGTCTGAACTCTGTCAAAACACATCTGAACACCAAAGTGGAATCTTATTTAGCTATAAGCTAGGTTCTCAGAGAAAATTAAGTCTTCCAAGCTAATGAGCAGTTTTGCTGTGCCGCCGCTTTAGAGAACTGGAGATTGTCCGATAAGTGCTGGGCAAGGGATGCTGTTCACTTATCACACGGAAATAAAAAGATAGGCCAGCGAGGCGTGCTTGAAGGTTCAAGGCAGAAGGCATTTACTTTGCCGAGTAACTGAAGAAAATGCTTTGACATTCTGTCCATACACATAAAGTTTTATGATGTTTTAAGTTGAGTAAATTGATATTGGAGTGCAACTGTGTGGCTGCATACACACTATGATATATGCACGTGTTTTTGAAGCTTATTGGGCAAAAGGTGGAAGAACAAAAGTTTGGGGACATTATAGGATCAGAGTATTTGAGTTACCTGAGTGCTTGTCATAGATTCAGATTTCCTTCATATCCTCATGTGCTATCAATAACATTAACATCCAGTTTCTGACCTTTTAATGTTTATGCTGTAAAGGAAAATTGTCCAGTTTCTCACCTTGTCTGCTTGTGCTGTATCCTCATTATTGAACAACTATATACGTTTAAAAGACCATTCCTATTTCCATACTTTTTGTAATTGGCTATTTTATATACATATATCCTGCAAGGGACAGAAGGTGTTAAACTTAGAAAACAAATATCCTAATCCTGACCTACCTAATCAAATACATGTATTTGATTTCATTTGTCAAATTTGGAGTAGGACTTTTGGGTAAGAAAGGAAAACAAACCAATGTCCACTGTTTTCTTTTATTTCTCTGTAAAGATAAAATGTAGGAACTGATGAGCAAGGAAGAAGTCCCTGCTGAGGAATCAGAATATCCACTTGTCATTTTTTCTTTCTCCTATCTCCCAGTTTCATTGTTCGATGATTGTCACTACCCAGTGAACTGTTGAAAGACTTCTTTAGTTGGAGGCTGTCAGGGAACAGAATGGGAAACAAAAGAGAGTCCCTAGAATACAATACAGGAAAATTTGAATTGTAAGGTAGCCTCTTCATCTAGAACAGTAATTCTCAATCTTAACTGTACCTCAGAAGCACCTGGGGAGATTTAAAAATGTGTAGCTACAGGGAACCTATCCCTGGGGATTCTGATTTAATTGGTCTCGGGCAACTTAGATATCGATATTTTTTAAACTCCCCAGTGAGTCCAAGGGGTATTCAGGACTGAGCCACTGGGTATGCTGGCAGTTAATCCTCAGATCCTCGGGTCTCACGCGTGGGAGAGGAGGGGCACGAATCACACAAGATGCTATCTGGAAGTAGCACTGTGATCACTTTATCATGGACTGAGGACAGCAAAGGTTCTGGGTGGCATGGGCGGCCTCTCCACAGCTGGGGTCCCCTTTTGTGCTCTTTGTTGGAGAGTTAGGGGAATAAACAAGGAAATGGCATGGGATGTTTGGAAATCCTTAGGGATTCCATATGGTGGTACCCTTCCTCCGAAGGTAATGGGCAATCCTTTCCCTCCTCCATCATATCTGAAGTCATCTGCTGGATTGTCAAGGCCTCCCATAAACAACCCCCTTTTTGAATCCAAACTTAGCTCCTACTACAGCCTAAGCAGTGTTTCTACCATAGTCAGATCATTCTTTTCCCTGTTTCCTAAGACCACCAAGTATTTTCCCATCTCATTTATTCATCAAGCATTTGTTGATGTTTTTTGCATGTAACGTACTATGCTCACAGAGCATTTTTCAACAGAAGGCAGATAACAATCACCGTTTGTACTCACTGAGCTCTTGGTCTGCTCACCTAATAACAGCCCACATAGGGGAACACTTGCCATGTGAAGGGCACTGGGTTAGATGCTGCATGTGACTTTCTGTATTTATTCTACCCAACACCCCTCATAAATGGGGATGTTTTCTTATCTCCATTCAACAGAGGAGAGCAAGTTTCCAAGGTCACAAAGAGTAAAGGTGAGAGCTTGAACTTTCGTCCTGAAAGTCTGCAACACAAAAGTAGTGGGTGCTATACAGCTCTCAGGTAGCTTTCAGTTAGTGAAGATAGGGCCATGCAGATAATGGTAACACAAAGTAGTAGGTGGCATGTTATTAATGTCCTAATAAAGGTACAAGTGATACAGAATTTTCAGAAAGAAAAATCCTTTGCAGGATGGGGCCTGACCCAAGACCCAAGACTTACTGGAGAGGTATTTCACATATATTAGCAAAGGAAATGGTGCAAGAAAGCATGAGGTGATTTAGGGGAATAGCATTTAAGATTCATACGAGGGCAGAATAAGGTGTGAGAAATGTAAATTAGATGGCTTCCAGGTTAGGGAGGCTCAGAGCTAGTGTTCCTCTTCATTCAGTAGGTGCGGGGATGGAGTAAGGTGGGAAACCAGGCAAGCTATTCAAAGCCCGCACTGGAGAAATGGAGGTCAGTAGTCTGACCCCAAATGAAGAGCAGAGTTTAAGGACTTTGGCCACCTTTCTAAAGGGAAGCAATTGTGGGGGGTTGAGGGCTGGTAGCGAGGCCTTCCCCCAAACCCTGAGCGGTGCGGTATGCCTTTCTTTCCTCCACATTGCCCTCTACAGTATTGTGTTGTCTGCCCATGGCCTTTGTCAGTATTGAAATGATCTTATTTTGTTTTTTTTTTTCACTCTTTGTCCAACTCTTTATGAGTAGAAATTCTGTCTGTCGTGTTCACAGCTGTCTCCAGCATGAGAAGAGTTCCTGGTCCCAGACAGGTGCTTCATTAAAACTCCTAGGGGCTGACTGCCTCAAGCCTGTTGCACACACAGTCTGATACCTCTGAGGCCTGGATTTTCTTCCCCTCTTTTGCGGTCATCCCTCAACCAGGCCCTCCTGATACCCTGATCTAAAGAGGACTTCCCGCTGTGTTCTTTTTTATAAAACCCCATTATTTCCTTCAAAGTACTCTCACAGTTTTCAAATTCCTGTGTATTTATGTGTCAACATTCAACCACCCCCAGTAGGTGGTAAGTTTCAGCAGGGCAAAGATAGTAAAGCATATATTTCCTGAGATATGTGTATCTTGGCCACCATCAGAAGTATATATTTTGCAGACACATAGTAAGCTCTTCACTTATTCTGTATTGAATGAATATAAAATATTCCAATTTTCTCCAGGTTTAACCATAGAATAGAATATTAAAAAATATCTGAAGAAGTAATTGATGGACAGTTCTTGAGAACAATTTAGATTTCCTTGTTTGGCGAGAACATGCTCTTACATTTTGCAGAAAGGCAAACTCAGTCTGATTTAGAGGAAGACATTTGTACCCTTTTCTCCAACAGGACAGTCTGACAAAAGGGCTGGACCTAACTCTGCCTGAGCCAGAGAGGACACCCTGGCACTGCTCTCCAAGGCGGGTGGCAGAAAGGCAGCCAAATGGGTCCCACCCGAGCCAGGAACCTGCTGGCCATCATCAGGAGGAGAGACCACCGGGGGGGCCATGGCTGGGTGGATTTTAGCACAGGAAGTCTGGCCATTCTCTTCTGTCCAGTTATAGTGATGCAGATGCGTACAGTGTCCAGGTGGTTCCCCTGCGAGGAGCTCAAGCTGCTAAAAGGGAAAGAAACAAGAACACAAAGAGAGGGCAACCAAAAATATTTGTACCAAATGGCTAAGTCAGCCTTGGGGGAAAGGTATTTATGGGTGGTGAATGCTCTAGAATGTGCTCTGTGAGCTAGCAACAGATTCTGGCAGTAACAGCCAGTATTAGCTCAAAAGCTGCATTTCTTGTTCTCACTGGGAAAATGGATTAATGATACTTATCTCTTATTTGCAGGGCCTGAGGAGAGACAGGCATTAGGAGTTAGGTGGCCCGAGTTCTAATCCTGGATCACATCAGCTAGTCATGTGGCCTTGAGCAAAGCAACTGTGCTGCTTTGGGGTTCGATTTCTTTATATTTAAACTGCAGGTGTTGGCATTTAATCCTACAGTCTGAAATGATTATGCAATCAGATTGCTCATTAAATGCACCTCTGCCATAGCGGGCAGGATACAGTCAAACTCCACACCCCATGTTCCCATACCGATAGAATCCCTTCCTTGATTTGCTGGGCCCGATCTCCTAACTGAAACTCTAGCTCCTCCAGTTGCTGCCGCAGGGCCTGGCGTAAAGATTGCAGTTGCTCGGCCTCTTCCCTGCACATGAACAGAAAACAACCAAGTTGCACGATTACCCCCAGGTGTAGTCTTCCACTGCCCCTCTCAAAATGTAGGTCACTCTTTTGATGTTTAAGAGAATGTCACCTTCTTTACTTATGTCAGCTGTAGACATACGAGTAGTACTAGGAAAGATTTTCTTTCATTTTTTGAAACAGCTCTGTTGCAGAATAATTTACATACCATAAAGCTTACCTATTTTAATATTAATGATTTTTAGTAAATGTGCCAAAGTTGTGGAGCTACACCACCATCCAGTTTTGGAACACTTTCCCTAGTAAGAGTTCTTGTGCCCCTTTACAGTTAACCCCTGTCCCGCACCCTACCCCAAACATATACTTTTAATCTCTGTGAAAATAATGCAGATTTTGAGAATTCTAATAATGTCCAATATCTGCATTTGTGTGAGCCCCATCCACATTGATTAAAGATATCCTACCGGCTAATCCCTCTTCCCAGCTGACTGCCCATCTTGTGACCTCAAATAGCCCTGGCTTCAGAGAGTAAGTGTTGCTATCTAGCAAATAGCTCTCACAGACTCCCACTGAGAAAGCAAGAATGAGAACATGAAAGCAAAGGAAAGGGCTAATTTCTCATTAGCCCTGGATCACTGGTGCTCATTTGTCCTGCCCTGATTACCTTTCCTTGCTCTAGGAGTGTGGGCTGGTACTTACTTTTATGGCTCCTGTAGATAATTACCTTTCCTCTTCTGACATGTCCCCGGAAAAGAGTGCCTGCTGTTCTGTAAGTTGCTGTTCGATCTCCTCTAAGTGCTCCCGGAAACTCTGGCACACTGTCTTCATGGCTTCCATCTCGTGGACTGTGCACTGAGAACGATTAGAAAGAGCCGAGAAGGAAGTTGTGGGGAACATGGAAGCTCCTGTGGCCAGGATCCTCACCTGGCCCTAAACTACCAGATGGTGTAATGGGCCTACTGCTCAGCTACTGCTTCCACACCCATAGGCAATGAGCTGTTATTGACTGAGTCACTATATAAAGAGTTCTGCCCAGTGCTGGGTGCAGGTGTGATTTTAGTGCTTGACCTACAGTTGGGAAAATACAGCCAGGTATGAACCCTTTTACCCCAAGAACATTTGTCATTTCTTGGTCTCACTGAATTCATAGTGAACTTGCCTGGGGCTGAAACCCTCAGGCAAGATAGGAGTCCTCTCTGATTCTGCAGGAGCTCACCACAGCAGAGCCTGCCTTCCCACTTGGAGTGAATGAAGACTGATGCTAAGGTGTGGGGAAGGGAGAGGGAAAGCCCATCCTTTGGCTTCTCCATGCAACAAGAGGCAGTGCTTGGCAGGGACAGAAGAGGCAGCGGTTGTTGGATGGCCCTTGGAGACATTATGTCCCGGAGACAGGAAAGCCATCTAGAGGAAGAGGTGATCTTGGAGTGGAGCATGTAGACAGAAGAGAGGAGGGGGAAGGACAGGCATGATGGCCTGTGCTCACAAAGTTAGTTTTGTTTAATCTTCCCTTTGGTACCGAGTACTGTCTCACTGTGTATCTCAGTAACCCTGAGCACATCTATTTGGATGCTATATGTTTGATCAGAGAAAGTCTCCTTAGCATACTTTATGAGTCTTAGCCCTGCTAATCACAGCCCCTGGTGGATGAAATCTGCAGGATCGGTTCCACACAGATAACAAGCCCATCCAAAGTAAGGCAGGCACAGATTAGGCATCCATCCCCCGCTCTCTAGGAATTGCAATTAGAATTGACCCTGTCTATCCTCCCAGACCTGCTCCCCATTGCTCCTGATGTGACCCCTGTAAAGCTTACTTTTTCTGTGTGACTGTTTCTGCCTTGGTTTCCCGACTTAAGTATCTTCTTGCAGCCACCAAGTCTAGTCTGTTTGTTGAGAATATTGACAATTTGATGAGCTCTTACCAGCTATCTCCCTTGTTTTCCAGGCCAGGTTGGATCATGCTTTGAAGAGATCCATAATCTAGAACTCCAGCATCTCTACCCATCTGACTTTAAGGGACACTGATGCTTGTGAGACCCAAATGCTATATCTGCCAGGCCCACTAGTTTGGACCCTCTCCCAGATGGGTGTGCCAGAGGCTGCCCGTTGCCACTCACTACCTTTCTCCCCTTCATTCGTATTAACAGAATTCTAATATCTTAGGCACATCAGTATAACTAACTAAAAACAGCATTTCCCACCATCCCTTGCAGATATGATGGCAGTGAGATGGACATGGAGTGGGGCTTCTGGGAAGTTTTTTAGAGGAAACTGATTTGGATGGCAGCCTTCCTTTAACCTTTTCTTCCTCTTTCTTTGATGGAGACCAGTCTTACAGGTCTGTTGATTCCTCCCAGCCCTGTTTCTAAGAAGTCCCAGATTTCTTACTCTTCTCCCAAAAACTATATGAGCAAGATCCTGGCAGCCTGATGGTTATTTTTACTGGTATTGTTATAATGGAAATACTTTCCTAAGAGTGATATTTTTATATTGAAAACTCCCCATCATTTTGCTTTGAGAGTTTGGTTTTGATTCTATCTAATTTCAATGCCCAAATAATGTATTTTGCATGGTAAAACTGTCCAATTACTTTTGCTTTGATGTGAATGCATCTGACCAGTTGGGGGAGGAGTTGAGGTCTTATTGATATTGGCAAGTGTGTTGACAGGTGACTACAATCACAGCTCTTGAAACCAGGAAAGATCTTAGAAACCGCCAGGACTTATTTAGAGATATGTGTTCTGACACAGAATGGTTAACTAACTTGTCCAAGGTCAAAACATGGCAGATTTCAAACCCAAGTCTCCTGGCTCATTTCTTTTCAAGATCTGAGTCACAGCAGGTACCACAGTGTAGCTGGACACGGAGAAGTCATTCGTCCCCTAGGAGTGAGCTGAGTTTAGTAGATTCCTAAGAGGTGACCAAATTCTAGAGAGAGTGAGGCCAGAGACATGAGAACATGCTGCTCAAGTAGGCTGAACATTATGAACACTGAATTTTATGCTTCATCTAGTTGTTTTGGAGTAACCCTTTGAGACTGGAAGATATGGGGGCTCAGATTTTGAAGTAATTGGTGGCCCGTTTGCTCCCTGAGATGGGAGTAATGTGGAAGATTCTGAAACACTGCCATCTTCTGGTCATTTGGAAACAGTAAGCAGACGTTTCAGCTCTAGAATAGGTATAGAAGCGGTTTCAGAAAAAGAGAAACCTTAGGCAATGAAAAAAAAAGATAGATGGTTTTGACCTCTTTTTTCAAATACAGGGGCTGGGTTATAACCCAAATGCAATGCAAGGTCAACTGTCCTGACCCAAGCCCCTTGAAATAAAATTTAACTTCAACAGTAAGTTGAAACCAACACACTGAAACTTCACTTTTGACCCACCCCATGTTACTTTATAAAATTTGCATGCTTTTCTTTTTTTTTCATATTTAAATAATAAACATTAGGGAAGACTTTTCAAATATCTGGAAATTTATGTTGACACATCTTGTTTTCTTTTTTGGAAAAGATGTTTTTCAATGAACAAATTATTGTGAAGATCTCTCTTTCATGTAAGAATTTAATCATATCAACAAATTGTTATCTTAGGTAACCCCCAAGATAACAAAAATGACACTTACCAATTAGTCAAGTGTTTCTCTGCACTGTTGTACACCGCTGTGTAAAGGGTAAGGTGGGGATGTTTTTCTGAGCCTTTCACCTAACATTGCTCTTAGTTTCAACACCTGATTGGAAATTGCTTTGACATGTAAGGGATGGTACCTGTCTCTGCCTACAATCTTCACCTGGTCCAAGATCTATTTTCCAGATGATTAAAAAAAAATTTTTTTTAAATGTATGATACTGTTTTTTATTCATCTACTTTTGAAATTGATCCAGATTTGGTTGTTTGTTTTTTTTTAATTTATTATTAGTATACAATTACATGAGCAACATTATGGTTACTAGACACCCCCTATAATCAAGTCTCCACCACATACCCCATTGCAGTCACTGTCCATTAGTGCAGTAGGATGTTATAGAATCACTACTTGTCTTCTCTGTGTTATACTGCCTTCCCCGTATCCCCCCACCCCACCCCCACACCCGCGACATTTTGTGTGCTAATTATAATAGCCCTTTTTCCCCCTTATCCCTCCCTTCCCACCCCTCTTCCCCAGACGCTTTCCCTTTGGTAACTGTTATTCCATTCTTGGGTCCTGTGAGTCTGCTGCTGTTTTGTTCCTTCAGTTTTTTCTTTGTTCTTATACTCCACAGATGAGTGAAATCATTTGATACTTGTCTTTCTCCACCTGGCTTATTTCACTGAGCATAATACCCTCTAGCTCCATCCATGTTGTTGCAAATGGAAGGATTTGTTTTCTTCTTATGGCTGAATAATATTCCATTGTGTATATATACCACATCTTCGTTATCCATTCATCTACGGATGGACACTTAGGTTGCTTCCATTTCTTGGCTATTGTAAATAGTGCTGTGATAAACATAGGGGTGCATATGTCTTTTTCAAACTGGGCTGCTGCATTCTTAGGGTAAATTCCTAGGAATGGAATTCCTGGGTCAAATGGTATTTCTATTTTGAGTTTTTTGGGGAACCTCCATACTGCTTTCCACAATGGTTGTACTAATTTGCATTCCCACCAGCAGTGTAGGAGGGTTCCCCTTTCTCCACATCCTCAACAACATTTGTTCTTGTTTGTCTTTTGGATGTTGGCCATCCTCACTGCTGTGAGGTGATATCTCATTGTGGTTTTAATTTGCATTTCTCTGATGACTAGTGATGTGGGGCATTTTTTCATGTGCCTGTTGGCCATCTGAATTTCTTCTTTGGAGAAGTGTCTGTTCAGCTCCTCTGCTCATTTTTAAATTGGTTTATTTGCTTTTTGTTTGTTGAGGTGCATGGGCTCTTTATATAATTTGGATGTCAACCCCTTATTGGATATGTCATTTATGAATCTATTCTCCCATACTGTAGGATGTCTTTTTGTTCTACTGATGGTATCCTTTGCTGTACAGAAGATTTTTAGCTTTATATAGTCCCACTTGTTCATTTTTGCTTTTGTTTCCCTTGTCCGGGGAGATATGTTCATGAGGAAGTTGCTCATGTTTCTGTCCAAGAGATTTTTGCCTATATTTTTTTCTAAGAGTTTTATGGTTTCATGACTTACAATCAGGTCTTTGATCCATTTTGAGTTTACTTTGGTTTATGGGGTTAGACAGTAATCCAGTTTCATTCTCTTACATGTAGCTGTCCAGTTTTGCCAACACTGGCTGTTGAAGAGGCTGTCATATCCCCGTTGTATATCCATGGCTCCTTTATCGTATATTAATTGACCATATATGCTTGGGTTTATATCTGGGCTCTCTAGTCTGTTCCATTGGTCTATGGGTCTGTTTTTGTGCCAGTACAAAATAGTCTTGATTACTGTAGCTTTGTAGTAGAGCTTGAAGTCAGGGAGCATAATTCCCCCTGCTTTATTCTTTGCTTTGGCTATGCGGGGTCTTCTGTGGTTCCATATGAATTTTAGAACTATTTGCTCTAGTTCATTGAAGAATGCTGTAGGTATTTTGATAGGGATTGCACTGAATCTGTAGATTGCTTTAGGAAGGATGGCCATTTTGACAATATTAATTCTTCCTAGCCAAGAGTATGGGATGAATTTCCATTTATTAGTGTCCTCTTTAATTTCTCTTAATAGTGTCTTGTAGTTTTCAGGGTATAGGTCTTTCACTTCTTTGGTGACGTTTATTCCTAGGTATTTTATTCACTTGGATGCAAGTGTGAATGGAATTGTTTTCCTGATTTCTCTTGCTGCTAGTCCATCATTATTGTATAGGAATGCAACAGATTTTTGTGTATTAATTTTGTATCCCACAACTTTGCTGAATTCAGATATTAGATCTAGTAGTTTTGGAGTGGATTCTTTAGGGTTTTTTATGTACAATATCATGTCATCTGCAAACAGGGACAGTTTGACTTCTTCCTTGCCAATCTGGATGCCTTTTATTTCTTTGTGTTGTCTGATTGCCTTGGCTAGGACCTCCAGAACTATGTTGAATAAAAGTGGGGAGAGTGGGCATCCTTGTTTTGTTCCCAATCTTAAAGAAAAAGCTTTCAGCTTCTCTCTGTTAAGTATAATGTTGGCTGTGAGTTTGTCATATATGGCCTTTATTATGTTGAGGTACTTGCCCTGTATACACGTTTTGTTGAGAGTTGTTATCATGAATGAATGTTGAATTTTGTCTAATGCTTTTTCAGCATCTATGGAGATGATCATGTGGTTTTTGTCCTTCTTTTTGTTGATGTAGGGATGATGTTGATGGATTTTCGAATATTGTACCGTCCTTGCATCCCTGGGATGTATCCCACTTGATCATGATGGATGATCTTTTTGATGTATTTTTGAATTCGGTTTGCTAATATTTTGTTGAGTATTTTTACATCTATGTTCATCAGGGATATTGGTCTGTAATTTTCTTTTTTTGTGGTGTCTTTGCCTGCTTTTGTATTAGAGTGATGTTGGCCTTGTAGAATGAGTTTGGGAATATTCCCTCCTCTTCCACTTTTTTGGAAAACTTTAATGAGAGTGGGTATTACGTCTTCACTAAATGTTTGATAAAATTCAGCAGTGGAACCATCTGGTCCAGGCGTTTTGTTCTTAGGTAGTTTTTTGATTACCAATTCAATTTCTTTGCTGGTAATCGGTCTATTCATATTTTTTGTTTCTTTCTGGGTCAGCCTTGAAGGTTGTAATTTTCTAGAAAGTTGTCCATTTCTTCTAGGTTTTCCAGTTTGTTACCATAAAATTTTTCATAGTATTCTCTCATAATTTTTTGTATTTCTGTGGTGTCCATAGTGATTTTTCCTTTCTCATTTCTGATTCTGTTTATGTGTGTAGACTCTCTTTTTTTCTTAATAAGTCCAGCTAGGGGTTTATCTATTTTGTTTATTTTCTCAAACAACCAGCTCCCGCTCTCATTGATTCTTTCTGTTGTTTTATTCTTCTCAATTTTATTTATTTCTGCTTTAATCTTTATTATGTCCCTCCTTCTAGTGACTTTGGGCCTCATTTGTTCTTCCCTTACTAGTTTCATTAATTGTGAGTTTAGACTGTTCATTTGAGATTGTTCTTCTTTCCTGAGGTAGGCCTGTATTGCAATATATTTCCCTCTTAGCATGGCCTTCGCTGCACCCCACAGATTTTGTGGTATTGAATTATTGTTGTCATTTGTCTCCATATATTGCTTGATCTCTATTTTTATTTGGTCATTGATCCATTGATTATTTAGGAGCATGTTATTAAGTCTCCATGTGTTTGTGGGCTTTTTCATTTTCTTTGTGTAATTTATTTCTGGTTTCATACCTTTGTGATCTGAGAAGCTGGTTGGTACAATTTCAGTCCTTTTGAATTTACTGAGGTTCTTTTTGTGGCCTAATATATGATCAATTCTTGAAAATGTTCCATGTGCACTTGAGAAGAATGTGTATCCTGTTGCTTTTGGATGGAGTGTTCTGTAGATGTCCGTTAGGTCTTTCTGTTCTAATATGTTTTTCAGTGCCTCTGTCTCTTTAGTTATTTTGTGTCTGGTTGATCTGTCCTTTGAAGTGATTGGTGTATTGAAGTCTCCTAAAATGAATGCATTGCATTCTATTTCCCCCCTTAATTCTGTTAGTATTTGTTTCACATATGTAGGTGATCCTGTGTTGGGTGCGTAGATATTTATAATAGTTTTATCTTCTTGTTGGATTGACCCTTTTATCATTATGTAATGTCCTTTTTCTCTTGTGACTTTCTTTGTTTTGAAGTCTTTTTGTCTGATACAAGTACTGTAACTCCTGCTTTTTTCTCACTATTAGTTGCATGAAATATCTTTTTCCATCTCTTCACTTTCAGTCTGTGTATGTCTTTGGGTTTGAAGTGAGTCTCTTGAAGGAAGCATATAGATGGGTCTTGTTTTTTTATCCATTCAGTAACTCTGTGTTTGTCTTTGGGTTTGAAGTGGTTCTCTTGAAGGCAGCATATAGATGGGTCTTGTTTTTTTATCCATTCAGTATTTCTTTTGATTGGTGCATTCAGACTATTTACATTTAGGGTGATTATCGATAGGTAAGTACTTATTGCCATTGCAGACTTTAGATTTGTGGTTACCAATGGTTTACGGGCAATTCCCTTACTGTCTAACAGTCTAATTTAACTTACTTCGTATGCTATTACAAACACAACTTGAATGTTCTTTTTTTTTTCCTCCTTTTTCTTCCTCCTCCATTCTTTGTATGTTGTGAATCATATTCTGTACTCTTTGTCCTCCCTTGGGTGACATCTTTTTAGCCTTAGGAGTACTTCCATCTATAGGAGTCTCTCCAAAATGCACTGTAGAGGTGGTTTGTGGGAGGTAAATTCTCTCAGCTTTTGCTTATCTGTAAATTGTTTAATCCCTCCTTAAAATTTAAATGATAACCTTGCTGGTAAAGTATTCTTGGTTCAAGGCCCTTCTGCTTCATTGCATTAAATATGTCATACCACTCCCTTCTGGCCTGTAAGGTTTCTGTTGAGAAATCTGATGATAGCCTGATGGGTTTTCCTTGGTATGTGATGTTTTTTCTCTCTCTAGCTGCTTTTAAAAGTCTGTCTTTATCCTTGATCTTTGCCATTTTAATTATTATATGTCTTGATGTTTTCTTCCTTGGATCCCTTGTGTTGGGAGATCTGTGCACCTCCATGGCTTGAGAGACTATCTCCTTCCCCAGATTGGGGAAGTTTTCAGCAATTACCTTCTCAATGACACTTTCTATCCCTTTTTCTCTCTCTTCTTCTTCTGGTACTCCTATAATGCGAATATTTGTTGCATTTGGATTGTCCACACAGTTCTCTCAATAGTCTTTCATTCCTAGAGATGTGACTAGGTTTTTTCTTTCTGTGCCTCAGCTTCTTTGTATTCCTCTTCTCTAATTTCTATTCCATTTACTGTCTCTTCTACTACATCTAATCTGCTTTTAAATCCCAGTTGTATGTTGCATTTCAGATATGGAATTTCTTAATGATTGAATCACCATCTTAAATTCGTTCCTGAGTTCTTCAATATTTTTCTGTACCTCCATAAGCATGTTTATAATTTTTATTTTGAACTCTCTTTCAAGAAGATTGGTGAGGTCAGTTTCATTTGGCCCTCTTTCTGGGGTTTGTGAGATTTTGGTCTGTAACATGTTCTTTTGTTGTTTCATATTTCTGTGTGGTGTGCCCACCAGTGTGCAGAAACTCCAGTCTCTGGAGCTGCTCAGCCCCTAGAGTGAGGTTGGGGTTCTTAGGGGAGTGGAGCTGGTGCCTTGGTGGAGGAAAGATCTGTTTCCTGATTCCCATCTGCCGTGCCTGTCTCCAGTGTCAGAGCCAGTTGGCCAAGCACACACGTGTAAACCTCTGTGCTTTGTGTCTCTAGCTGTTGTAGGCGGGGCCTCCCTCTGGCTGGCCTGATGCCTGTGCTGTGACTGCCGGTTTGCGAGCAGGTGCCTTCAGGCCCGTAGGAAGGCTTAGCAGGCTGTGTGTCACAGTGGGTGACCTCGGAGCTGAGTAGGCAGCCAGGGGGATGGAGCACCTGAAGCTCCCCAAAGTTCCCAACCAGCTGGGCAGAGCGCACCCAGACAACCTTGTCCAGCTCTCCCTTCTCCTGCACAGCAAGCTCCGTGCAAACCCCGCCCCTTCAGCAGCCCTCTGGCTCCTAGGAAGCTTCTCAGACTGCCTGCCTTTCCTCTGACACAGAGTGGCCGGGTGTGGATCCTCTCCTCCACAAACGGCCGGAATGTCAATTTCTCAAGCACTCTGCCTGTGCGAGCTCTCCAACATTCAGAGCACCACACAGTATAGGATTCTGCTCACAAAGCAGATCTCCAGGGCTGGGTGTTCAGCAGTCCCAGTCTTCCACCCCCTCCCCCGCTCCATTTCTCTTCCTCCCCCTGGTGAGCTGGGGTGGGGGAAGGGCTTGGGTCCTGCCAGATTAAGGACCCTGTTTCGTGAGGTCTGCTCTGTTCGTGAGGTCTGTTTGCAGTCCGGTTTGGCCTTCTTTCTTGTTGCTGTTTTAAGGTTAGTTGTATTAATTAACTATTTTTTTGTACAATTTGTGGTTTTGGGAGGAGCTCTCCATCTCACCTCTCACGCCACCATCTTGCAAGTCCCAGATCATTTTTTTTATAAATAGTATTTCTAACCTTAGCTAGCACCTAGCATCTAGAACCATTTTTCTCCAGAATATTTTTCAGGCATTAAAAATCCAGGCTCACTCACTGTAGATGCTCTTTCTCTTTCTTTTTTAGTTTATTTAAATAGCCTTCTTATTTTATGTGGCTTTCTGAATGTATCTGTGTGCCCATATGCACAGCTGCACACAAGTACCAACATGCACGTGTATGTGTGTGTTTTCATTCCTTTGAGTGTATGTTTATGGTTCCTTGGGTCTAAATAAAGAGAAATGAATTGTCATCTAGTAAAAACCCCATATAGTATGTGTTTCAGGAGGTGTTTAATGCCAAATCAATTTGATATAAAAGTACTTTTTTGTGTAATTGCAAATTCTAAGAGGAGAGAAGTCTAAGACACCATGAGGTGAGATTATTAGAAAACATGGGAGAGTGGCACGCACATTCCTTCAAACTCCTGTTCATTTAAAACTTACACACGAGTCTGAAGATGGCTGTTGTGCATAACCAGCCACAAAACCTCTGTATTTTCTGCAGAAGTGCTGATACGTCATAGCATCATATTGAGAGGAACATTAATTCCTGTTTCCAGACCTTGCCACACAGCTGGGGCTACTCAGGCCCTTCTCTTGACGCCATTTAGGGGGAATGGATCTGGCTCCCAGAGCCAGTCCTTACCTTGAACCTGGCTCTGAGTCGCAGCTGAGTTTCCCCAGCGCCTCCACTTACTCTTGCCAGTCGCCTTCTCCCAGAAGCCGCAGTCCTACTGCTGCGATGCTCCCAGGGGCCACATGCACACCTGCTCTTCCAGCCTCCAGAGCCAAGCACCTACAAATTCATGAGGACATCCCCAATGCCTTATCAACCCTTTATGCCTTATATGAAACCTCTCATATTAATGGTTTTCCTGGGCCTGTGCTGTGCTAATCGATCAGTCATGCTCTCTGGATGCAATGGTTTTCCTGACAGACTAGACATCTTTCTGGCACCTGTAGTCTACCCTTTGAATGACTGTGTCATTCCAAACCCTTGTGTCTCCTCTGCACTGATTATTCACTGTCAATTCAACCATGCCAAATAGGATGTGTTTTCAGTTTGTGCCATGGGAGGCTGAATTACTCTCTTTGTTTTTTTTCATTTGTGGTCATATGACTGTATAAATGATAGGCTGATTGAGTATCAATATGCAGATGTTGCCATAGATTCTTGATTATAATATTAACAAATTAAGTGATATCACTTCCAAAGGATATTTTGATGCAATAGATTTCTGGCTTCTTAGTCTATGCATATGTGTTTGTTATTTCATTTCTTAACACAATCAGTAAATGATTTATGTTGTTTTTAAGAGCAGTGCTAGATAGAATCTTATTATGGAATAAATATCTGCAGCATTTATGCTAAAAGAATGGCACTGGGTATGTCTAGAAGGACCATTTCTTCTAGAATTTTAAACACAGTTTTTGGATTTTTTTGATACTTTTTTTATGTTTAACAAAATATAGAGCTAAATATAATTTATATATCCTTGTAAAATTCATTTTAAAAATATGTATTAGAAAGATAATCTTCTTTTAGGATATGTTAGACCCACAACCTGGTGTTCACCATGGAAACTGGAGGACCAAACTGGATTTAATAACTTTCCCCCTGCAGCCTCGTAAAAATGTCACCTTCTCCAGCTATTTTTCATCCCTAGCCTTTTTCCTATATGAATTAGGTGGTCAAATGAATGTTTATTACTTTAGAGCTGAGTTTTTCAACCTTGACACTGTTGATGTTTTGGGGCCAGATAACTCTGTTGTGGGAGGCTGAACTAAATTATAGGATGTTTAGCAGCATCCGGGACCTCTACCCACTAGAGGCAGTAGCGTCTACCCAGCTGTGACAACCAAAAATGTCTCCATTGTCAAATGTCGCTAGGGATGGAGGCAAATGCTCCCCAGTTGAAAGCCACTGCTCTACAGCATTTAAAGCCCCCCAGTAAATTTTGGTAATGATGACAGCAACTTCTACCATTCTTCAGGATTTGAACCTGGGTCTTTTGATATTGCAAAGAACCTCAGCAATATATTAGCCTCTGCTCTTTTTCTCCCACTTAACTTTTGGGTAATATTATACCTAGAATTAATCTCAGTGTCTTCTTTCATTGTGCCACCCTCATTAATGACTCATTTAAAAATATCCCAAATGCTTGGGAATCTTGAAATTTGAAAAAATAATGTATAAATTGTTTCATCTTTCATATAATCACTTTCTATGTTTATATTACACTTACGTAGATTTCTATATGTTGAAGATCTAACATATATCATTGGCTTTATCTTTCAAATAATCACTTTCTCATGTTACTATTATATAGATTTTAGATATTTTAAAGTTGGACACACCTTTGCCTAGAGTGTATTGTCCAAAAATTTGGTGTGAGCTCAATTTGCATTTGATTTTGGTCTTACCACTTAGTAGTTGGGGGAAGTTGGAAAAATTACTTAAACTCTCTCAATTCTAGTTTCCTCATCTGTAAAAGAGGGGACTTGGCACATATTAGGGATGCAACAAATATTTCATGGATGAGAGTGAGGGTGACTTGATATAACAAAAATAAAGTGGCTAGCATAGACAATAAATATTTGTGGAATTAAAAGAATGGAAAGGTCACCTGGCAGGCACCAAATAGTAGGTACTCCGTGAATTATAGTCGCCTTCCTCTTTCCTTTGAACAGCTATAGTCCTATATTATCTGTGTCACTTCTTTTTCAACCTCTATACGTGTAGTTTCGTGTGTGATACCCTCTTAATTTTTTAAATCAATGGCTGACCTTGACAG
This sequence comes from Smutsia gigantea, assembly GCA_032199065.1. Taxonomy (NCBI): domain Eukaryota; kingdom Metazoa; phylum Chordata; class Mammalia; order Pholidota; family Manidae; genus Smutsia; species Smutsia gigantea. The sequence goes on along the minus strand of JAVSCE010000338.1, from coordinate 95,799 downwards.
CTTAGATATTTCTCACCTTGAGAAATGCTGAAGAGGACCCAATGGAAGGACTCATTAAATGCTTATTGCTTTATCGGGGGTGGGGGTGGGTGTGTGGTCATTCAGTTCTCAGTAAACCCAATGTCTACTTTTAAACAAGGTTAGCAAAGGTAGACCCAAAGTCCCTCTATTTGACATGAGAAGCTCTATGTTCAAGACCTGAACAATAAGATAATAACAAAAATTGGTAAAAAGAGTAGCAATCACACGATTAGCATTTTCAAGGGTTTTCTGTGTGCTGGGCACTGTGCTGAGTGTCTGAGTGTGTGGAGTGCTTTACAAGCTTACTCTCATTTAATCCGAAAATAATCTGTGTCAGTGCCGTGAATAATCTATTTTACAAACCAGGAACTAAGCTTAGAGAGATTAAATGGTTTGTGTGAGATAGTACAGGTAAGTGCATTTAAGACAGAGTCGTTCAGTTAGACTGAATTGGAGATTCACTGGTGTTTACAATCTCTTACTTACAAATTTATTGTTCTATAGCTCTCTGTTAAATAGAGATGAATGATAAAATTTGCCGTCCCTGCTACAAAAGTGATTGGAAGTCAGATAAGAAGACATTTGTGAGACTATTTTGTAAACAAAGTACTCTACAAACAGTACTTCTGATTCGCCATGGGAGCGTATGCTCCGAGAGCTCACTTTCGGGGGGAACACTGAACATTATCCCTCAGGTGTTTTTTGTTACTGCTCTGCCCTCCCATCCTCAAAGAGGTAAATACTTACAGAACACAGCTCCCTCACTGTGCTGTCCTGAAGGACTGTCAAAGTCTTCATGATCTGGGCTTCCAGATGATTATGAGGGTTAGGGCAGTGCCCACAGGCTGGCCATGCAGGGTCGGAGCCTGTCCTGTTCGAGGGGCTGTGGGGATGGTGATGCCAGCAGTTGCAGCACTGGGCATGCACAGAGTGGCACATGCCTGCTGGGCATGTACCCGAGAAGCCTGTGTCTAGACAGACAGACCCAGTGCAGGGCTGGGCCGTGCTACCTGGAGCTGACCAACAATGCCAGGGCCTAGGCTCATATACGTAAGTCTGCACGGAAATGTCACTGAACTGTCTTACTGTTGTCCCTAATCCCGGTTTTGTTGTGGCAGCAGCGTCACACATAGTACATTCTAAAGTTGTTCCCTTAGAATCAGTCCCCAGGGCCACAGCATTCAGAGCAGCCGATGCTAGACTGGAGGACATCTGGATTGCTGCAGACTCGGAGTTAACAGCATTCGAGTTGGCACCATGGGGAAGGTTCCCCATCTCAGATTCTGCCCTAGGTGGCATTTGACCCAAAGCTCTACCCCTTGGCTTCCCAGGGGGAGTATTTCCAGCCAGTTTATCTGGGTGGGCAGTGGACCTTTCAGAAGTGCGGATAAGGTCAGCTGTATAACGCATGACATCACTGGGCTTCAGGACATGCTGTGGTGGACTTTCTTGCATCAGTAAAGTGTTGTTAATGTCAGGACAGCGTTTACTGCCTTCTGCTCTTCTACGGGCTGCAGAGTCAATGTGGAGGAACTTGTCTCGAGCATGAACCATTCCAGGTGATCTTTGATCACGGTGGTGGCATTGCACATTCATGTCCCCAGCTCCCTCAGGCCTCAGAAACCCATCCTTCACTTCTGGGATGTGGGTGACCGTGACCCCCAGAGGACAATCCCACTTGGAGGTCACCGTGCCCCCAGGGGTGCCGTGTGCAGTCTGGGTGCTGGCCGGGCACTCTCTCGGGTGGTTGTCTTTCCTTGCGTGCTCTCCCCCAGTGGTGGTCTTGTCAAGGGCCATATCTGGCATCAGCAGCTCAGGGGGACCCTCCATGGCCCGAAACTGAGACTCTTTCTCCACCTCAGATGTTGAGGCCTTTTCTTCGAACACACTCCAGCCTTGACTTGAAAATGCTGTGCTCACCGTACTCTTGGAGCCAGACTCGTGTGACTCTTGCCAGCAGCCCTGTGCTGACTCTGGGTGCTGGCTCTGGTCCCCCAGCCTTCTACATCCATGCTCAGCAGGGCTCTGCCTGCCTGGTGAGGAAGGCATCTGTGGAAGAAAGCAGGATGAAAGCAAACGGGCCAGGGAGGTGGGGGCCTCGGTCTAAAATGGCACTGGTGTTTCTCCTTTTCATTACCACAAGAAGAGCGGGGTTACTAATTCAGGTTTACATCAGTCTACTACTTTAACTGGGACCCTCTTTCTATGAGGCTCAGCTTCCTTATTTGTAAAACCCAAAGAAAATGAAAGGGAAAGGAACACTGAGCTTTCTGGCGCCTTGCCCGTGTGGCCGCACTGCCCCTTGGGTAGTGCCCGCAGTGCGTGTTTACTGAGCACTGCTTCTCCTTTCTGGTGGCGCTGGCACACTGAAAGCAGATCTTTCCTTCTATTCTTATTCCAGCCCTCACGTGGCCATCTACCTGCAGGGGTGGTGGTTCGGGTGGTTCCTCCAGGAACCCACTGCTGTCAGATTGGCAGCTGTTGGCTCTGTTCACTGTGGCACCTACAGAAAGAAAGAAAGAGGCCAAGGGTCAGTAAAGTGAAAACAGGCTGCCACCTGCCACCGGGACTGGGATGAAACCCTCTCTATGCCTGACATGCTGTGTATCTTCATAAATGCTCCCTGCATGGAGGTGTAAATGCATGAGAAAATTCCAAAGACTTTTATTTTCTCAATTGTCAGAGGGTCCACGTAAAACTACAACGGTGGTTTCCTGATACAAGGAATAAAACATGAAACACAGGAAGAGGAACTAACATCTTTTAAGATTAAATAACAATATGATTATGAGATGCATCTTTACTAAGGGGAAGAAAATCCAGAAGGAAACACATATGCCTTAAATGCCAAGTTAACAAAACAATAAAATCCAAAATGTGCATGTTTGTATGTGTGTATATATCATGTATCTATATCAAGGGACTGAGTATTATGTCACTCCCATCTCCAAATTCATATGTTGAAATGCTAACCTCCAAGGTGATGGTGTTGGGAGGTAGGGCCTCTGAAGGTGTTTAGGTCATGAGGGCAGACCTCTCATTAGTGGGGCTAATGCCATGAAAGGAGACACCTCTGAGAGCTCTCTTGGCCCCCGCACCATGTGAAGACACATCAAGAGGCTGACCATTCGTGAGTCAGGAAGTGGGTGCTCAGCATCGAATCTGCCAGAACCTTGAGCTGGGACTTCTAGCTTCTAGAACAGTGAGAAATACATTTCTGTTGTTTATAAGCTACCCAATCTATGGTATTTTGATATAGCTAAGACATATATATTCTTTTTCTTTTTACCAAGTGTTGTGTAAGAACCCCTTCCTAGCTTCATCTGGTCTCTATTTATATGGCTATAGGTCTGTGCTCCTGTTTTAGACCGCTGCTCTTGTTAATTGCAAGAGGCTGGAAGGGACCGAAAGAACAATGTTACGTGTGGGCAGGTGATAATGGTAAACATGAGCATCTGGAAATTCTAAATCTATCTAACTTCTTTCATAAATATTATGTTATATTAATGGAGGTGGAGAAATCGATGGCTACTACAGGGTAACAGTGCCAAAGATTAAATTGTACTTTTTTTTCTTTTTCATGAGAAATGCTTCCAGATACCCTGCAGTATAGTCTAGAATAGGAAGTCTCCTAGGATGGGGGTGGTTGGAATGTCACCTCCTTAAAATACAAGAAGCCGGAGGAGCCTTGTTTATCTTGGGAGAAAAGGAGGAGCACGGGTCTGTGGAGTGAGTTGAAAGGGAAAAGCGGATTGGTGGTGGATGTAATGTTTAGAATCTGCTCTACCTAAGTGAGAAATAGGGCATTTGCCTTTGTGTGAGGAGCAAGCTGCTGCAGAAGAGTTCAAAGGAAAAAACAAAGGAAGAAACAATCCAGCCTCTGCTAAGATGCTCTAGATCCCACCTTCAGGGACAGCTCTGCTGACAAGGCCAGCAGCACCTCTCCTCCCTCGAGGGCTTCTCTCCCCAGCCTTCATGACCATGAGTCTGAGCACGGGCAGCCCTGGCCAGAGCCCAACCACCTCACCCTGAGGACAGTGTAGGAGAAGGAAACCTAGCTGCATAGAATCAAAATCTATAAACCCTATATTCATTAATTCAGCCTCAAATAGAATGAAAGGCTAAAAATAGAGGTTGTGAATTTTTAATACTCAAATTGTAGAGAGATGGAGGAGATTTGAGCAGAGTTTTGAGGAAGCAGTGTCTTTGACCTAGCTGCTACTTCTTGTTACATAGTCAAGGGTAAAATGTGGAAAATATTTACTAGTCATAGACCTAAAAAAGACTTTCGCTTCTGGCGAGCTGGAGTAATAGGAACTAGATTTTTCCTTCTACTTGAACCAATGAGAAAATTGGACAAGTATGTGAAAAAATGGTTTCAAGAACATGCACTTCAGATGGCAGTCGCGGAGAGGCAGGAAGAAATACTGTGAGCCCTGCAATACCCAGCTTCCTGCCTTGAGGGAGTTTACAGGCTGTGGTCTAGGGAGGGTGAACCCAGGCAGCCCCTGGCAGTCTCCCTAAGTTAAGGAGACGGAACTAAGGTCTGGAGAGATGAAGCTAGCTAGAGTTGCCAGGGTAGAGTGGGAGAGAAGAGAGAGCTGCACCAAGAGAGAACTCTGGAGCGCCTTCCTGAGTATGCAGCTGAATACCGATCAGCCCATGCATGTAGGAAAGTACCAAGGACTGAGGAGAGGACCACTGGAAAAGATGAGAAGACCAGTGCTCGGTGCTCACCCAGGTCTAGGAGAGCGCATGCTCCCACCGGCCAGCTTCCCAAACCTCGTAACTCACAGTGGTGGGGTAGAACACTCACAAGGGTCTTGCCTCAGGAGTGATGAATATTTAGCCTTAGAACAAACATTGTTCCCACCTAATGAATCTTAAAAGCAAGACCTGAATGGATCAAACTGTTCCAAGTAACTCAATTGTGTCCCAGACCTAAGCTCAAGACTGTTTATAGGGATACAGTAATATCTAGCACCCACAGGTAACATCCACAATATCTGCAATCTGATAAAAAATATCAGGTATGCAAAGAAGCAGGAAAATATGACCCATAGCAAGGAGAGAAATCAATCAATGGAAAACACCCTAGAACTGATGATAGAATTGGCAAACAAGGACATTAAAACTCTTATTATGACTAGAGCCCATATGTTTAAGAAGCTAGGAGGAAGATTAAGTACGTTAAGTGGAGATTGTGAGAAACGAAAAAATATGCAAGTTGAAATCCTAGAGGTGAAAACTACATTCTCTCAAGTAAAATTTATACGTGAAAGGATTAACATTTTAGAGATTGCAGAAGAAAAGATTAATGAAATTGAAGACATAGCTGCAGAAAGTATCCTAAACAAGAGGGAAGGGTGAACAAGAATTTTTTTTTAATCAGAAAAGCCTCATGAGCTGTGGGGCAACTCCAAGTTACTGACTATATGGATAACAGGAATATCTGAAAGAGGAAGGGGAGCACTGGAAGAAATGTTTCAAGGAAAAGTTTGTTTCAAGAGTTCAACAAACCTCAAGAGCAAGAAATAGGAAGAAGACTATATAACAAGGCACAAAAAATAAAATTGTCCAACACCAATGATAAAGAGAAAAATCTTAAAATCAACCAGAAATAAAAGACATATTACACACAGAATAAAAACCATACTAAAGGCAGCAGATTGCTCATCAGAAATTATCCAAGTGAGAAAACAGCGACAATTATTAAGACTTCATTACTCTTGTTATAATTAACTCAGCCAGTATTAAAACTCTTCAGGTCCTTTTAGAGTAGAAAAAAAAGGAACTGTTTTCCTCCTTATATCAACTATGGGTACAAAATAAATAATGATCATAGCAGAAACCTTTCAAAAGCTCAATGAAGAATTTCAAATATTTTTTGGATACTATGCAAAGGGCCCTGGCCACTTTGACTGGAGCCCCTCTACTGAAGAACCTTACAGAGTGGGCGTCCCAGCCTCCAGACTTTTCCACACAAATCTCCTGTTCCACATTTATGTGTTTCAGGATCAAAGACAGCCTGTTTCTTCTCAGCCCCTAGGGCCTCTCTCCAGTAGACAGAGCATGTGGCTACAAGAGAGCAAGGCAGGACTGACTTCCACCTCTCCTCCCCATCCTCACACTGCGTAAACATTAGGGGACCCAAAGATATTCAACAGGAGGATTGAACATGGCAGAAGGATGGACAAAACAGACCATGGAAATGTTTGTTCTACATGATTTGGTCCAAGCTGTGAAGGACTTCTGATATATCATTATTCTTTAAAGGTTGCAGATAATTTCTAGGCAAGTACTATTTTAGCTTCATGCAAAATTGTAGTTATGCCCCTTCTTACAACTCTAGAATGAAATTACACATTAGAGCACTAGAACAAAATGATATGTGAGAGTCTATTCGTCCATATGCTGGTTGGTCCATACCAAGCTGGTCCAAATGAAAATAAACAACCACAAACATAAAGGGTCCCTAAAAATCCAGGAAAACGGAAGTGAAAGAAAACACGTCCTGAATGCACCTACACGTTTTCATTTCCATTATCATTCAGTAATTGCTTATTTGCTAATGACAATGTACCGGAGTCACAAGACATCTTTTTTTTTAAACAAAGTATTTGAGGATATTTTACAAGTGTGTAGTATATTTATAACTGTTGCCTTTAGTTAACTGCATTTGTGTCAAGCACAAAAAACAAAAACAAACAAAATTAACCTCTGAAACTCACTTAAGTGCATTTCTGAACCACCCAGATTTTGAGAGCCTCTCTCTGATGGGTGAAGCCAATGGTGGAGTTGGGCATAGTTCTCTCAGGAGCTGAGGCTGATTTATCGTGTGTTTTAGGAGTCAAATATGAGCATGTGAATCATTTTTGAGAGAGTCACCAAGGAAACTGTAGACCAGTTTATAAACGGTTTAGTTTCTTCAGGAGGCTAAAAATCTTTCTTGCCTATAAACCAACTTTTCAGCAACTTAGATGATACACATCTCAAAATAGGTTTGCAAATTTAAATATTAGCTTAGGGTTGTAGGAATTAAATAAAACAAAGGAATGAGAAATCCCCTAGGGTGGCTATGATAGACGGTTAAACAAACTCCCACACCCTCACACCTAGTACGTACTAAGAGGGAGGGAATGAGTTAGGGGAAGACGGTATGGCATCTGGCAAGAGTAATGGAAGTAGTACTAATAGTATTTCTATTAGATATTAGAATTATCTAGATAATAGACAATATTTTCTAATAGATAATAGTATCCTGTCCTATCTAGTATAACTCAATTACTATTAATATCATTATTAAATATCATTAATGGGTATTGTCAATGTTAATATTTATTATAGAAATTGTCTTTTTCAGCACAGGACTCTCTTCAAAGTTAGATTTTACCCTCCTAATTTGCCCCTACCTGGGAGGAGGCAGATGCCTCGAGCACTTTGTCTAAACAATCGCCAGGTGGCAGCATTACACCAGCCTCAGAACGCAGGAGCCGGCCCTGCCCAGGAGGGTCCTCAAGGGCTGCAAGTACTACGGAAAGTCAGCTTGAAAGGCTGGTTTTCTGAGCTGAGTTGGTAATAAAAATTTCTGAATCGTAAGTGGCAAGTTTTACATTTGGCTCAGCTTGAGACCCTAGAGGCAAAGGAAAAAAGAAAGCCCATGGAACCAAAACATAAGAGGAGGGAGAAAAGGTAAAGGAGCCTAGGGGTGTGCTGTATGCTGCACTCTAGAGTAAAAGACATGGGTCGGCCTTAGACTGTTTGGGTCCACATCTCCTCCGATCTATTCTACTTGGCCTGTTTCTTTGCCACGTTCCTCCCTTCTTCCCCCAATGGTAGAGAATTCTCTGATAGCTCTGTGGTGAAGCTGCGTCACAGGAACCAATCACCTTGGAAGTGCATTGGGCATTACAGGTGACGCCAACTCACTGCCTTTACGGGCTGGGTGCGTAGCTAAGTATGGGAAGCAGCTAGAATTCAAGACAATAGGGAGCAGCATGGATTGTTGGCACTCCGGAGCATGTGTTCCCCCTGAGGAGTTTTAAAAAATTAATTTTATATATTTTGTAGAACAAACAAAATCTCCAAGGGTAATAGTCAATGGCCCAGGTTGAAAGCCAGGCTGGTGCCCCTCACCATCCTGCGCAGAAAGCCCTACCCCAACATTGCTTAGAGATGGCCATCTAACTGGTGCTTACACATTTGCGGGCAATACGGACCTACTCCCGTCTAGTCAGAGCATATCAAACCTTTTAGAAAATGCTTCCCCCTGTTGAGCTGAATCTACAGTAGCATCTTTCATTTGTTGATTATAGTTTGCTCTATGGATTAATATTTAATCCCTTTTCCTTAAGACAGCTTTCTTGTACTCTCTGCCTTTTCTCCTCAACTTAAATCTCCCCAGACCCTTTAGTCAGCTCAAGGGGCAGGGCTTCCAGGCCATGTGTGTCTTGCACTTTCAAATAAGCTCTTACTTAATAATGTATGCTATAAAATCTGGTACCAGAGCTAGTTTCTGTAGTGGAGATATGGTCTGACCAGCATGGAGCAGAGGAGGACTGCCCTTTCCCTGCTTCTCAATACCCCACTTCTGTACACACCCTAAGGTTAGTCTAGTCAGGTGCTGTGTTTCCAGTGCTGGGTTATACTGAGATCAGTCTCTGTTTTGTATTCTTGTGAAACTTGATCTAGCTAATTTGGGACCATGGTTCCATCCAGTTAAGGATGATTCTGACCTTCAATCTGAAATCCATTTGTGTTACCTACGGCTTTGAAACACATTCCTCTTAATTTTCTGAAGAGAATACTCCATGAGAGAGACCTTGGTGTGCTCTACTGCAAACCTCCTGTCCTTCACTTAACAAATGTCCACTGGGCCGCTTGTAGGGTCCTACACTGTTCTAGAAACTCCATGTGTCAACAAAGATACATTCCCTCACAGAGCTTATGTTTGTCTTGACTCTGACCCTAGAACAGAAGAATGGCTGAGAATTTTTATGATTGTGGCAGATAGTCCTAAAGCAATTTAATTCTTCCTTCTATGCCACAAGACTTGGGCACAGGAATTTCTAGCCTATAAAGACTTCTATATATGGTTTTGATAACTTGCATTAGCACCCTGCTCAGGTTTTTGTTCCAATCTTTTTCTTATAACCTGGAAATTCTTCCTTTTTTCCTTTTCTCTCTCTGTCTCTCATTTATTGCTTCAAATTTAGCAGTTTCTGCTAAGTCAGAATATTCTCCTTTAGTCAGAATGACCTTCCTGAAACATTAAAAAAAAAACAAAAGCTGATTCTCTAAAACTAAATTCTTTTGGCTTAATACCAATTAGTTGTTTTTTAGCATGATAGAGCTAATACATGGTGGTGAAGAAAACTTATAAATTGTAAACATAAAAATAAGAAAACAAAAATCACATATGATCTAACCATGTAGGAAAATTACTATAATATGCCTATGTATTACAATCCAGTACATTTTCTTTGTGCACATGTATATGTGTTTTGTAAAATAATAATCATAGCAGTTTATGTTCTGCTTTTCATATAATACATTGTGAATTTTTCTTTATCAAAAATTGCAGATACTTTGTGCTTCTGTGCACATGTGTGTATGAGTGAGCACATGCATTTCTTTTTTAGATTTTGTTATAATGGTACTGCTTGTATAAAAAAATAACTGGATAGGATTCTCTCTTTTTTCTATGCTCTCAAGCAGCTTGGAAAGCTTATGGAATATCATTCCCTTGAACTTTTAAAGGAGCTCAGCCATAAAAACCACTGACCATGGTGTATCTTGAAAGATGAAATTCTTTGACAACTGTTAATTTCTTCAATAGTATTGATTTTTCAGACTTCCTACTTCTTCTTGAGTTAATGGTAATATTTACATTTTCTTACTTATTTTATAATGTCATGAGTCAAATAATTCATTTATTGTCATTTTATAGTTGCTAAAGAGAGAAAGTGCTATGTCTCTGCCTCTTGTCATAGCTTTGGCCTTATTTAATACATTTTTGTATGTACCTCTTTTCTTGAATTCTATTTTATCTAACAGTAATGTTCTAATTCCTGTTTTCTTTCCTTTTCTTTTTTTTTGCAATGGCATACTTTTTTGGTAGATCTTTGCCCATTTGTTTTTCTTTTTACATTCCTGTGATTATTTTAAATGTAGATAATATTTTTAAATGACCTTTTAATCTTTTCCTTTGTTAGGTGGATTTATTCCATCTATAACTATTCTCAGAAGATATGCATTTGGTCTTATTTGTAATTCTATGTTTTTTATTTTTGTAACTGTGATTAATGTGGTAAGTATGTGGCCTACTTGGTGCAAATCTCTCTTGTTCTGAAAACAGGCATCACTAATAGTCCATGACAGTCTTTTGTGCTGAGCTGGGATTCAGCATCAGAATACTTATCAGTTCAACATTACTAATGGCTAATACTAATCAACGAGACTTGGGACACAAATTGTAATCTATATTTGCTATGCTACTGTTGTATTAATAAAGACCACAACTTTGCATTTAAGCAGCCCTAATTTTGAACTGCATCATAAATGGCTGTCTCAGAGACTTAAATGAAGATTAAAGGAGAGAACAGCACTTAGCAGAGTTCCTGGCCTCAATATTTGGTAGTGTTATTAATATAATTAATTTTCAATATTTATTCTTTCACCAAGTGGACTATATTTATTGTGATTGCTTTTTTTTCCCCCTCTGGTAATTCAGAAGGCATATAGAGTGTTTTTAAATTTAATTAGTGGAAACAAGATCTTCAAACATATTTCAAACTGTAATTATCAACATCAAGAACTGAACAGCATTGACTCCCCAATTAATCAGTATTTGTTGACAGTTTTATTTTCTTCTACATTCAACTTTCTATGACATGATCTAGGATTTTAGATCCAGAATATTGTTATTAAATAACTTTTTAAATGTTCATTCTCTTTTAAGAAACTTTCATAATATTTGTATTATACCTGCATAACTTAAAATTCCTGAGACTTTGCCTTGCCTGTTCTCTTAAACAGAATTTCCTCATTCAGTCAGCTGGTATACATACATCTTTACATCTTTGACATTTCTTTTTCAGAAAGAATATACAAGTGCTCTGTTTCCTGAGACTTTGTTTATCTGAAATGTTGCTTCACATATACATGACAACTCAAAAGGGTATAGAATTCTTAAGTTGCAAAACTTCTACTATGCAACTCATGTGTCCCCACTATCTTCTGGTGTCTAATACAAGGAAGTTTTTTTGAGAGGTAATGAACATAAAAAAACCTTCTCTATTGGCCACATGGTCTGACCATTGTATTTTTAAATACATAATTCACATTGCTTCCTCTGGCATCTTTTCACTACCATTTTCTTAGACATTGTCAACTCAACACATTACCTTAACAGTTGTTGAAAGGATACTTTAGAGTAATATATTCAAAGGGTATGATTAGTGATACCTTGTTCTGCTTCCTCTACCCCCACATGTTAAGTTTCCACCCACAGGAGAAAAGGGGCCAGTATGCCTGGAGCTAAGTGGCATAAACCAGTCAGGGGCATGGGCATGCAGAACCTTGGAAAAAACATGTTAGAATTTTAATCCAATATCTCTGAAACAGAACATTTATATGACTTTATAAAGACTGTATTGTTTTGATACACATATCTTCTTTGTCTACATAGATGCTTATTTATTAGATATTCCTGAGACAAAATGAAGTGGCATAGATCCAATTAATAGCAAACCTACATTCCTTGTCCTGGAAGAATGTAATGACCAATTTTCATTTAGATCCAGTGCTAATTATCTCATATTTGAAAACAGAATAGAAGTTTCTAGGGCAAAGTGAACATGTCCCCATCATTGACACAATAAGTGGATTGCAAATTTTGTCATATCCAGTTTCTTTGGGGCTTTTAATTTCTGCACAGACTCAACTACCATAGTTCTAGAGATAACTAGTCCAAGTATTTTTTCTCTTGTGAAGCTGTCTGGGAGAAAACATTATCCTTGCTTGAGTTAACTGGTGATCGGCAGATGATTATGTCAAATGCTCGGACAGTAAGAGGCAGTAGTCCTTTTACATGGCAACCTACTTCATTAAAAGTAATAGCTCAGGATGGAAAGGGGAAAGAAAATTTTGGAGTCACCGACTAGAATATTAAGATTTTCATCAAGAATCAGGCTTATGATTTTCATCTAGCTGCATTCTAGGAAACATGGGACTCATGGCTGTATCAGAGACACAGGGGAACTCTCATTCTACATTCAGCTTTCTATGACATGATCTAGGATTTTAGATCCAGATATGGTTATTAAATAACTTTTTAAATGTTCATTCTCTTTTAAGAAATTTTCATAATGTTTGTATTATGCCTGCATAACTTAAAATTCCTGAGACTTTGCCTTGCCAGTTGTATGTTGGTTGTTCCCCGCTTGCCCTTCCTTTACCTCTATTGCCCGTTTCAGTCATTCTCTGCCCTGTCTGTGCTGCGGGCTTACACTTGTGTTCAGTTAATGGGAGACTTCAGTAGGAGCAGGAGATAGACCATGGACAGTCCATTCACCACCACCTCCTTCAGGGTGCTTTTTGAAAATGTCTGCATTCCATTATGGTAAGAGCCGTATGGTAAAACCTGGTGAGGTGTTTCTTTTCTAAGGCTTCACCTTTTACCAGGCTCTGGTAACATTCTTTCTCTCTGTTTCTTCAGACCTAAGAACCATCACAGCTTTCTCCTCTTGCTAGCCTTGGGTGCTTCCCCATTTCTTGTTGGTATCTTGAATCTAGTCCGCCTCAGTAAATTGTTCCTTTTCAAAACTGTTTTTTGTGAAATCCTTTGGATATGCTCTTTCTTGCTTAGATGATGGATATGCCCAGTACAATGAACTAAAACTGCCTTGCCATGGTTAATTTAGTTTTACATAGCATTGTATCTTTTCATTTTTATTCAGATTAATTTGCTTTTTAATAAAACAGAGCTTTGGGCTTTGAGGGAGGCACCCTAACTCCCTCCAGCTGAGAGGAATGATGGGCAGAAGATTGGGCACTGCCCTCCATAGCTGTCATAGTTCATCACTTTTATCTCTTTGTCCTGTTTGTACTGATGATTCTCTAAAGAATGTCTTCCTAGTCAGCATTTTTTTTGTACTACTAGTGTTACTTTCTACTGCTTTCAAGTCACTTTAAGCTCTGATACAATAATATATATATGTTACATATATTCTCATTTATTTTTTAACAATAATCATTTACTGATTGGCTGCTCTGTGCCAGGTACTGATGGACAGCAGAGGGAATTGAAAGTCTCAGTCCAAGCCTTTGAGGAATTTGCTAGTGGACAAGCCACAGACTAAGGGTAAAATAGGTGGTAAAGAAAAATAATAGGAAAGCCTTTTAATTTAATATGGTAGCAACCTAGAACATTATCCCCAAAATATGTGTCTTAGAAACATAATTTACAAGGTATGCTTCCTAACAATAAAATAATCTTAAAACTGATGACTAGCCAACCTCTGGAAGAAAGCTTACTGTATTTGTTCATTCCACAATTATTTATCTATTGAGTGCTTAGGGAGTATTAGACAATGTGCTAGATTCAGGGGATACGTGGCAAATAAGACTATGCTTCTCCTCTCCCGAAGTTCACATCTAATGTTTTGGGAATGAACTCTGAGGATGACTGTAGCTCTTACAAAGAGTAAAAGTGCCTTATAACAAAGTATTTGGGCACATTTAAAACTAAATCCTTCCATCTGGGACTCCAACAGCACTGGCTCCCCCTTTAGAGTGAGGTTTCACTAACATGTGAAAACTGTTTGGATTCAAAAGCTAAAATCTCTTCAGAAGAGAAATCCTGAATATCTATTACAGGGAAAAAAAGTCAGATCAAGTCGTTATATCTATCTTTGTGATAGTCATGATAACAAAGGAAAACGACAATCATGGACCTAAAAATGGAAACAAAAATATATTAGAAAAACATTTCTACTTACTAGCACCAGATTAGTGATGGTATTTTGAAATGTTATCAGTGGCAGTGCCCAGAACATAAGGTCATACAACCAACTTAAAGCATGATTGTGGTTGTAAGGTGACCTATTTCAAATTGATTTTTTGAAAGGAGTTATATGATTGGTCTAATTTCAAACAAGCAATTGTAATATCTTTAGTCACAAAAAATATATGCCATTGCTTTATGTGATGCTATGATTCTTTTTCCTGGACTTTGCTCTTATAAAAGGAAAACCAGAACATGCTTGCACAGTAACAGATTTTGAGGCTGAATTCTTTTTTTCTTAGTAGAACATGTTTTTGCCAAGTTTACAACCCACTTGAACTTCTGTCTGTTCTTTGATTCTAGAATCAACTTGGACATCTTTTAACATTGGAAAAATCATAGATTTGGCCATAGACAGAAAAGTCTTAACAAAGTTTACTGAAGATTTATCATCAACAAATATCTGTAAGAACCTTCTTATTAACATTCAGCATAGCTGAATCTAAAATGTAATGTTTTAATTTTAGGTGAGATCATTTTATTTTGATTAAGTACTTAAAACTTTATAAAGGAAAATATTTTTAAAAGATTTATAAAAATACTTTAAGAAAAGATTAATTGTTTTTAACTGTTTAAAGAACGTACTTTAAAACCTATACGATCACTTGTCTCCTCAACATACATTTTTGAGTGTTTGCTCTCTACCAGGAACTCAGGCAAATTCTGAGGATTGAAAAGAAATCAGACCATTATTCTTGACATCAAAATGCTATGGTGTAGTGGGTTTACCTGCTTATGCTTAGCTATACACATATGGTCGAAACAAAGAATAAGTTAGGAACATATTAGACAGAATTGGTCATTCATAAAATAATCAGAATTGCAGACTCAGAACTGAGAGTTTGGGTTTGGATTTGTCACTAAGTATCATTGGCACTTGGAGCAAATCATTTACCCTCATGGGCCTTTCCTTTTTCACATGTAAAGTATGAGTGTTGGCTTAGGAATGTAGTCATTAAGCTTTCCATTTTATTATGAGAAAAAATTTATTGTCTGAAAA
The DNA here is from genome assembly GCA_032199065.1 of Smutsia gigantea. Taxonomy (NCBI): domain Eukaryota; kingdom Metazoa; phylum Chordata; class Mammalia; order Pholidota; family Manidae; genus Smutsia; species Smutsia gigantea. Next base: position 80,713 of record JAVSCE010000338.1, on the reverse strand, counting down.
TAACCATACCCCCACATCCACCCCTAAATATCTAACATGAGTATGCATATGGGCTCAGCATGGTTCTCTAAAGCCTGTGGACATATAGAAAGAATGCCTTGCATGAATTTACAGACAAAGAAAAGGAGAGGAGACTAAATATATTCTGAAAAACTAATAAAATATTATGGCTAATAGAGAAAGATTTAAGGCAACATGAGTATATTTTAGGAATTGGATGAAGACAAAGGTAAACCCAGAGCCAGGGAAGAAAGCAGGGTGGGCCTTTGTCTCTCAGACATACTATAAGGTAATGAGCAGTGAGGACAGAGTGAATCCTGAAGTGCTTTGTGTCACCCACCCCCTCATGATGTGTGTGCCCACCATTTCATCCATTTTGGCCTCTAGGAGGGTGCAGTCTGCATCAGCTAAGCACATTGTATAATAAAGTGACCCCTGTTAGGTTATTTGCAGCATGGGGCAGAGCACGTCATTGGGGTCAGAGGGATCTGGGTTTTATCCTGATTCCACCACTTGCCTGCTGGGTGCATCTGAGCAAGTTATTTCACTTTCATGAGTCTTGGTTTCCTCATTCACAAATTAGAAATAGTTGAGATAAATTTTAATACTCAACTATCATCATGGGGTTCTACACAGTGTCCCAATAAAGGAAGGGAAATTTTTGAAATCCATTTTGGGCCTTTTCTGCCTCCCTTTTGCTTTCTTGGCTCAAAGCCTTTCCTAACATCATTTCTACCTTCTCAAAGGAGAGAGGCACTTTCTTGTGGAGGCATTTTGTCTTGGATCTGGACCATGAATCAGTAAGGAAATATTCTATGCTCCTCCCCTTCTCGGCTAAAAGATTTGTAAAACTTGAGCACCAAGAGGTGACAATGCCCAGAAGCCTCTAGCAAGCAGTGTCGTGGATCAGAAGGAAAGGAACAGGAGGGGGGTCCCTGAAGCATAATGTAAACCTGCCCTCTGCATTTTCCCATGAACAGCCCTAACCGTTTGTTGTAGGGAATTGGTCATATTGTGGGAAGAGAGGGACACACTAGGCAGTGGTCGGCGAGATGTACATAAAGTAGAAAAGATCCTAAGTTTGGAGAAATGGTTAAGCTTTTGCCTGGGTACAGACATCACATTCTTGCTCCTGTACCACTGACAGGGACCTAGAGGGCATAATTTTTCCTAAAGCCTGTGAGCTAGGTGGGCTTCTGTCTTCTCTAAGCTTCCTTGGGATCTCAGGGAGGCCACAACTACCAGGAAATGTCTGAAGAGCATGTGTGATTTCTCTAACAACAATAAATAGAAGTGTGCTTCTGAAATTCTGTCCCCACCATTACTGTTGCTACAAATAGAAAAGGAGCTTTACTTTATTTTCCTCTAGAGATTTGTAGTGTTAGAAGTGAATTTAAGCATCTTTCTTCTGAAAAAATCAAATATATTCTTCTATTCAAATATTTTATCTCCATTCTCTCATCCAAATTTAGTAAACTTATTTTAGGTAGAATAGCACCCTTAAAGCACTGCAGCAGCTGGAAGGGGCACTAGTATAAACCAGAAAATTACACGAGAGCGTGGTGATTTGCTTCCTCAAAAGATAGATACTGAGTTGTGCAGAGGGTAAGGCACGGTACTTGTTTAAAGAGCAGAAGTTAATAGAGGAGACCAATCAGAATGTGTTTCCTCTGAAATAATCTTGTCTAAACTCTATTAGTTCAACTCATAATGAAGTTTTCTTCACAAAAAGCAAGATGGCTTTGATTTTATGCTGATAAACATTTTCTTTTTATGAAACTGTTGGGGAGATTTGGTTACTATTTTAATGTCCCTCTTGCCTAACTTACAAATGTTTAGTACTGGAGGGAAGTATGATACTTTAGGCAATCTAAAACTTAAGGCTAATTTTATTATAGGTTATCAATGAAATGCTTGATAGGGAGAAACTTCTTTACATTAATGACCCACTTGCAAAGGTCTGTGATTTTTTTACTTGCTGGTGTTATCGCCACTGTAATTAGAGCAGATCTTCAAATCTGCTGAGGTTATAGGAGTAGTAAGAGGATCTTCCTTGCTTCAGACTTTTCTTTCTGAAAGATGCCAAATGTTTTAAAAACTGAAGAAGTTGATAGACAAATTGTACCAGGACGAATATACATCACACTGATGTGCAGCCATCTCTGGGGGAGCTCCCTGCATCTGCTGGCCACACCACAGTGGTACCTAGGCACAGTTGCTTAAAAAGAAAAGAAGAATGCCTCTTGGGATAAAAGCAACAGAGGGTCTGAGGAAGAGAAGATATAATTATCTACGTTGGAATATGACCAGGACAACCGCACCATATATGCAAACTACCAAGATTAAAATCATTCCTTTTATAAATGGAGTACTCCGATTTGGAAAGGCAAAAAGTAGGCAGGGAAGGTTTGGGAGTCTGACAGTTGTTTGAAAGACAAGCTAATGTTTTTATTCTGCCAACATATGCATTTTAGAAACCTATTTGGTCTTGTGTTTTTTTTTTTTGTCTCATTCACTTGTGCATAATCTTCATGCTGTTTCTTGCTTTGGGCACAGAGGAAATCAGAAAAAAAGCCATTGAAAACTACTCTTCTAGCTATCTGGGGAATCTACTTTGTGATTTAAGGTACTAGCTATTTTCAAAGCTAAAATAACATAGCGCCTGTGGAATCAATGAGCTGATGAAAAAATAAGATCTTTATTGATGTGTGCAAGAGTGTCTTAAAAAGGGTGTTACTTCCTTCTCTTCGTGGTCCCACTCCCCACCCCCCCTGGTGTTTACCCTGGGAATACTTCCTAACAAACCACTTTAACACAAATCTTTTCTTTTTTCTGGGGACCCCTATCTAAGACAAATGGTAGGGATGATTTATAACCTAACTCTAGAACCTACAAGTTAAATATACCTAATTCTTGAAAGTAAAAGGCCCAAATATGTAAACATTCATCACTAGGCCCTGAAGGGCCAGTCATCAATATAATACATTTAAAAAGTAATTAACAATTTACATTTTAAAAAAATCAAGAAGAGCCACAATTGGAAACCACTGTCAGTTCAAGACAATGCTATCAATATATTAATAACAAACCACAGTTCCTGAAATTTGCAAGAATTCCAACAATTTACAGGTTTGCATGCATAGTAGGCATCTTGTAACGGTTGTCAAAGCATTGTACACAGCCAGGTCTCTTACCAGAGAACTGAATTAGAATCCTCAGTAAACTCTGACGCAGCACTGGTGTTAGTCCTTAAGCAGTCACTCAGTGTGTTACTAGTAATAGTCTTGGTCGCATCTAAAAATTAAAGTTTATGTAATTCCACATACTTTTCTTATAGGAAGCAAAGAAAGGATTTCCATTTTTAAAATCAGTTCATGCCTCATTTTGCTTAAGAGGATACTAAGGACAATGCATTGGCAATCACTGAGAAGGTCTTCACCATCTTTGTCCATGAAATGACAGAAGAGGATTGCAAATGACTTTCAAGGAGAATCTGTAGTAGTAACCATAATAGTCATGGCTGCCTTTTGCTGCTGGCCATAGTTTGTGATGTTCTGTACTTGTTGTCTCTAATCCTTACAACTGCCAAGTTGGGTAGATTTTATCACGCTCATGGAAATATTGAAATTTTTCCATGTGGACCTCAAATAACTTACCATAGGTCACACAGATAGTACATGTGACTTACTTTTATGTCCATCCTTTTTCCACTAAAGCACACATATCAAATCTTTGTTTTTTTTCACCAGTCAGTCCTGTATCCATGTCCAAAGAAGAAAGGAGAGCATATTGGCCATATGTGTTTAATAAACCTATATGATTTTATTTTCTAAGGGCTCAATTCTAGATTATGGTAACTTCTACAATACATACTTTCTAGAAGCCACCCATGTTCTTCTTAAGAAAATTAACATAAAATTAACCTAAGTTATATTCTCCAGTCTACAGTTTATAGCTTAAAAAGAATATACATTTAGTCCCTTGGCCAATGGTGATGGAAAACATTAGCAATGGACTGCCCTCCCCCACCCCCCCAGTGAAATGCAGTTTTCATTCCTGCCATTCTACTCCCGAAAACAGGACAGGACGTTCCGGGATTCCTTGTGATCTGAAAGTATGAACAGGGCTGCTGAGTCAATAGTTTTCTCAGTGGTTGTTTCTGAAATAGTTTTCAAAAAAGAAACAATTACTGTTCTAAAGCCAGATAACAAGGATGTCCAATACTCTCTCCTCAGAAAACCTTCCCTAATTATCCAATATAACATAGCTCTCTACATGCCAGGACATTCCCTACTCGATTTCCCCATTTTATCTTTTTTATAACCTTTAAAAACACCTGAAATTATCTTAATAGTTGATTAATTCCATAAATATTTATTGAACACCTATTGTGTACCAGGATATGCATATGTTCTAAGGATCTGGGTATATAGTATTGAACAAAACAAAGAAAATTATTGTAATTGCTTTATTTATGAGATGTGTATACCTATCAATTGTCTGTCATTTCTTCCCTTTGTAGAGGCTTTGTCTGCATTCTTTATCACTCTGGACGTATAGTGGGCGCTCAATAAATCTGTTAAATTATTAGAAAAAGTATAAATCTGTGAAGATGCCCACAGAGTTATCTTTTAAATAAGCTATTGAGCTAAAGTTGAGTCTCACCCTTTCTTCCACACCTTCCTCACCACTAAAAGCAAGGTATCTAGCTCCAGCCTTCTCTTATAAAGCATAATTTGATTGGAAACATTTATGGACTGACCTCTCCATTCTCCTTACTTTAAGTGCTTGAGAAAATATTAATGATTGCACAGGTACTTTAAGCATGGGATGGTTTGAAGTAAATAACAGATCAAAACTCTATGGTACCTAGAGTCAAGGACATTGGTCTTTTAACTTTATTATCAGTGACCTGGATCCAATTCTTAAACTTGTTGCATACTAACTGATTGCTTTGTGACAAGTCACTTAGCTCAAAGCCAAAGTTCAGATCTGAAAAATGTGCACAAACCTGACTGCTTGAGCTGTTTCACAGGTGACTATAAGGAAGAAAAAATATGAGCTAGAATAACACAAATGCAACTTAATGTCATTATGCTGTACAAAGAGCAATAAAGAGTTCAAAATGATACCTGCGTTTCTGAGAAATTCAGAATGGGCCAGTGCTGTTGGGTATACAACATACATATAAACATACCCACTGGATCTGGCTTTAGACTGAAACAAAACAGACTGCTAATCATATGGGGGTTTAAAAGAAAGACGGCCTTAACCAAAAATATCTTCCCTTCTGGCGTGTGTTAGTAACTGATATTCTACCAATAGAAAATTTTAAGTCCATTGTTACTGAATAATGAAACAAATGTAAAATGTTAGATTAAAATGGTAGGATTAAAATGGTAGATTGAACACATGTAATTTTTTTCTTTGCAAATATCTTATTACAGCTATAGTAAAGAGAGAAGTACTTTTGGAACAGTGGAAAAATAACGTCCAAATCCCCATTACTCCATAAAAGCAATAAGAACACTGGCAAAAATTGTCAAAATTAGCTTTTTCAGTACTCTGGAAATTAACTATTGAAATTAAGTTGGTATTAATCCTAGCAGGAAAGTTTTAAGATATTGTAATCCCCATAGAAAGTAACTAAAAAATATACTAAAAGAAACAACAAGATAATTAAAATGGTAAACTAAAAAATACCTAACTAAAAAGAGTGCAGCAATGGAGGAATAGAGAAATAAAGAAGATATTAAGACATATCATGTATGGAAAAATGTCAGACATAAATCCTACCATATAGTTATTACATTAAACTTAAGTAGATTAAACAGTCCAAACAAAAGAAATTGGAAAAATGGGAAAAAAGATGATCAGACTATATGCAGTCATTCACTGCTAGTAGAATGGTAAAATGGTTTAGCTGCTTTGGAAAACAGTTTGACGGTTGCTCAAAATAATAAACAGAGAGCTACCATATGACCTGGAAATTTCAGTGTTAAGTATACACCCAAGAGGAATAAAATTGTATGTCCACACAAAAGTTTATACATACATTCAAGACAGCATTATTTATAGTAGCCACATTGTGGAAAATACGTAAACTTCTATCAGCTGGTGAATGGATAAATAAAATGTGGCACGTCTATACAACAGAGAAGCCACATTTAGAATATTATTCATCAATGAAGAGGAGTAAAGTACTGACACATGAGACAACAAAGATAAATCTCAAAAATGGATCCTAAGTGAAAGAAACAGTTACAAAAGACCACATATTGTGCATTTCCATTTATGTGGAATGTCCAGAATAAGCACTGAGACAAAAAGTAGACTAGCAACTGTCATAGGCTAGGGGGAGGGAGCACTGGAAATGAAGAAATGACTGGTAATGGATATGGGGTTTATCCATGGGATAGTGAAAATTTTCTAAAATCAGTGATGTTGGTTACACAACTGTGAATACACTAAAAACCACTGAGTTGTACATATTAAAATGGTGAATTTTATGGTATATAAATTATATCTTAATAAGGCTGTTTTGAAAAGAAAACGAAAGAATGAACTAAATATGTACGGGGAGACTGGAAGGAGATAAAAACACCTAGTTTTAGGAGCTAGAAAGCAAATGGAAGAGATTAACTGATTCATTAGACAGGGGAAGCAGAATCATAAAACAACAATAATGAGAACCAGTCCCATTTTTAACTTAAAACATCCAGATACAAGACCTTTTAGTAGCAATGACTCCTGGATCTGGAGGTAAAAGTGGACATGAAAATATCAGGGATTGGCTAAGAACTGTTTGAGAAGCAGTAAGACCCTAGACTCTCCTTCTCCAGCCCACAATACTGAGTGGCTATACACCTACACCCCAACAAAATATTTTGCTGGATTTGAAAAACAGAGGCTCCTTTGTTCTAGGATCCAGTGACCTTCTGTTGATGGCATGGTTACCATAATATAGGCATGTATACACTGAATACTGAAAGTGGAAGCCTCTAAGCTCTTCTTGACTAGTTCCAGATCACTAGTCACTCGATTGTCATTCCAAGTAGGAGATTAGAAGAACATTCTATGAGGACCCTGACCAGTCTGAGAGAAATTATCTAAATATATCAATACAGGGGTTCCTCCCAAAATTTCATATTCCACATTGACCTACAGTTAAACTCAGATTCAACAACAGCAAATATGAATCCACATATTCAGAACTTCTAATGACCTTTTAAGAGTGTCTTTCATTCTCAATATTAAACACTCAACCAAGTATTTCCAGGTATGTAAATATAACTTCTCATATGAAAGAGACCACAAGAAGCAACTGGAAAAAATCAACCAGTATGAAACAGAAAGTATGCAATGAGCAGAAAGTTCATACATCCCTGAATATATGCAATACCACTGATATCTTCAAAGAGATCAGAGAAAGCATTGCAACCATGACACAAGAATAGGATACAATCAGAAAAAAAGCATTCTGACAATATAAACCTCATACAAATTAAATCTATGGAAACCGAAATAAGCTCTATAGAAGTGCTGAAAGATAAACTGAGAAAGTCATCCAGAAATTAGACTACAAAGTAAAGAAATGGAGAACAGGAGAGCAAATTTGAGAAAATTAGAAAACCAGTGCATTAGGGCCAATATGCAAATTATAGAATTTTCAGAAAGAGAAAACCAGTGTTAAAAAATTATTGACAAATAATTTAAAACTGAGGGGCCTGAGTTTGTGTCGAAATGGACCCTGACCACCCAGTCCAGTGGATAGGAAGAGGCCCTTACATATCATTATGAAATTTCAGAACACTAGAGATAATGAGAAAATCTTTAGGCTTCTAAGGAGAGAGAAAAATAAAACTGGGCTCACCATGACTTTAGGCCTCTCAATAGTATAACACTGGAAGCAAGAAGACAGTGAAGTAAAGCCTTCAGAATTCTGAACAAAATGAATGTAGAATTCAATGCTGAGCCAGCATACCGATCAAGTGCGAAGGACAGGATAAAGGCATTTTCAGATACATGGTGTATTAAAAAGTCTGCCCTTTTTTCACCCTTCTTAGGAAGCTATTGGAGACTATCCTCCATTAAAGTGAAGATGTCACTCAAGATAGAGGAGTCTCAAAAAACAGGGATTCAGCAAAGATCCAGTCCTAGGGCATATCCAAGTTGATGATGCTAAGGTACCCTAGAAGGATAACTGGGGGCCAGGCATGAGGGCCACCATCTAGTTAATGAGAAAGGCAGGCTAAGGGCAGAGTTCTGTTTTCTGATTCTATATCCTTTTCATCTAATGATATCACTGGGAGATATTCTCTGGAGAAAAAAAGAAAAAAGGAGACCCAAAGAAAAAAAGACATAAGCTCTAGGAAAAGAGAGAATCTCACCCAAGAAAAAAGTGAAGGAAAATCCCTGAGGATGATACTTCATAGCAGGCTTAGTTAGGAATCATCACCTCCAGAGGAAAAAACAATGAAAGTTACCATAAGGGTAGATGCCAAGGGTAAATTGAAATGACTAGATTTGCTAGCTTACCTGACATAAAAATTTACTTTGCGAAAAAATATACTGAGAAGATATTGGAAAGGGTAGGAAGAGTTGGCAGTATACCCACAGGAAAATAAACAAAAAGGAAAAATGTATGCTTTGCCAGAAATGCCTTGGTCCACATCTTTTATTCAGTATCTCCATGTAAACTTCCAGTTTCTTTCTCAATTTCCCTGGGGAAATCTCCATGGATACAATATTTGATATTGATACTTGAAAATGGTAAGTATGATGGACATTAAAAAATCTATTCTTCTACATTCAAAGCTCTTTCTCTTTATCAAGTCTGAACAACAGAAATCTGTGATACTGGATTACATTATGTTTGCAAAGTTTTATCTAAGTGACCTTGGTTTTGTTTAAGCCTCTGGGGTTTGGCCATCACGACTTCCTCTCTGTCTGTCTGTCTGTCTCTCTTTGTCTCTCACTTGTCTTGTATCTTGCAATATGTAGGCATTTAGGGTGGGGCTTGACTTTGTGGTCTTTTTAACACAGGAAGAAATACAGGCCCTGAGAAATCTTTGTTGATCTCATTCACCCATTGAATAAACACTTTTTGTGCCCTTATACTTGTTGGTTCCTCAAATATGTCAGGGTCTGTGGACTGCCAGGAAATCATAATTTATTTACTTTACAGTTAACAATGAGCAAATATTTGTTTTTGAAATACTCTTATTTCTCAAGAGGTAAGAATTTATACTGTTACCTATGAATATAATAGGAACCGTAATGATGAAAACAGAACTTTGAACCTCCCTGCAGACCAACTCTATATAGTTTTTAAAGGAAGACTTTCAATGCAAATAGAATATCTACAAGTTCATATCATGATAAATTATATAAAATAAATTTTAAATCCTATTGGTCAAAGCATCAGACCCTGATTAAGGTAACACCTGTGCATTTGACATGCAGGTGGGCAAATTGCACATGCTGAAGGAAATAGACCATGTTAGATATCATCATTGATGTCTGTGTGGGCACCCGAAGCAAACTGGAGTTGGCAATAGAAGAAATCAATCAAAATCTCAGCTGCTCTGGCTCTGAGTCCCTCCCTAACCTCTCTTCCCAGGAAGAAGAACCAGCCTCACCTCTGGCTTCAACTTTCTTAGGGAAGGCTAGGAGGAGGAAATGCCAACTCTCTTTCCAGGGCGAGGAGAAGTCAGAATAAGGTGGGTTATGGAAGGAGGAGCCCTAATATTCAAAACCTCTTCTAAGCACCAGTTTCCTTTTCACTGGGATGCTCTATTTGCTCAACCTTTTCTAGGGCCTCGTGCTTATCACACAGGATGACATCTGCTACATAAGACAAGAAGTGGGAACTCCTTCCTAGCAGGGTCTGGACAAGGAGACAGGGAGCTACGATTTTCTCTTTCCTCTCTGATCTTCATATTATTTTCATACTAGCTTGGACTTTTGGCAAAACACAAACTCCTTAATGAATGGCCTACTTTCCTGATGCAATATTCACCTTGAATGGTTTTATACTGGCACTCAGCTAGTTTTAAAGACACCTAGAAAGGAGTGGGGGGGGGGAGTGGTGTGGCTGATCTGGGGCAAGAATAGGGGATAAAATGTGAGATAAAGAGCATCTGAAATTCATCAACTTTGCTTCCCCTTCCTTTCTTTGCTATTTACCACCTTGACCATACGTTACCTTCCTTTCATAATCACCAACCCAGGCTCAAAAAAATCCTGTGAGAGATTAATTTTCTAATCTCTTTTCAAACTTCTCAGGCTAAAAAATAAAATAGAGGATTCTTGGTTTCGTATCTGACATAAACTCTCCTCTGAAAAATCTCTGAGACACATCTCTTGTTAAACAAAAATAAGTAATTTTTATAGGGGGCATAGTACAGCATGCCCTGTACACTTTCATATCCAGTTTAGCATAGTTCTGTAGGGGGTTGAATTATTATTGTTCTGAATTTAAATAAACCCAACTCCTGGATAAATTATATACTGTGCTTTGCTCCCTTTTGTGGTATGGATTATTTCACCATAATAACATACTTTGACTTTCAATACTCTTTTAGAAATACAGTAGTACTTTCTCTGTTGAACTATAAATCTAGCTGTATCTGCATTTTTATATTAGGATGGTATCTTGACTATTCTAACTTAACAACATTAAAGTTTTTGCTAGGGAAATAGAGGAGTGTCTTAGTAAGAATAAAAGCTTTGGGATCAGAGAGACCTATGAATCTTAGCTCAGTCATTCACCTGTGCGCTTAGCTAGATCCAATTACTTATCCTCTCTGAGCCTCAGTTTCCTCATCCATGAACGGAAGTAAAATCTGCTCACTCCCATGGTTGTTTTGAGGATGAATTAAGCATGCAAAGGGCTTTGTGTGCCTGTAACACAGAATCCTCAGTTCAGGTTTATTCCCATTCCTTAAACCTCTTCCCCAGGCTAAGCTCTCTGTAGATGTGACACTAACCCCCTAGTTGAGAGATGACTGCAAAGATGTATGCAAAGAATCCTTAGGAGAAGTAACAATTTAGTTAGGGACATATGTTTTGCACCAGCTAATTACAATTCAAGGCAAACTGTGTTAAGGCCCATGGTAAAGGCATATACCACACTTTACGGGAGAACTGAAGAAGGTGTATCCTCAGGGAATAGGGTTTTTGGAGGAGATAATGGAAGAGGTAACAACTGAACTGAGACCTTGAAGGATTGATGACTTTTGGCATTGTGGACAAGGAAATCTGATGGATTTCATGAAAAGAGAGCAAGGTAATTGCAGAGAATGAAAAGTGGGGAATGTTGAGGGACTCTGTATGACCCAGTACATGCAGAGTGTAGGCTGTGGGTAAGGAAGTGAGACTGTCAGGATGGACTGAGGCCGGAATGGGGAAGATCTTGCATTCAATCCTAAGCAGATTCACATTCATACATAGAAAATCAAGAGGAATGAATTTCTTTTTAAAATTATGAATGAACACTATAGTATCCTTTTGGAAGTAAAAGCTCCCTAACAAGTATAGGATGTTACATCCATAGAATCCAGCATCACGCAACTGCCCCTGTCATTTCATAGTGGATAATACCAGGCTTCACGCTATTGGAACATACTCAGTCAATTAAGGAAAGTACTGATTGCCGGCTGCAAAATATCCCCATGGTGCCAAAATGTCTGTGGAGTGGGTGGGGAGGGGGAGGGAAGGTGTGATAATTAAAAGAATTGTTACTCACGATGTCACAGGAGCCAATGTGTTAACTCTGCATGCTGGGACGCTAGAGCGCTCCCAGCTGCCACGGGGAGGGAGGAGGTGGTTTGATCCCTGGCACCACTCGTTGGGACAAGATGAATCACAAATGTGTTAATAGTGAGGTTCCACGTCATAATGTGCCAGATGGAGGTGGTTACATCTCTGATTGATTGCCTCCTGGCCAAGACAGGGGTTTTCCAGAAGGCAAAATTGGCCTTGGAGCTCTAGGGATCAGAAGGTCTTTATTTTGGTCAAAATGGACCTGACATTCTCAACTTCATGGACTGTGGCTTCCCCCACGACATGGGTAGCTGGAAAGTGTATAGCTGAGGAGAGATATGATGCGGGTGTGATACATGGAAGAAACACGTTGGTGCTGGACAGAGCTCCTCTAGTGAAACATGGTTGTTAACGAATCTGTGGGTGCCCTGGGAGTGGGGTGGGGGTGGAGAGAGGCAGTAGACACCCCCTGCTTTCTACAGAAGGAAAGAAAGTGAAAGCAGAGAAAGAGCAGAAAGGAAATGCTTCTCAGCCTCAGACACCACATCCAGCAGCAGCTCAGTCTGGATGTCAGGCGGACCACGGGGCAGAACCATGGCACAGAGCATCGCAGGGTGACCTTCCTGCCCGTTCCCTGCCACTCACCCAGACTGAAGCCACCCAGCCCTTTGTTGTTGTTTTCCCCCAGTGCAAGCTTCCAGCTATAAACAGCCAACTACAAGGGCAATAACTGTGGCGTCCTGCTGGGAACGAAAGCAGCCTCTCGTGCAGGCGCTGGGCCCTAATACAGGACAGTGAATAAAGCTTCATTACAGAACAATGGAGTTAGCTGCCAGAGCCTACAGATTTGAATAAACAACAAATAAGCAACATCTGCTCCAGCATATGTGTATGGTAAAAAAAAAAAGTCACAAAATAAAAGAATTTGTAAATGCCAAAAGCAACACTAAACTGCCAGTGCTACAGTAGAGTGAAATTTTAATTGCACATGCAAAGAGGCAGGCTGTGGGTATTAGTCTCACATATGTCTTGTTGCTGCCAACCTGGGAGTATAGATGAATTTAATTAAATAAGGATTATCCCTTCTCCCCAGTACAATTACTTATTTATAACAATGATAAAATTGCCTAATAAAAAAATTGTAATATTTCACAAACAAGCCTCAAAAACACCCTGTTTTCTATGTAAGTCATTCAGGGCTGTATGAGTCTGAGTGTGTCTTTTAAAATTAAGTCTTTTGCCTAGTGCCAAGGAAGAAAAAAACCAAACAACAACCCTTATCATAAAGCCTGCTGCAGTTAAAACAGCCAGAGACGGCATTATGGAGAAATATAAAGAAGACACAGAGCGGCTCGGGAATTGGCTTTCATGGGGTGTGTAGAAAATTAAGCAATTGGACTCAAACTGAGGCCTGGTGACTGAGCCAAGGGACAGGACCCACTGAGGCTTGTGCTTCACCAGTATCCTGGTCCTAATCTGTCTTGTGAACAGGCAATTGCCAGCGATCAGTTCCCTTCTTTTTGGCTATGTGTCTTCCCTGTGTGCTAATTCCCTGAAAACAAATAACACTACCCAAACCAACCCAACAACAAAAGACGTGGGCACTCGGGCCCCTCTTCTCAGTGCCTGTGGATTCACTTTCACCTCCAAGTTCGCGACCCACATCATCAAGAAGGCCAGTGGTGATAATACAAGTGCAAAACTGTAGATGGCAAATAGATTCATGTGTAGAAGGTTACTACAAAAATCAACATCTTCTGAGTCTCATGATCTAAGTTTGCTTTATTTTTTAGCAATTTTGTTGTTTTAATAGCTTTTCTGCACTAGGAGTTCAGGTGAGCGGTAAGGGCTCATGACCAGGGGAGTTCTCTCAAGGTCAATTCAGAAGGAACCCGAAACAAAAGACAGGGGCTCTGAGGTCTGTGACCAGTGGGCAGTTGTACAGCCTACTTCAGTTTCCTCATCTGTGCAATGGATACAGGAATGATAGGATCCAACTTCAAGGGAGGATTCAATGAATTACATGTAAAGTGCCTGACACTGCACCTGGCACAGAATAAGTACTCAATAGTTGCTGCCTTAAGGGATGCCTAGCAAAGCTCTCAAGTCTGTACTTGGTCTGTCCTGGATATTAGCATTTCTGATTCATTTCTTGCTTTTTCTTCATGACCCTTCTCACAATTGTAATTCAATAATTAATTGGTTTTTTCTGATACACAAGCTCCATGAGATTAGGTTGTGTTTTGCTCCCATTTGTATCCCCAGCACCTAGAACACATTCTTGCATGTATAAGTGCTCATTAAATATTTGTTGAATGAATGAATTCAGAGTTGAAGGAGGACTAGATTTGAGTTTAGAAGATGCTGGCTTGAATTTTGGTTATTTTCTTTGCCAGCAGTGTAATCTTAAACAAGTTACTTAATTTGTTGATGTCTTATCTCTAAAGAGGAAAGAAGAGTGTGACAGTCACATTGAGTAATATAATTAAACTGCAGGGGACACTGCAAATCTGTGTATCAATGTAAATTGCTGATTAACAATGAACTGCTCCCTAATAATAATTGTAGTTGATTGCAATATAGAGTTGAGCACAGAGTTCATATATATACAGGTAACCAAATTTCTGAGACATGCTGTTGGAATGTGTGCGAAACTGAAGTACATTAAGCCTACATTGCTAGATGCAACATGCAAAAATAACCAATTCATAGATTTGAAAAGAATATACTGGTTGGATACATTGCAAATTTACAAATGTTGAAATCCAAACCAGTAAGATCATTAAAAATGCCATGTACTCTATTTTGAAATAGTTACTAAACTACACCCACAAAGCATTGTTGCAATATTAAATCCCTATTGATGAATTAGAAAAGGAACTCTTCTGGCTGAGATGAGACAAAAGAAATGTGGATGGTGACATGACCAGTGTTGGGAAGGCAACAAGTATGTATGGGCCAGGCACTGGGCTAGGCGTGGGGATGCCCGAGAAGTAAGACCAGATTCCTATCCTCAAGCAGAACACAATTCAGTGAAAGAGAAATATAAACAAGTGGTTACAGTTTCTCCTGATGAGTCCTATAAAGGTGCCATGTACCAAAGGTAGCAATATCGTAAAGGAAGAGGTTAAAGAAGTACAGAAAATAAAGCAGGAAGAGTAGCGGGGACTGAAGAATTGGTCTGCTTAGGAAAGGAGAATAGGTCATTTTTGGTGTTCTTCTAAATCAGCACACCTGTCCCTTTGAAATAACACAAAAAGATGAGGGAGAGAGAGGGAAATGGAAAGAGACTAGACAGAAACTGATGAAGACTAAGGAGGAGACAGAATACAAAAAACACCTCTTCAAAGTTACCTTTTCCAAATCTGCTTTGGAGCAAAAATCCTATTAGCAGACCTTAATAATTTAGCTCTCCCTAAATCCCCAATTACTTAATTTGTAAAAATTAACATTTAGGATTATATTTGTTGAATGATTATTTATTTGGTTGTGGACAGATTAGAATATACAGATAAGCAAAAGAAGGAAAAAACCAGATATAATTCTATCATCTGGATTGTCAACACTTCAACACTGATTTCTGAGTGTGTGTGTGCATGTGTGTGTATGTATGGAAGGGCTGAGGATTAAAAACTTGCATTAAAAATTTTAATTTGTACAATATAAAAAGTAAAAAGAATTAAGAACAAATATTGCCTGAAAACCATCACCATGAGATGGTCATTAAGCTGTTAACTGTAGTTTATCTCTTACTCAATTTTATATATATTATACAGATTATATATATAATTTTATGTAAATGAATTGAGATTTTTCTGTAGAAACATACATTTTACATTTGACTTATTTTTAATCTCTTAATCATAAGTCTTTAACCGTTTTGGCATGAAATACCAGTTGTGTTCTCGACTATATAATATTCCACTTATGTATTATTTACTTAAATATCCTCTATATTGGATATTTAAACTGATTCTAATTTTCACAACCCTGTACTAATTGCCTAAGGATATCTTACTGGAGAGTGTACACGGGTCAGAAAATAAATACAGTCGCAATGTTTCTGGTATACATTGGTATATATTGCTTTCTAGAAAGCAGTTTGTTTCCTTGTCAACATTAGATTATATGAGCTCTTAATCCTCTATCAATTTAATAACACATTTTTCTATTTTAGTATAATTTAATTTTTTAAATTAATTTACAATTTTTAAAATTAATTAAAAATTTTTAATTTACAATTCTTCAATTTAAAATTTGTCTATTTTAGTGCAATTTAATTTTTAATTAAATTAAAGATTAATTTTAAAAATTTAATTTAATTGTATTTCTTAGATTACTATTAAGGTTGAAAATGGCTTCATTTACATTATCTTGTTTAATAAAATTTTCACTGTCACCTCTGCTTTTTGTCAAATTTTGTAGCCTTGGAAAATGTTTTAAAAATGTAAGAAGTTAGACAGTAACACAAAACATATCTATTCCTTGTAGCTACCTACCAATTCCATTATAATTTAACATTTTACCATAGTTACTTTGGATTCTTTTATTTTTTTCGTTATTTTTTAAATTAAGGTATCATTGATATACAATCTTATGAAGGTTTCACACAAGCAGCATTGTGATTACAACGTTCACCCATATCATCAAGTCCCCCACACACCCCATTGCAGTCAGTCCATCAGTGTGGGGAGATGCTGTAGTCACTGCTTGTCTGCTCCGTGCTGTACTGCCTGCCCTGGGACCCATCTCTACTGTGAGCGCTGATGCCCCTCGGTCCCCATCTCCCTCCCTCCCCACCAAGCCCACCCAACCCCTTCCCTTTGGTAACACTAGACCCTTCTTGGAGTCTGTGAGTCTGCTGCTATTTTGTTTACTTTGGATTATTTTTAAAAGGAAACATTACAGATACAGTAAAAGATCCGGGCTTATCCCTTCCTGATCCCATTTCCTCCCTTCTACCTTCCTCTCCAGAGTTAACCAGGACCCTGAATTTGGTGTTTCTATTTCCATGGCATATTTTTGTGCTTTTATGTGTGTATGCATTATTAATACACAACAAATGTTGCTAAGGTAAATATATATTTTATGTACTGTGTGTATCCAACTGTGATTTATTTACCCCCACCTTATATTTGTGATATTTTTCCATGTGGATAAATTAACTTGTTTGTTTATTATCATTACTGTATATTATTCTGGTCTGTGACTATGCTATACTATCTTCAACCTTTTTCTTCTCAGTTAGATTGCCCTCGGGTTGTTTTCAGTTTTTCACTATTGCAATGTTGCAAAAAATGTACTTATATGTCCATTCTTCTGCACATATGGGAGGATTTCTCTAGGCTGTATACTACAAACAGAATGACTGAGTCAAAGAGTCTGTGCTTCTTAAGATTTACCACATTTTGCCAAACTGCTTTGCACAGTTGTTGTACCAATTTATAATCTATCCAATACTTAGTAGAATCACACTTAAAATTTTTTGCCAGTCTAAAATGGTATCTAATCATTTGAATGTATCTCTTCCTGATTATAATGAGGTAAAGCATTTTTCTTCTCTTTGGCCAATTTTTCTGTGAACTGTATATTCATAAACTTTGTCCATTTTTGTTTAGTCACTTGCCTTTTATTGACTTCTAGATATTATCTATTAATTATGGAAATTAATATTTATTGTATATAAATTGCAAATACCTTCTCTTCATGACTGGTGTTTGAACTTTACGCTGTCTTCGTTGAATCAATATTAATAATTATAATGAAGTCATATTATTAAAACTTCTCGTTGTAGTGTGTGCTTTTTGGGTGTCCTGTTTAAGATACTGTTTCTTTCTCTGAGGTCTGTATTTTTTTCTGTAAGTACCAATGCTTTGCTTTTCACATTTAGACCTTTGCTATTTTGAAATTTATCTTTGTGTATGGGACAAGCTAAGGGTTTAATTTTCTCTCTTTTCCATATGGATAACCAATTCCCTGTACTAATCATGTTCATCTTTTCCCCACTGGTTTTGAAACGTGGAGGTCTGTTATTTCCAGATACGTAGGGGTCTGTTTCTGCCTATTTCATTGGTCCATTATCTTTTTTAAAAAACAATGGCATACCATCTTAATTACAATTACTATATAGTAAGTCTTGATTCCCAGTAGGGCAAGTTCCTCTTCCATGGTCTCCATAACTGTGTTAGCTTTTCTTGGCCCTTTACGGGTACAAGGAATTTTAAGAGAATCTTGTAGGTCCTACAACAAAACCTTATTAGAATTTTTATTGGGATTGTATTGCATTTCTAGATTAATTGGTGGAGATTTGATTTCTTTATAATATTGAGTTTTCCCACTTGAGAACATGACATAGCTCTGCTTTTACTTAGGTCTTCCTTATAAAATATGGTAATATTTTATAATTTTCCCAATAAATATCTTGTCATCATTTAGATATATTCTAAGGTATCCTAATAGGCTTACTGTTGTTGAAACTGTGGAAGGCAAACTTTTCCTTTAATACCTTCCTAATTGGTTATTGCTGAGGCATGGAAGTAATTCTGATCTTTGCATTTTGTTCTTGTATTCAACACACTTGCTAAACCTTATTATTCTACTAAAGTGCCTGTCGATTTTCTTGGGATTTCTATATTGACAGTTATCTTACCCACAAATGTGAACAGTTTTTAAATTTATACACTTCTTACTTCATGGTACTGTCATTCTGCTTTGAACTTTATTTCAATGTTGAACAAAAGTAGTGCTAGCAAGTTTTGTTCCTGGTTTAATGGTGTTTCTTCTAAGGTTTCCTTGTTAAGATTGATATTTGTCATCAACATTTGATAGATGCCTCTTCAGTTACGAACTTTTCCTTCTATTTCTACTCACAAAGAAGTTTTTGTTATTTGCTTTGATTTTTAATTATGAATTATTTTTACATTTTGTTATATCTTTTTCTCATTTTGACATTTTTTTTTGAACCGTTGATGGAATATACTTTCAGTGATTTTACTGATGTTAACCATACTAAAAGTTATGCTAATCCATTGTTATTGTTGTTAGATGTTCAATATGTGGGAAATCTTCACGTAGTAAAAATCATAATCCTTTGTTGTTTATGATGGAAATATACTCCCAGTTTGTCATGTACCTTTTAATTTTTTATGGTTGTTTTTCATAGGTTTTTAGTTAATAGCTATTGCATTTTTAAGTCATTCCTAAAAATCACACCCTTTTCCAAAATTGTATATTCATCTACTTTTATACCTCTAGATTTTTAATAATTTGGGATTTTTTTTGGCATTTAACTATCTATCTGAAATTTCTCTTCGTAAAGAGTGAAATATTTTATAAGCATACACATCTTATTCATAATCTATCAGGTTGATCATATCATTTACATCCTTTAATATTTTATCATAACAGTCAATGACAAATTATATTACCTATCAACTGTTGAAACATTATTGCAATCTTGGAATGAAAGCTAGTTGCTCAGGGATTAGTATTCTTTAATACTTTGCTGCATTTAAATCACCATTACTTTATTGAAAACATTTTTCATCTATAATTTATAAGTGAAATTATCAATTTTGTGAGCCATTTTAGTCATGTTATGTTATTAGGATTTTGGAAAATCTAAAAGGAACTGAAAAGATTTATGAATACTTATATGAGCTGGAAGATTTGTATAGAAGAGCAAATATATTTGAATTAGCGGAAAAAATCTCATATAACAATTTCGGAATTATTTTCTCATTCACTACTGTTCTTTTAGGTAGTTTTGGTAATTTAGTTTTTGTTTTTTGCATTTCCTTTTATGGTATTAATTTACTTCACTTTTCTTTTTTTTTAGGTTATATATATATATATCTTTTTCATTGTTTTTTTAATATCATTTATTTTATTATCATTAATCTACAATTACATGTGCAATATTACAGTTATTAAACTACCCCTTCATCAGGTCCCCCCCACCAACCCCATTACAGTCATTGTCCATCAGCGTAGTGAGATGCTATAGAATCACTACTTGTCTTCTCTGAGTTGTACTGCCCTCCCCGTGCCCCCCAACATTATATCTGTTAATCGTAATGCCCCTTTTTCCCTCTTATCCCTCCCTTCCCACCCATTTTCCCCAGTCCCTTTCCCTTTGGTAACTATTAGTCCGTTCTTGGGTTCTGTGAGTCTGCTGCTGTTTTGTTCCTTCAGTATTTTTCTTTGTTCTTATACTCCACATATGAGTGAAATCATTTGATACTTGTCTTTTCGGCTTGGCTTATTTCACTGAGCATAATACCCTCTAGCTCCATCCATGTTGTTGCAATGGTAGGATTTGTTTTCTTCTTATGGCTGAATAATATTCCATTGTGTATATGTACCACATCTTCTTTATCCATTCATCTACTGATGGACGCTTAGGTTGCTTCCATTTCTTGGCTATTGTAAATAGTGCTGCGATAAACATAGGGGTGCATCTGCCTTTTTCAAACTGGGCTGCTGCATTCTTAGGGTAAATTCCTAGGAGTGGAATTCCTGGGTCAAATGGTATTTCTATTTTGAGATTTTTGAGGAACCTCCGTACTGCTTTCCACAATGGTTGAACTAATTTGCAGTCCCACCAGCAGTGTAGGAGGGTTCCCTTTTCTCCACATCCTCGCCAACATTTGTTGTTGTTTGTGTTTTGATGTTGGCCATCCTCACTGGTGTGAGGTGATATCTCATTGTGGTTTTAATCTGTATTTCTCTGATGATTAGCGATGTGGAGCATCTTTTCATGTGCCTGCTGGCCATCTGAATTTCTTCTTTGGAGAAGTGTCTATTCATGTCCTCTGCCCATTTCTTAATTGGATTATTTGCTTTCTGTTTGTTAAGGTGTATGAGTTCTTTATATATTTTGGATGTCAACCCTTTATCAGATACGTTTTTTATGAATATATTCTCCCATACTGTAGGATGTCTTTTTGTTCTACTGATGGTGTCCTTTTGCTGTACAGAAGCTTTTCAGCTTGATATAGTCCCACTTGTTCATTTTTGCTTTTGTTTCCCTTGCCCGGGGAGATATGTTCATGAAGAAGTTGCTCATCTTTATGTCCAAGAGATTTTTGCCTATGTTTTTTTCTAAGAGTTTTATGGTTTCATGACTTACATTCAGGTCTTTGATCCACCTTGAGTTTACCTTTGTGTATGGGGTTAGACAGTAGTCCAGTTTCATTCTCTTACATGTAGCTGTCCAGTTTTTCCAACACCAGCTGCTGAAGAGGCTGTCATCTCCCCATTGTATATCCAAGGCACTTTTATCAAATATTAATTGACTGTATATGCTTGGGTTAATGTTTGGATTTTCTATTCTGTTCCACTGGTCTGTGGGTCTGTTTTTGTGCCAATACCAAATTGTCTTGATTACTGTGGCTTTGTAGTAGAGCTTGAAGTCAGGGAGTGTAATTCCCCCTGTTTTATTCCTCCTTCTCAGGATTGATTCGGCTATTCGGGGTCTTTTGTGGTTCCATATGAATTTTAGAATTATTTGTTCCAGTTCATTGAAGAAAGCTGTTGGTAGTTTGATAGGGATTGCATTGAATCTGTAGATTGCTTTAGGTAGTATAGCCATTTTGACAATATTTATTCTTCCTAGCCAAGAGCATGGGATGCATTTCCATTTGTTAGTGTCCTCTTTAATTTCCCTTAGGAGTGTCTTGTAATTTTCAGAGTACAGGTCTTTCACTTCCTTCGTTAGGTTTATTCCTAGGTATTTTATTCTTTTTGATGCAATTGTGAATGGAATTGTTTTTCTGATTTCTCTTTCTGTTAGTTCATCATTAGTGTATAGGAAAGAAACAGATTTCTGTGTGTTAATTTTGTATCCTGCAACTTTGCTGAATTCAGATATTAGTTCTAGTAGTTTTGGAATGGAATCTTTAGGGTTTTTTATGTACAATATTCATGTCATCTGCCAATAGTGACAATTTGACTTCCTCTTTACCAGTCTGAATGCCTTGTATGTCTTTGTTTTGTCTGATTGCTGCGGCTAGGAACTCCAGTACTATGTTGACTAACAGTGGAGAGAGTGGGCATCCCTGTCTGTTCCCGATCTTAGATGAAAAGCATTCAGCTTCTTGCTGTTAAGTATGATTTTAGCTGTGGGTTTGTCATATATGGCCTTTATGATGTTGAGGTACTTGCCGTCTATACCCATTTTGTTGAGAGTTTTAATCATGAATGGATGCTGTATTTTGTCAAATGATTTTTCACCATCTATGGAGATGATCATGTGGTTTTTGTTCTTCTTTTTGTTGATGTGGTGGATGATGTTGATGGATTTTCGAATGTTGTACCATCCTTGCATCCCTGGGATGAATCCCACTTGATCATGGTGTATGATTCTCTTGATGTATTTTTGAATTCGTTTGCTAATATTTTGTTGAGTATTTTTGCATCTACGTTCATCAGGGATATTGGTGTGTAATTTTCTTTTTTGGTGAGGTCTTTGCCCGGTTTTGGTATTAGAGTGATGCTGGCTTCATAGAATGAGTTTGGAAGTATTCCCTCCTCTTCTATTTTTTGGAAAACTTTAAGGAGAATCGGTGTTATTTCTTCTCTATATGTCTGGTAGAATTCAGAGTTGAATCCATCAGGCCCGGGGGTTTTGTTCTTGGGTAGTTTTTTGATTACCAATTCGATTTCGTCGCTGGTGATTGGTCTGTTTAGTTTTTCTGTTTCTTGCTTGGTCAGTCTTGGAAGGTTGTATTTTTCTAAGAAGTTGTCCATTTCTTCTATGTTTTCCAGCTTCTTAGCATATAGATTCTCATAATATTCTCTTATGATTCTTTGTATTTCTGTGGGGTCCGTCGTGATTTTTCCTTTCTCATTTCTGATTGTGTTTATGTGTGTAGATTCTCTTTTTCTCTTAATGAGTCTGGCTAGGGGTTTATCTATTTTGTTTATTTTTTCAAAGAACCAGCTCTTGGTTTCATTGATTTTTTCTATTGTTTTATTCTTCTCAATTTTATTTCTTTCTTTCTAATCTTTATTATGTCCCTCCTTCTGGTGACTTTGGGCCTCATTTGTTCTTCTTTTTCCAATTTCAGTAATTGTGTCTTTAGACTATTCATTTGGGAATGTTCTTCCTTCTTTAAATAGGCCTGGATTGCAATATACTTTCCTCTTAGAACTGCCTTTGCTGCGTCCCACAGAAGTTGTGGCTTTGTGTTGTTGTTGTCATTAGTCTCCATATATTCTTTGATTTCTGTTTTGATTTGGTCGTTAACCCATTGATTAATTAGGAGAATGTTATTAAGTCTCCATGTATTTGTGAGCCTTTTTGATTTCTTTCTAAAATTTATTTCTAGTTTTATACCTTGATGATCTGAGAAGTTGGTTGGAAGGATTTCAATATTTTTGAAATCACTGAGGTTCTTTTTGTAGCCTAGTATGTGGTCTTCTGGAAAATGTTCCATGTGCACTTGAGAAGAATGTGTATCCTGTTGCTTTTGGGTGTAGAGTTCTGTAGATGTCTGTTAGGTCCATCTGTTCTAGTGTGTTGTTTAGTGCCTCTGTGTCTTTACTTATTCTCTGTCTGGTTGATCTGTCCTTTGGAGTGAGTGGTGTGTTGAAGTCTCCTACGATGAATGCATTGCTGTCTATTTCCTCCTTTAATTCTGTTAGTATTTGTCTCACATATGCTGGCATTCCTGTGTTGGGTGCATATATATTTATAATGGTTATATCTTCTTGTTGGACTGACCCCTTTATCATTATGTAATGTCCTTCTTTATCTCTTGCTACTTTCTTCGTTTTGAAGTCTATTTTGTCTGATACAAGTACTGCAACACCTGCTTTTTTCTCTTTGTTGTTTGCATGAAATATCTTTTTCCATCCCTTCACTTTTAGTCTGTGTATATCTTTGGATTTGAGGTGAGTCTCTTGTAAGCAGCATATAGATGGGTCTTGCTTTTTTATCCATTCTGTTACTCTGTGTCTTTTGATTGGTGCATTCAGTCCATTTACATTTAGGGTGATTATTGATAGTATGTACTTATTGCCATTGCTGGCTTTAGATTCGTGGTTACCAAGGGTTCAAGGGTTGCTTCTTTACTATCTAACAATCTAACTTAACTTTCTTGTTAAGTTATTGTAAACACAGTCTGATGTTTCTTTCTTTCTCTCCCTTCTTATTCCTCCTCCTCCATTCTTTCTATAATAGGTGTTTTATTCTTTGCCTTTAGTTGGTATTTGGATGGTCTGCTTTCTTTGCTATGATTTTATTTTCTCTGGTGACATCTTTTTAGCCTTAGGTGTGCCTCCATCTAGAGCAGTCCATTTAAGATATCCTGTAGTGGTGGTTTATGAGAGGCAAACTCTCTCAACTTTCGTTTGTCTGGAAATTGTTTAATCCCTCCATCATATTTAAATGATAATCGTGCTGGATACAATATTCTTGGTTCGAGGCCCTTCTGTTTCATTACGTTAAATATATCATGCCATTCTCTTCTGGCCTGTAAGGTTTCTGTTGAGAAGTCTGATGATCGTCTGATGGGTTTTCCTTTGTAGGTGATCTTTTTTCTCTCTCTAGCTGCCTTTAATACCCTGTCTTTATCTTTGATCTTTGCCATCTTAATTATTATGTGTCTTGGTGTTGTCTTCCTTGGGTCCCTTGTGTTGGGAGATCTATGAGCTTCAGTGGACTGCGAGACTACTTCCTTCCCCAGCGAGGGATAGTTTTCAGCAATTTTTTCTTCAAAGACACTGTCTATCCCTTTTTCTCTCTCTTCTTCCTCTGGTACTCCTATAATGCGAATATTGTTCCGTTTGGATTGGTCACACAGTTCTCTTAATATTCTTTCATTCCTAGAAATCCTTTTATCTCTCTCTGCCTCAGCTGCTCTGTACCCCTGTTCTCTGTTTTCTATTCCATTAACAGTCTCTTGCATCTCATCCATTCTGCTGTTAAGCCCGTCAATTGCTTGTCTGATTTCTGCATTGTCTTTCCTCAGTTCCCTCACTTCCTCCCTCAGCTCTTGCACATTTCTCTGAAGGTTCATCAGCATGGTTATGACTTTTATTCTGAATTCTTTTTCAGGAAGACTGTGCAATTCCATCCCTTCAGACTCCCTCTCTGGGGTTGTCTAGTTGATTTTAGTCTGAACCATATTCCTCTGTCTTTTCATGGCTATAGAATTGGTCACTGATAGTTGCCACGTATGTCAGCTGGGCTCTTTAAGACTTTAAAAAGAGAGAAAAAAAGAAAAAAAAGATCGAAGAAAGGAAGAAGGAAAAAAAGAAAAAAATAAAGAAAAAAAAAACAAAACGAAAAACAAAACCAAACCAAACAAAACAAAACAAATGCCCACTGGACGTAGATTCTGTGGGAATGCTCTAGGTGGCGCTATTGCTCCACTATTCCACAGCTCTGACTGCGCCGCTCCGCAGGGCCCTTTATCACTCTGGCAGGGGTGGGAACGAATAGGAGGCTGTTGATCTCAGTGAGAAGTGTAAGTATCGCTACGCTTCCTCAGTCACCAGCTAAGGCGTCTGAAACTCCCCAGGACTCCCAGGCTGCTGGACTGAGTGTGCTGGGGCGATCCGGCTCCTCCACTGGGCTCCTGTCTCTTTAAGACCGCTGAAGAAAGCGCGCGCTTTTTTTTTTCCTTCCCGGGAGCCGGCTGCAAGCACCTGTTCCCCGCTCAGATCCTGCCCCTCTTTCTCTCCAATCTCCGCTGCACTGCGCAATGTGGGTCAGCACTCCCCACGCAGATCACTGGGGCTGGCTACTTCGCGGGATGTACTTCCACTCTCTCCCGGCTCTGAATCCTGTCCTCCCGCCGGTGCGCTGGGGTGGGGGAGTGCTTGGGTCCCGCTGGGTCGCGGCTCCGTATCTTACCCGCCCCTTGCGGTGCCGAGTCCTCTCGGGTGTAGCTGCACGCTGTGCGCTTTCCTGTGTATTCTCGTCTCTCTTTTAGGAATAGATGTATTTTCTGTGTTTTCGTAGATAAATAAAGTGTTGGGAGGAGATTTCTGCCGCCCTGCTCACACCGCCATCTTCCCGGAAGTCCTCTACTTCACTTTTCTATCATGTTATTTTGTTAGATTTTTGGTTTAAAATAAATATGTATACATAAATAGTTATTATAATAATACTTATAATACCAATTCAAAATTTGATAATATAAATACATATTTTTTTCTAAAAGATCATCCATATTATCTCTTGTTTTAACTATACTACTTGTATTGATGATCCCTTATAATTTGAACATGTGCTTTATATATGATATAATTTCTTTTCTATTTTGGTGGTTATATGTCTTCTCTGTAATTTTATGATGATTATCTAATTTTATTTATATTTTCTCTTTTATTTTTAATTTTTCCTCTTCTATTGTTTGACAGCTTTTTTGTTTTTGCCCATAAGACTATTGCTTTTTACTTATCAAACCATTTGTTTTCTGCTTTCTACATTATTAATTTCCACTTCTTTATGTCAAACTTCTAATTATGTTTATTTTACTGTTTTTATGATTTCTTGAGGCACAAAGTGTGTTTTAGTTTTTAATTGTTTGACAATGAAAGCAATTAATGCTATGAATTTGCCTCAGATTACTGCTTCTGTTCCAATTCTTCAATTTTATAGAAATGTTCTCATTATTATTCAAATGATCTGAATTATAGTTTTAACAGCATTTTCTACACTTTTCTTTAGGATGGAGGACTTACTTGCCAAGTCCTGAATTTAGTATTTTGTCTTGCTTGTTTGGAAGAGGAAAATATTGCTTATATTTTTACTATTAAATTCAAATATTACTGCATTTATACCTAATACATTATCTATGTGTGTTGTAAGAAATCAGTGAAATAATCCTTGCATTTACAAATTATTAGCTAATTTAATAACAATTCCAAGAACATTGACAAAAAATGCTTATTCCAATGTTTTCCTGTTACATGCATTTTATCAATTACAATTTTAACATCTTTTCTATCTTTTTTTTATTATTTCATGTTTGACCTATAAAAGACTGAGAGGAATATTAAAATTTCTGAGTTTGGTGGTAGATGTTGGTCAAAGGGTACAAAGTTGCAGTTATATAGGATGGACAAGTCTAGAGACCTAAGGCACATGATGACTATAGTCAATAATACTGTATTGAAATTGGAAATTTGCTAAGAGAGGAGATTTCAGTTGTACTCATAACAAACACACAAAAGGACATGATGTGAATGGATGACATGTTAATTAGCTTGGTTACAGTAATCATTTCAATGTATATATGTATGTCAAATCATCATGATGTATTCTTTAAATAAATATTATTTTTATTTAAAAATTAAAAAAACAAAAAGTATGTGAGAGAGTTTGGGACTGCTTGTTATGGGGAATGGAGCAGGGAATTAACAACAATAAAACCTCCCATTTTTATTGTGTCAATTTCCTGCAGTATTGCCAGAATTTTTTGCTAACTGGTGTTATGAAAATAACATATGCACATGGTAACAAAAGAAAATTAAAAGGTGCCAATTAATTTAAAACATGCTAGTTTCCCTTCTGTTAAGGTACCATTAATAGTTTCTTATTCCTTCTTCCAGAAGCATCTGTGCATGTTTCCCCCCTCAGTAGAAATGCCTCTATTCTTTTAATACAAAGAGGTGTCTATATACACTCTTTTGCACATATCTTTATTTTCTCATTTTACAGCTGCATATCTCAGAGACTTTTCCATATCAGCCCATATATATCTGCCACATTTTTCAAAACAATGCTGGAATAGATTTTAATATAAGAATTATTGTAATTGTTTAAAGCAGACTTATTTTGTGGCACATTAGGCTGCCTTTAGTTGTTTGTTATAATAAACATTTTTTACAGTCAAAATCCTTGTGTGTACATTTGAGTATATTGGTAGGTCAAATTCCAAAACTGGAATAGATACATCAAAATTGCATACATTTAAGAATGAGAGAAATCAACAGAAATTGATTACACTTCATGTAATTATGATGATTTAACTTCCACAGTGGGTGAGTGTTGTTTCACATTTTTACTATCATTTGTTGTAATTAAACTTTTAATATTTGCTAATATGATAGGTGAAACACATGTTATCATTATTATTTAAATTTACATTTTTTTTTTACAAGAGACATGATCATGTTTTACCATTTTTATGGAGCTTGTATATTTCTTCCTTGGAGAAATTTCTCATTAATCTTATAAGATATTGTTATTATTTTCATTAATCTGTAGGGGCTTTCTACAAACCCATAAAAATCAGCCTTTATATTTGGATATTAATTGTTTGATATATAATGATTTGTGATTGTTAAATCTTAAATGGGTTTATAATTTGGATTAATTTTTTAAAGTCTTCATTTTATTTTTCTTTGAAGTATAATTTATTAGATTTTAATATTATAAATCCTGATTATTTTTGGTCTTTTTTCCTCTTTTAGCCAATGTCTAACATTTCACAGTTAACCCTTCACAGAAAGTTTGTTGTAATAAAATAGAATTTAAGCAAATCATTATTGTCATTTTTAATTTTTTATCTTATTATTTTGCAACATTTTGTTTCAAAAGTTTGAACAATAATTAAGCTTTGTTGTTTTTTTACTTGCATTCACTTTTTCCACACCCTATTTTTATTATTCTAGAACAATTTGAGTAACATCTTAATCAACTTTAGTAGTAACCAAAAGATGATAGATGAACTAAGAGCTTTACATGTATTAACTTACATAATCGTTTGAAATCCTATAGAGGTAGATATAGATATGAGGTTTTTATCTCTATTTTTATTTTCTTCAGATAAGGACACAGAAGCATAGGAGTTGGTTAATTTGTCTGAAGTCATACAAATGGCAGTTGTTAGAGTGTGAGCCTGGAATCCAGGCAAGCTGGCTTCAGAGTCTGATGCTCTACACATGCTCTCAGTCCTTTGAGGACCTTGTCCTGGGGTGGTAGTAAAGGCTATGCTTTGGGACTCCTCCTGTCATTGAGAGTGACTTTATGCTGCCCTTGCATATAGAAAAGGGTATGGATGTGTACAAAATCATTGTTTTATACTTCCACTTCTAAATGATAGGTATATTAGTTTATTCCCATCTGCCATTAGTTAGTGTTGCTAATGAGATGTTTGGATTTTTTTCACTTTGTAGGTAATCTGTATTTTTCTGTCTGGAAATGTGTGGATTATACCTCTCCTCACCTAATCCTTCTACTTCATATATTTTACTGTTGTATTTAGGTGTTCTCATTTCATTGATGTGCCTGGATTTAAGAATAATGATTTCTCTTGCAATATTTATTTATTTTAAAATAAAATAAAAATATTATGTATGTGTAAAAATATCAGGTAGTACTAAAGAACACATAATGAAGAGAAATTCATGAGTGGTTTTTAACCCTTCCCACTTGGGATTCTTCTGGTTATAGAGTTTATTTCTAAATAATATACTTTTGTCTCTACTTTTTTACTTATTTACAACAACATATTATTGAGTGCTAAATATGTTCAAGATGTGCTCTTCTTGTCCCCTCACATGAATTAACTCATTTGATCTTCATAACTTTATAAATTATATTGTTTTATCTTACCTATGATTAAATTGCATGGAAAAGTTGACTGACTTGTTCTAGGTCATATATTTTATAAGTAGTGAAATTAGCCAGAATTAGATTCCACTATAAAAGGTAAATTTTAGCTAGTTTACACTGCCACACTACTCCCTCTGTCCTTATTTATCATCTCTCTGCCTATCATTTCTATCTATTGATCTATCAATCACCTAAATTTTTCTCTTTCTCAGTCCATCAGCTTTAATCAGTATCTTGCCTGCTTTCTGTCTAAGGTGAAGACATGAATGCTTTGGCCTGAATATTTGCTATTTGCTTCCTCAGATCCACTCTCCTTTCTTTCCCACTTTGCTCTGTGTGTATCCCATATGGACTGTATCAGTGAGCTTCCTTGATCTCTGGCAGCTTGGGTTTGCCACTGGATGGGAGGATAGGAAGAGAGGGAGTCTGGAGCATTGATTTTCCCAGCTGCCTACCTGCTAAGTCATCCACAGCTTGGCTGCCTCCCTCTACAGAAGGCTCAAGTTTTCCACACAGCTGTTCACTCGGGGTTCCAGACACCACACCCTGCCCTGCTCCTACAGTCCCAAGAGCGGACATTTTTCCCTAATGTTTCTCCACCTAGGATTTGGCACCATTCATTGTTGGTCTTGCTAAAGCCTGTTCATACTTCTGGGGGAGGCACTCCTCAGTCACCCAGGTTGGGTGTCGTCTGTCTTGTTGAAGGAAAGTTCCTCTCTCCTTTCTATGTAGCATTTCTCAACAGCATGTTTTTACCTTCAAAATATTCAGTTTGATATTTCCAATTTGTTATGCGATCAGAATTGAGTCTCCCCATTTAACTGCTTCTTGATTCTCAAAGCCGAAAACCACCCAGTGGCGCTCACATTGTCATGGCCGCGTAAGCAGGATTCGCTGCAGGCCCAGGAGTTTGGTTGAATGGCATTTCCTTCTCCTTATGTCCGTTGCCACCAAACAGTATTAAATACCCTTAATTTTAAGGCTCCCATTATTTTGTACCATTGAAAGAGAAAACCTTCTACCAATTAAACTATTCCCTGCCATCAATTTTAAGATTATCTTGATTTCAAGGAAAGATTGTTCCCCTCATAACTGTGCAATGTGGTGGTCAGCTCTTCTTTGCCTTCTCAACATGCTCTTGAGCAGTTCTCAACCTGGAGTCACGTCTGTTCCACAGCCTACATAATTATTCTCATGTGCCTTCCAACCACAAGGGAGTCATTTCAGAATTTCACGGTGCAGTATTTAAGAGTATAGACCCCGATGCTAGATGCCTGGGATTTGAAACTTGGAACCACATTTTATGAACTGTGAAACCATGGAAAGTTATTTAACTCCTCTGTGCTTCAGTTTTCTCATCTAATAATTAGGAATAATAATACTGCCTACCTCAGAAGTTTATTTCTAGGATTTAATGATGTAAATGCTTGTGAAGCACTTAGAACAGTGCCTGTCACACAGTGACTGTATTTGCTAAATATGATGAAGTTGCTCTGTTAGTGGACTCCTTACAAGCCTCTCACTGCTTGGGGTCAATCCCTAATCCTACTCCAAATGGTGGAATGGGAACGCAGTAGGGCATTTGTGTTCACAATTAAATATATTTATCAATCTTTTTTCTCTCTCTGCGAATTTTCCCCCCTTTATATACACAATAGACTGAAAGGTTTAAGAGTTATGGAACTGGGTCATATAATTTCCTTAGAAAAACTTCATATATAGATTTATCACACATTGACTTTGTATCTGATATCTATTTTTTTAGAACCTCTGTCAAAACTAAGACAGGAAGAGTCCAACTCTAACTACCTGTTACGTCTATGTAATATTCCTTGGATCTGTTTTCCTTAACATTTTGCTTTTATTATATTCATTTATTTTTCTATTCAATTCTTAAATAATTTCTCACACGTCTCTGACTTTTATAATTCAGTTATTTTCCTGAAATTTTCAATCTGTCACTTACTGTGTTTATTATACTTTTTAAATTATATTTTAATTTTTCTATTAGCATTTTGCTATACTTCTGTAATTTTTTAGTGTTTGATTTATAGCCTTAATTTTTTACAGTCTACTTAAATTTAATACTGTACCACTTCATGTCAAATGTAGAAAACTTGCAGCTGAATAGGTCCACTTCCCAACCTCTCCAGCCTCCATGCTATAATTGTGACATGCACTACACTGGCATATGGTATAAACACTACAATTCACTGTCCATCTCTAGGCTGAAGAACTTTTAGCATTGCTTTCAGTGCAGGTATGCTGATAATATTATCTTAGTTTTCTTTCATCTGAAAATCTGTTTACATTTTGTTCATTGTGAAGGATACTTTTGCCTTTGTGCTTTGAATATTTCTCTTTCTCTTTTTTTTTAGGAGTTTGACCATAACACCATGTAAGTGCAGTGTTCTGTGTATCTGTCCTACTTGGGAATTACTGAGCTTCTTGAATCTGTAAATATAAATATTTGAGTGAATTTGGGAAATTTCCTCCATTATTTTTTCAAAAATTTTTTCCAACCAATTCTCTATCCTTTCCTTCTTTGACTGCATGTATATCTGACCTTTTGGTATTGTCCTACAATTTCCTGAGATGCAGATAATTTTTTCCTATAATTTTAATGTGTCTTTTCCATTATTCAGATTGTTGGATAATTTCTATTGATATATGAAGGATCACCAAGTCTTTGTTTTCTCATTTTTTATCTACTAGTAAGCCCATCTAACAAATTTTGTATTTCAGAAATTACAGTTTTCATTTATAGAATTTCCTTTTCATTTTTTTCTATACTTTCATTTTGCTTTTGAGATTTTCTATTTCATCCATAGTGAATATATTTTCTTTCACATCCTTCAGCATGATGATAATAAGGTCTTTAAAATAGTTATATGCTGATTCCAACATCTGAGTTTTCTCATGGCTTGTCTCCATTAATGCATAATATACTAATGCATAATGCCTTTTGTTCTTGAGGATAGGTCGTATTTTCTTATTTTGTCATATGTCCAGTAATTTTTTATTGTACCTGGACATTGTGAATGGTTTGCTATTTTAACAGGCAGGAAAACTGGCTAGAATCAAACTCCAGTTTGAAATACCTGGAGTCCTATAAATAAAGGTTCTCTTCTTTTAGCCTTCTATGAAATTCTTCTCCATGCATGTTTAGTTCATAATTGGTTTGAAATTTGGGTAGTTTTGTACTCAGACTTTGAGAATTATCTTCTTTGGCTCTCTCTGCAATTTCTCCCCTCACTTTCTGGCTGTTATGATTACCCCAAATTCTGTCTTGAGGTTTTTTTTATAGCTAATAAGACTGCTAACTTCTATAAAATGCTTAGAATAGTGTCAATTAAAGCCTACTCTCAGGCTTAAAGATTTAAAAAACAGGAAACTCACCCAATGCCATTTCTTCTTCAAAGTCTTGAAATCTTCTGCATTATCTGTCTGCTTTTAGTCACTATCCACAGCCTTTATGTAGGAGTTTTTAAAAATATCTTATCCAGAGTTGTATAGTTATCTGTGGGAGGGTTGGTCTATTAGGGGTTACTTACTATTAGAAGCAGAATCAGATATTTTGTATTTTGTCTTAAAAGAATGTTTACTCATTGGAGATTGTTCTCTTACATAGAGGCAATGTTTTCATACATATCACTAAAATAATCATTTTTGAGGATGTATAAATCATTTTTTGTAGTCATTCTTTTATTGTGGGCATTTCTTCTGAATAGCCTCTGATTGACATCTTGTTGTCTTAATTTTGCTCTGTTTGCTAATTTTGTGAGATGACATGAAAGGTGTGTCTTGTCCTGTTTGAGAGTAAAGTGATATTCTTTTGGAAATTATGACCTTAACATGTCAGTACAGTTCTGCAGTAGATTTGTCTATTTAATCCTGAGGTGAGCTCTTCCTATAGAATTGTCTGCAGCCTTACCCACAATATATCTAACACAAATTTCTCAAGGCTCTGGAATATGAGTGATTGATACCTCTTTCTCTTTTAAAATCACTTTGTTATAAATTTCCTTGTCATTTCAATAATAATTTTTCATGGGTGGAGGGAGGATGGTATATTTGTGGCCTTGGGTTGCCGTATTTTATAAGAAATAACTTTGTTCAACTTCATTTAGGAAAATGCTTAAATACACTTTTTCTGCTAATACTCAGAGCTTGAGTAGATGAAATAGTCTTTGAACTGTCTTCTAACTATGTCTTAAAGTTATTTGAAATGTTCATCACATGCTTTCATCTTTTTGTGTGTGTATATATATGGCTTAAAACCACAATTTACTATTATCTCTTAGGTTCTGTGGATGGACTCAGCTCAGCAATGTGGCTGTTGCTCGGATTCTCTCATGTAGTTGCAGTCAGGTGGCATCTGGGTTGGTGTCCTTGGAAAGTTTGGCAGGATTGGATATCTAAGATGGCTTATTCACATGGGAGGTCCTTCAAGGCTGTCTACCAGAGTGCCTAAATGCGGCATCCCCATGTGGCTTGGGCCTTTTAGGACATAAGGGAGTGGGTTCCTGGAGGGAATGTTCCAAGAGCAGGTCGCTCAAGAGCCAGGAAGCATGGGTTGAGGGCTATGCTCTAGAATTAGCACAGCATCACTTTGGTCATATCCTATTGGTCAAAGCAGTCTGCGTGTCTTCACCTTTTGAATTAAGTCATCTTTTGAACTTTCAATAAAAATTATATATATATACATATATGAATGTGAATGTATATGAATATATAAAATACATTTTTATATATTAAATATATATGTGTATAAGAGTAATAACTTCCCCCTTCCCCAATTAACTTACATAGTTATTTTTTTCTCAGTCCTATTTTTTCTTGGGTTAACAACACTGCTTTTGAAAGTAATAAAATCACATTTGTTTTACTATAATTCAGATTTTCGCCATTAGGCTAACCTTTACCCATCTTACTTTGCTTTCTGAAGTTGAGATTGAATATAGATCAGTGCTTTTGCCTAACTTCCCAGATCATTTTTTGGAATGATTAAGGTGACTTACATGATATCAACAGACCTCTTAATTGAGTGTCAAGGAAGGCGGTTTCTATTGGCAAGGGGAGCTCCAGCTTCATTGAGAAGCATTCAATTAGATGGAAAACAGATGCTTATTTTTGTCTTATAAATCTCAATGCAGGTTATGTGGTAATTACTTCAAAGAGCAGGATAACAATTTATGTAATCAGCAGGACCCTATAATTACTAATGCATAATTTCTAAACAGCATTTAGCAAAATGAGGCCCATACATACACTTTGTAATGAAAAAGATGTGTATGACACCACACTAAATTAAATTAAAAATTTGCATATCTTCTTCCAGAAAATGCATTAACTTCATCTGCTTTATTTTGCTTTGCTAATCCCCATCTACTTTTAGCTCTGTTAAAGGATCATGGAAATGCTGAATCACAATGACGGCTGAATGTGGGCATAAGAACGAGGAGTACAGAAAGACTTTCTTCTCTGTTGTCTAGGATAATACAGTATCATTCTAACATGATTTGGAAAGTTATATCTAGGCAACTTGTTTTCACTGAGAGTTTAATATGAAAGTCATAAAATCACTTAAATCAGAATATAAATGCTGGCAGAGAACTTAAAAACTATCTGCACTTATTTCTTTATTACAGATGGAAAAATGGGGGCCCAGTAATGAGATATGACTTGTGCAACATCAGCCAGTTGGCATGGGCCTAAGAAAGTATTACCCAGTTAGTCCTGGTCCTATGTGAAATCCATTCCACTATCCTGGCAGGATCATATAGAGTTAATGTTAGACAAATCACATACTACATTAGCTGCAGGGATATCAAACATTTCTGTAGTAAGTATTTGGAAATTTGCATGTGAATTTGCATTGCTAGTTGTCTTTTAAGAGTTGTAGGTAGAAAGAGTAGTAGTACTAGATAGTAGTAGGTAGGTCAGCTCCTGGAGATTATTTAAGTTAGACATGTTAAGAGAGGGCCAGGTATTTGCATTCTCTTTCTGAAATACTACTGACAAAATTGCACACCTTGATGAATTCTTACCTACAGTTCCTGAAGTCATGTCAGGGGAATTACCAGTCTCTTCTTCAAAGCTCTGGACCTGAGACACCAAAATGCATCTCATTAGAAATGTTTTCATAATAAATTCACTTCATTTATTTAATCAACATGTAATGAGTTCCTACTGGCTACTGCTAAGAGGATTAAACATGATTTCTGAACTCAAATAGCTTACAACGTGCTGTAGGCAGGTGGCATGTACAAGGCACTCATGATAAAGATTAAAAGAAGAAAGGAGTTGAGAGGAAAAGGGGAAGATGAATTTTGGGTGGGAAGAATAGAGGCACTGCTTGGAAGATGTGGCATTTGAAGTAAACTTAATAATAATAATGTTATTTTCTAGATTTTTTTCTTTTTTGCTCCCAAAGAGGTTTAAACATATTTGGAGAAAGTAACTTATTTCCCATATTTAATTTTAGTTCTCTAAGGGATTTATTTACAACTTGGTACATTTATGGAGAGCAGTCCAGAAAACTCGTAACTCAGTTGCTATATAAAATTTAGATAGCTCAGAGAAAATTTGATTTCCAAATTGAGAGAGTAGAATTTATTTTAAAAATTCTTTTAAGAAATAAATACTATTCTATTAATGAGAATTGTTAAAACAAAAGCATAAATATCTCTTTGAAAATAATAATAAAGCTTACTGTAGAAACTTGACAAATACAAAACATTCACAAAGATAAGGAAACAATTACTGTAATGTTTTGGAGTGTGTCTTAGCAGGTTTTCTTTTAAATATATTAATTCTAGATATAGTTATGTAGTCTTTTTTTCACTTAAAATTTGGAGGGGAAACTATTTTCCCATATTATAAAATTTCTTTGAGTACGCCATCTTTAGTGACCTACATAATAAGCAATATTTTTGAAGGTACATTAATTTATTGAATGCTTCTCCCAATGTTGGAATTTTTTCTAAATTCTGCACATGGAAATGATGCTGACATGAGTAACCTTGTGCATAAATCTATTTCTAAATGTCATACCATTTATTTGGGATTGGTGCCTGAATAATGAAAGCTGAATTGAAGGACATAAATATTTTAAACACTGTGGTACATATGGCCAAAAGTGACCTTTCACCCAGGAATATATAGAGGACCGTGAGGATATAGCTCAGCATTGTAGGAAAAAATATTTACTCCCTCTTTTTATTCTTTCATCTCTTTTCTTCACAAAGTCCCTTATACTTGTAATTAATTAGACATACTTCTTAATATTATTTTTATTGGTTTTATAACTCAAACCAGTGTCCATCATATAAATTTTAAATTATAATAAGAAATTTCTTTGCTGTGAACATTCGTGGAGAAAAATCTACTTAGTGCAATGCAAAGTACCTATTCATCTATTGAAGAAAAGAACAAAAACAGAAAGAGCCCCAATAACTTAAAATAGAAACCAGGGTTTCATATTCATCTGAGCCAAGCTTACTAATAAATGAAAAATTAAAAATAAAGAAATA
The DNA here is from genome assembly GCA_032199065.1 of Smutsia gigantea. Taxonomy (NCBI): domain Eukaryota; kingdom Metazoa; phylum Chordata; class Mammalia; order Pholidota; family Manidae; genus Smutsia; species Smutsia gigantea. The sequence continues at coordinate 43,840 of JAVSCE010000338.1, read as the reverse complement.
GTTATGACTTTTGAAACATTGTTCATCTAATCAAGATGCCAACTGCCATTGTTTAATAATATAACATTCTCCAACATGAGCTCTAGGGAGCAGGATCCCTGTATGCAAGCAAGAGGGAAGGTGAGAGGTGTTTTATTATGGATATGAAGAAGCATCTTTGAGTTTACAATTGCAAAAGTTCCATAAGTATTAAATTCTCTTAGTATGTCTGGGAATTATAAAAAAAGGAACAGACTTGGTTTTACTAAGTAAAATTAAACACAAAAATATGTTGATTTTGCATTAAAAATCTATGAACAATTTTCTTAGAATATTAATTTTGAGAAGTGAGCCAAATATTGCCAAATTCAGCCTTTAGTAGGACTTTAGAGAAAACATCATAGATTGATCTGCAGGCAAAATGTGGCCAATCACAGTTGAAATTCTAATAGCTAGATATTTAAGTACATTGGCTCATGTTTTAAATGCTATGAAAATCTGCCAATTTCACACATATTTTTCATTTCTTATAATTGGATTTTTAAATTTGCCTTTGAAAAATGACTATTAAATCTGGCGTTAGTTCCTGGTTAAGATGCAACTTACCCAAGCTTCATTTACTCATCCATTGGTGTTGAGTGAAACAAATACTTTTCCCCCAGTCAGTGTGATGAGGATGTAATATTTTAAATACACTTTTTAGAAAAACAAAATTCAAGTAGTAAGTTTCTTTTAAATCATTTTGAGGGTTATCTCTGCTTTACATACATATACAACATCTCACACACACAGATCTGGGCAAATATTAAAGACACACCATAAATAAAATTGGCTATGAAGTTCAACAGAATATTCTGTTTTTCTATGGAAGGCATCCACAGACTAAATTAATATTATCAAATACTTTTAATGTACTTATCCATTCACAAATATTTACTGAGTACCTACTATGTGCCAAAAAGCATATGAATTTGTTTTGTTGTGTGAGTGTGTTCTTCTTTCTCAGCCCTATAAACACTAATATATAGGTTTTCCTTGAATAATTGTCATTTAAGAATATTTGAAAGTATACCTTGTAAGGACAGACATTCTTTTCTTAGTTCTTTATATTGAATATGATATTTATTTCTCCCAGTACTGTCACATAGATGGCATGCAATGAACCTTTTTTCCCTCTATATCTGGTTGAAACAGAAGAAACTTTGTAAAGGGACAGTAGAGTCCAGTGAGGCTAGCCAGAGGGCTGGAGTTTGGTGAAATTTCTTGTTTGGATCTTAAGCAATATAGAAGACTGACTAATGAATTGCAGATTTTTTTTGATATCCTTTATAGCCATTTAACTATTAGTTTGGTAATTAAATAATCTTTGAATATTGAATTTTAAAAAGTACTCTTTTTAGGGCCACCTCAGTTTATCTTCAAATCAAGGCATTTGACCAAAGGTCTGCTTTTTTCTTCATTTGTAATTTTTATTCCTATTTAGGTTACTGTTTTAAAATCAGATTAATATTTTAAGGTTCTTAAAATAATTTTTGACATAAGACATATGCTATCAGAGTGCTCTCAGGTAGAGGACTCAAAGGTGACATGGGCTGACCTTGGGATTTGCATATAAATATTCTGCCCACTTATGGGTAATTTACATGAAATGGGGGAAAAAGCCTTGCTCTACAATATTTCCTTTGTAATTACATTAAGGAATAGAGAAATGAGTGAAAATATGCACATATTTTCAAAAAATGGCTGAGAAGTGCAGGTGAGGGATGTCATCTAAATGAGAGTGAAAATTAGTGTGAGTGAAGGTGGGGATGAGGAGCAGAGAATATGTGTGAAATGGGAGTCATGGTATGTGAATATCAATAAATCCCAAAGCAAACAAATGAATAAAATACTAGTCCCATAAAATCAAAACCAAACGTGAGTCCCTACGTCTGTGTCCAAGGTGCTGCATTAGGCATCATGGGGGAAATACTTCCAAGACACATCCCCTTGAGGACAAAACCTGGTCCTCAAAGAGCTGGCAGTCTAGTGGGGGAGATGCCATCAGTACACACATGAGGTCTCCATCATAACAAGCTCTCCCTGGGTTTCACTGAGTGTGAAGCAGTTGAACTGACCCTTAAAGAAGGTGAAACATGGAAAGTTAAAGAGTAGATAAAAGCATACTGAGATGCATAATAAGACTGAGCAAAAGCAAACTCAGAAATAACCTGTGGATTCAATTGTAAGCAACAGAAAGAAAAGGAAGAGAAGGCAAAGGCTGGTGTCACAGTAGCTTAGCCCTGATTCAAACAACTAGAATGACCTTAAATGTCCTGGACTAAAAAGGAGTTTTGAGCAGTAAGATGTAATGCTGAGGGGTTGAAATATGAAGGGGTTAAAGGAGGGCTGGAAAACAAAGGACGCCTTGGTAAGAATTATTTCCCCAAGAAGTTGAGCACACATGTACAACACTGACCTCTTCCATTTCAAAAGAGTCTGGTGCTTTGCCCATAAGACGAAACAAACTCTTGAGCTTGTTAGTTTGAACTGAGTTCTCCTTTTGAGTTCTGTCCTTGACTGATGCCTCAGACACACAGGAAGGAGGCAGCTTGGCCAGCATGGATGAGGGAGGCCACTGCTTGCTCAGAAGAGCTTGGGGAGGATGACTAGGTGTCACATCTTCGCAAGGTTGGAGAGAGCAATGCTCTGCCAAAGGAGACAAATGACTTTGGTCACCACTGTCTGTGGTGGCTGGGAACTCTGTGCCACACTCCCCTGGTTTTGCAGAGGTGATGGAAAACTTGTCCCTCATCTTCAACCACTCTGATGCTTCTGGGCTACAATCTCTCCTAATGTTCTGTTTTGAAGCTCTTCTGAAAAGTTCACCCATTCTTCTTCGAGGCTCTTTGGCTCCACTTTCTGAGGTTCTTTGCACAGTTTTTCCTTCATCTTTCTCTTCAGCTTTGTTCTGCAGGATGTGAACATTATTCAGCAAAGATGAGAATGTATTGGCCACATGGTCCAGCATTTCCAGCTGTTGGAAACGGCCTGAACAATACAAGGAACACACAATTTTTAGATGGGTCTTTTCAATGAAACTGCATGAATGTCGTCAAAACTGAATAGGTTGGTTAACACATGCATTCAAGATGGGAAGGATTTTAAGCTCTTGAAATTCAAGTTTTTCTTGTACATGCTTGCTGGTCATTATAGAGGTGAGTCCCTGACATAATGAGAATATCACTCTGTCCTGGAGAAAGTAAATACCTTTTATATTCAGTTATATATGCATAATAATACAGATTCATATGTGTCTATAGTTTTTATGAAACTATAGGCAAGGATGAACCATGAGTTTAAACTTGTGTATTAAAATCAATGCCAAAGAGTGAAACCAGTTATTTCACATAAGGTGAGTATTCTTCCATAGCTTTAGGTGGTAGATATCCTCATCATCACCTCCATCATCTCCCTTTATACTGTCACTTGAGAGTGTGGGAAGATCATGGCACAGGGAATCAAAGGCCTGGATCCAAATCCCAGGTCAGCCAATCACTGGAAGTATGACCACAAAGTAAGTGAATTAATAGGTATACGGTGCTTAGCCCTGTGCCAGGCACATAGCAAGTGGTCAGTTTCTTTATCTGGAGAACGAGGGTAATAATATCTGTCTTAAGTATCCCTCACATCTGTGTGACAAACACAATGCTATATAAATTATCAGTTGTTACAATTATAAATGTGTAAGAGTCAGGAAAGGAAAATATTGTCCTCAGTTTTCCAAGAGAAGACAGTCATTAATAAAAAACCAATTTGTCTTTTTCAAGCAAACCAGCTCTTTGACTTGTCTTTCTGGATGGTCTGGCCTCATTCACTTAGACAATGGACAAGTATTGACTTAATTAGCATATGGCAGAGATCTAATGCAGTAAGGCCTAATTTGGGGACATGCTGCCTCTTTGAAAGAATAGTGAAAAATACTTTGGGTATCTCCAGATAATAAAAGCATGGTAATGCAAACAGAACACTTTGTTTTTATTACACAGCCTTCTTCTCAACCCCAGGGATAAGATGCAGGGGTGCATAGCTCAGCACATCAGTGGTTAGGGATCTATTCTATTCTTTGCACCATCACAGCAATGCTATGGACTCTTCCATGAGCATATCTTTGTGCCTACCTGTCTCCTTCACCTGAAAGGGGAAGATATTGACTATTCATCCTTCTACTCCAAAAAATGTGATAGGCTTCTCACAGAGGGCTGTGGCATTCTTTAAAGATTTAGTGGAATTCTGGATGTTTTCAGAGGCATTCTTATTATATTTCCCCCTAAATTCAGCCTTAGTCAAAATTAAATCTTTTTTGTGAGCCCAAGGGTACGACTGAATCATAATTCCAGTTTTATGATCATCTTAACAGCTATCCTATAGCATATTTTTATACTTAGACTAAGAAAAAAATGATCAATTTAGTTGGTTTGGTCAATTCAGAGCACACAGTAGGGTGAGGTGTTGAATGAGTGAGTATTTTTGTTTGTTTGTTTTTTGTTTTTGCCTTTGGTTAGATTGCACAATGAGCCAATTGATTCTCAGCCCTTCAAGTTTAAACCTTTTGAATTGACTTTGAATGAGACATGTTTTCCGATTTTCTCTTTAGAACAACCAACTAATTTTATTATTGCTTGTTTACATTTGGCCTCAGCTTTCTTGAATCAAAAGTGCACTGGTAAGTAGTGAATGAAAATCACTACCATGCTCTGTTGGCACTACTAGCATGTTCCCACGCATTATTAGTGTTAAGTGGTAGAAATAAGAGTGGGCCCGCAATCACAGGATCAGGGATCAGCTTGGTTCCTCTCTGAATTATGTGCCAATTTAATCTTTAAAACGTTTACTTCACAGCTCAGCTCAAGCAATCCTCAAATATTAATGTGTTATCATTCTCCCCAAATAAAGAATTGATCAAAAAACTTGTATCTCCATGTGGCTTGGAGGAGACAACAAAGAATCATACAAATTTCTTCTAAAAGGTAAAGAAACATTACATTGCCATACTGTCAGGTCTACATATTCTTTTTAAAAAGTCTCATGTCTCACTGCTGAGATTTTTGAGACCCATTTCACCCACATGAAAACATGGGAAACAGAAACTAAAATGAAAAAATCTAAGATATTTCTTTGAGAGAAACACTTTATCTCACTTGACTTTCCTTCCAGTGAATTTATTTATTTTAAAAATCTTATTTCAGAAACAGAATTTTGTCATTTTTCCCAATCCAGAATTGGGTAAACTCTATCCCATGGAGGAGATATTCTTCAATGCTCCTCCTCCAAGATGGGCTATGTATTTAAATAATGAGAGAATGCTTCACTGCATCCTCTCTAGGTGACTGATGCCTCAGCATATTACACAAATCCTGCAGTAAATAAACCTGTTTAGCTAAAGGCATCTTTCCTCTAATTTAGGCATGGTACACATACCCCAAGAACATCCTCCATAATGTCCTACAGAAAAGCATTCCACTGACCAAGATTTGGCGAAAAATAGCAGCATGCATGACTAAGAAGTTTACGCATAGAGAGATGGGAGTTTAATAACTACCACTAAAAGCTCACAGTGGAATAAGTATTCTAAGCCTCATAGATGAGGAAATTAAAATTTTACCTAGTGACTCATGATAAGCTTTGTCAGATCCTGGTTTCTCTGCCTCTTGAGTATGTGGCTATGGTAGATATGAGTACTACTCACCAGTACTGCCAGTTTTCTTGCTTCTGGGCCTATGGTAGGACTGCACGTTCTTACCCCTTTGGCCATCTGACTGGTTTTGGACAATGAGATGTGAGCAGACCTGACATGTATAAATTCTGAGCAGAAAGATTTAAGAATCAAGTATGGTTCTCTATTACCACCTTTTCTCTATCATTGCAACCAGTGACATTCAGATAGTGGGGCCAGGTCTATGAATGAGGATAACAGGAATGGATCTCCTTTCCCCCCATGTACACACTGACCTGCAGTGGACATGTACAATGATCAAGGTAATTCTCCTGTTTTAAGCCACTGAGATAGAGTGTTGATTGCTACTGGACATATCCCCTGGACAGCCCTCCTACTACCCTGGCTCATCTGGCCGCTCCTTGCTGTTGTTGAGATTCAGATGCCCTCGGTCCTCACTTACTGTACAAATTAGGGTTCTCAATGTCCATTCGCTGTTTTTGAGCTTCAAGAAAAACATGGATGTTGATTCCTCTGACTGCTGAGGCACAACCCAGGAATCTGACTGGGATTTGTGTGCAGATGTCTGGCTCGTCAGCACCAAACCCCAGATCCAAGAGAATCTCCACTGGGTCTTCTTCCCAAAATTCCAGCCATTCAGGAATGCTGCCGTAAAAATACAAATGTCTTTATCCAGTAAGAGTTCACTTAGCCAAAAACCTTTTTTTTTTCTAGTCACCTCACCCACCCAATCTTCCAGAAATTGAATGAAAGAAGAATCTGAATAGACAAACAGATGGTGAATTTGCTAGAGCTCATATATACTTACTTAAACAACAGTCCATCACCCCCGCTCGGGGACTGCTTGCTTATACTTTACGTGAAATATCAATACATTTACTCATCTAGCTTTCCATTTCAGAACAGGCAAATGTTAGATTAGATAGACCTGGGAGACTGCGGGACAGAAGTCAGGCAGTGCACCGATAATTACAAAGAAATGGTAGTTGATGGCAGTATGAAACAAACAAAAATAACCCCACCTGTAAACAGTAGACTCAAAGGAGGATATTTTTAGAGTGTCAGTCTGGGGAATCCTCAGCTATGCAAATCTGTTGAGGACATCACTAAATGCAGACTACAAGGACTGATGTTTACAGATGACGATTTTAAGTCCCTAGCTAGGGATAAAACTTGGTCTGTATTTTTTTGGACTTGGCTGAGAAATAAGAAGTGCTTTCATCAAATTGTTTTATTTAGCTTGGCACTTAAAACGATAGCCTTCAGTTATCTGGAAGTTATGTATACCAACTCACTTCCCAGTTATTGAACTTCTCTTTAGTGGCTTTGCTATTGATCTTTGGGAATCTAATGACGATGACGTTTTCCTAGGTTTGTTTAGTTTTTTTAAACTGAAGTTTCTGTTTGCCTTTACGTGCAGCACTAAGGAGCTTATTTGGAATAGTTCGGATCATTTTACGTCCATGACTCCATCATTTAAATTGGATTAATTACCATTAATTTATGTAACCATTCACATATTCAACAACGGCCACCTATAATCTCAGAGGGCAGCCCCATCCCCCATACCAGACACACCCAACATCACATTCACATTTTCTGATGAGATATAAAGATCTGGTGCTTTGCCTCCAGATTCCGTCAAGGAAGATAACATGAGCCAAGCCCCTTACTGAGGGGCTTAAATGGCTCAGCTTGGGTATCTTAATCTTTGGAAAGAACTGGAGAACTGGGGGTGCCAATCACTTGATACCTTAATGTAAAAAAACTCAAGGGAGAAAAAGTGTTCTTGCAAGACATCTAAATTGTGCACCTGAGATTTAATGTGCCATCTTATTGACCTTATTTTTATCCTACCCACTTATGCAAATATTTATTGAATATCTGACATGTTCTGGGCTGTGTGCTAGATACCTAAGGCACAAAGAGGAACAAAGGCATAGTCCTGCCTTCCAAAGGCTTGCAGTCGCACAGCCAAGAATGTAATTATCAATCTCTTTTTGTAATTAAACCTATTTTCAATATCATTAGCTTTTTAATTTATATGTAATTATGCCAGAAATACATAAAATGAATTGAACTTGTTAAAAATTATGATATTATACATAATGCTCTCTCCCTATGACCACTACCTCTACCAATCCTGATTCCCTTCCTACTAAATTTATGTGTATCCTTCCAGACATTTTTCTGTATAGTTACATATATATAGTTTGCATGTATGTAAGACTGTGTAGTTAATATGTGGCTACATATACATACATTTATAGTTTTCACTTGCTTGCTTTATAAATAGTAACATAGTGTGCATCTTGCCTTTTTTCCCTTAAAAATACAACTTGAAGATCATTCTAAATTAGCGTGGTTATCTCTACTTGTTCCTTCTATCACTGTATGGAATTCCATAAAATGGGTGAGCCAATAGTTTATTTGACCATTTTTCCAGTGACAGATATTTAGACCAGTTTCACTGACTCTTATATTATTGTTGCAAGTTGGAGTTTTGAAATCCTTTATTCATTCTCTCTCTCATTCATCCATTCAACAAGTATTTCTCAAGTGCCTATTTATAATTTCATGAAATCCGTGGTTGCACAGAATGATTTCTCTGGATGGCAAGTGCCTGGAAATCACATACCTTTGCGGTATACTTGCAGCAGAATGGCAAGAGTTGAAACTGGTCCCTCTGGATAGGGTGGGAGTTTCTGAAAACTGATGCAGAGATCTATAGCCAGGGAAAATACCAATGATGAGATATGTTGATTTAGATAGTCTCCTGGGAGGTCACTGTGAATCTTTCCCTTCCAGAGCAAACATTTGCATTTTCTCTTCATTTCTAATAATCCCATAATGGCCATACCTTTGAAGAAGAGAGAGCATGAAGCAAGGAACTGCTCCTCTTTTCAAGTGTGTTGTGTTACAGAAGGTGTGAGAATTCAAGTGTTAGGTGCCCGCTAGTGCTCATTATGAAGGTGACAGAATGTCTCACTTTTGACAGATGGCAAATCATTGGGGAACCTTTCAGGAACACAGCTTTGCTAGGCACCAACTTTCGGGATGAAGCTAAAATTATGTGATAAAAGAGGTACAGCAAGCAGCCACTGGAGTGATTCCACATTAATTCTCGTAGTGGTGGAAGATTTCCTGTTGCACGGTTAACAATCTCTAAGTGCTGTCCCCAGGGCTCCCGTGGCAATCCGTATGCAGCAGTAACAAACGCCTTTACCACGGCAAAAACGAGCTGCCCTCTGTCCAAACAGACCTGCATTGCAAGTCATTTGAAAGCACTTCCAACTGGAATGAACCCGTTATAGGATAGTTCGGTTTTATATAGCCCAGATACACCAAAGACACTTATAGCTTTATCAGATATAACAGCCAGTTGGCATGGGATATTTATCAGAGAATACAGCATAGATATTAATTTCCCAGGGGACCAAGTTATCCTACTTGGGCAGCTGATTTGGGGTTAGTCTTGCCCATACTTAGTAACACTAGCTGGGCCCTGCCTCTTTGTTCAATTGCTTCTCTTCATGATGGCTGAGAAAGTGCGTGTCTCTGAATAATCAAGACTCTGGTTTTAACAGACGGTTGAATCTGTCAGGGCCTTGACAAGAGATTGACTATATCCTCTTCCCTTCTGCCTCACCTCAGTTTGTATTAAGCCTGCTAATTTCTAATTTCTGTTTCGCTCTGGGTTTGAGGGTCTCGCCTTATTTTGTAGTGGTCAGCAGATCCACCCAGAAATTGCCGCACCTTTGGATCCAGGAGAAACCGTGTGTGGTCACGGTTCTCACTGAGCCATGGAGCACGAGTGAGTCACTGATCTTGGCTCTCATTTTCTTCTTCAATAAAATGAGAGCTGCTTGAGAGATTTCTGTGGTCCCTGACGGCTACATGATTTTGTGAGTTGCAAAAATAACTAATTCTCTAAGAGGGAAAAACTATGACAAAGTAGCATTTTAGGTATGAATTGGTAGGAATCAGAGGGATCCAGTACTGAATATTTGGCTTACAAGTCACTGGAATTATCCTGAACGTGCAGAGGTGGCTGAAGCATAGAAAGGCGAGCACCGAGCTTCAAAGGGCTCACAGTGGTTGTTAAGCTAGTGTGTGCCTCACGGTCATTGGAAGGGCTCGTAGAAATACAGACTTCTGAATACTACACCCAGGTTTTCTGGTTCAGAGAGCCTGGGGTGGGGCTCAGGAATGTGCCATTCTATTAAGGTCCCAGGTGACGAGGCTGCTGTGTGGGACCACTCACGTTGACACCTCGTCTAGCTTCATATTTAGAGGCTCACTGCTGTCTACCAACATTGGAAATTGCATGTATTATTGCCCAGAAAGTAGCGCAATGATGAATAACATGGGCAATGTGGAAATATGAATTTAACTACTTTAGTAGCAGGTCCTTCTGAGCAGTAGTTATAGTAGAATGCCATTCATGCGTGTTTTAATGAAATTTCCCCTTTAGTCTGCATTTGTTGATTTAATTTGCTCACTCCTTCAGAACATTTAAAGAACCTCTCCTTCTCTCGAGTCTAGTGAGAATGTTCTAGGCCCTGTGGCTAAACCAGTGATAAGGTCCCAAGCCCATGGCATTATTAAGAAACTTCTTTGCTTCCATTTCACTTGTGAAAGATGTGGCTGTAAAACACTGGAGAGTGACACTGATTCTGCCACCTACCTCATGTAGTCTTTCACAGTCATTTGAACCATTCTTTGTTCATGCCAAGATACTGCAACAAAAACAGGTGGGGTGGGGGGGAGATTAACTTAATTTCCTTTTATCTCATGAAAGATTTTCTCATCCTCAGATGAACCAACATGGGATTGATTTCCATATCTGAGATTGTATAGGCATGGAATACAAGGCATTGGCTAAATTGTGTGGGAAGCTCTTGAAGCTCTGTACTTGCTCAGTGAGGAGGGAAGGCAAATGAAATAGCCAGCAGTGGTTTAATGGAGGAAGCAGTCTTGGATTTTTAAGAAGGGGCAGAATTCGAAGGCTGGAAAAGAGGTATTGCTGTGAAAGAAGTGTTTCTATAGCAAGTGTAAAGCACAGTGATAGGGCTAGTGTGATTGGATCATAGGGTGTTTGGAATACCCTCTCATGGTACATAAGGTTGAGAAGCAAGGGTGGGGAGAGGCAAAACATTTTGAAGGGCCCAGCATTTATTAAGCAGCTTCCTCTCATTCATATCACCCAATCTTACAACAGACTTATAACTTAGGATCTAGTGTTATCTTTCATATAAGGAAACTGAGACGCACATCCACGGTCAAAAGCAGCAGGCCCAGGAATTTCTCATGAACCTTATTATCGATCATAGCAAAAATAGTTACTGTTTACTTAGTGTTAACTTTGTGTGAGGCAACATGCAAAGCATGTTACATGCACAATCTCTTTTAATTCCCACAATAAATCCACAAACTACATATTATTAACCCCATTTAACAGGCAAACTGAGGCTCACAGCAATTAAGTAAACTTCCCATGGCCAGCAGGATGCCACAGCTCATTTTTATGTGTTGCTGTTGTTTCTCTGCAAGACACCACACTCCAAACAGACTGTTTAACAGCTAAACAAGCCAGAAAGAGAAGTTTGTATGTATGTGTTAGGACATGGAAAACCATGGAAATTTTTTGAGCAAACAAGTAAATATGAGAAAGATGATGTTTAATGTGCACTTGCCCGGCTAGTGAGCTGAGGACAGAAGAGCTAAATATTGGATGTCACACTATTCAGAACCAGCGTCACGACATAGCATTGCAGCAGACACCTGGAGAAGATGTCTGAAAAGGTCTACCGGTCTTCTCATTTCCTCTCACTTGTGGCTCTCCTGGGGGCATTTGTGTGACATGTATAAAACTGGAAGTGTTGCCACCCAGCAGTTCTACGAGAAAGTGAAGATTTTCACTGTAAGAAATATAGTGCAGGTCGGGAGAAATTTTGGAAAAACAAACCTGAATGATTGAGGCATTAAAAAAAAGGCTGAAAATAAAGGACTCTTCAGTCTGGAGCCCAAGTTCTTCTCTGGGCAAGGGTGTATGAAGAGACCTCAAGGTATCTGTGAACTTATCTCTGAATGCTAAATTTTGGGGGTGGAGATAAGAATACCCAGAATAATGCTAAATTTTGAGGGTGGAGATAAGAATACCCAGAGTTTTCAGGTGTTTTTTCAAACATTCAGTGAATGGAAAAGGACACTGGTCTGGAAAGAGAAAGACTCGTGACATTACTGAAGTGTGAGCAAACAGCAGATTCTTAACAAAGTCCAGAATATACAACTGCAGTTTTAAAAGGTAATGAGAGAACAGATACAATAAATGTCTGCCCTACAAAACAGATAGAACTCTGGGACCTCTTTGCTCTCAACATTGTCAGGAAAGCCGCTAACAACTGATTCATTGTAGCTTATTTGCCGCCCTTTGTTTAGAATAAACTTCATGAGTGGATTTGGAAGAAAAACACTTCAAAGTTTGGGGTATATATCTAAACTTTAGAAATCACTGACTTGAAGAAAATATGTAACTGCTTCGTAAAACATTCCAGGGAGACACTGCCAAGGATAGAATATCAAGGTGAATGATCATTCTTACAATACAAATGTGACACTTTAAAATGTCCTATGTGACATCTAATGACATATATTCATGTAAGTGAAAATATTCGACTCAAACTTATACACCAAGTGAAACACAAACTTAGAACCAAACTCCAGTCTTTTTTTGCCTGTTACATCAGTGGTTTTAAAACTTTGGATTTTAGCAGAGGAATTCTTTGCAAAATTCAAATAATTTAAGTAGATAAAAAGGAACCTGTTCTAGCCAGAGTGTTCCCCTATTTATGGGACACCTCCAAGGTCCAGAGTTTGAAGAACATCAGCTATTCAATAGCAAGTCTCTCACCTCGCAGGCATTGCTACTCCATGGCATCACTCCTGCTCACTGAGCCCAATCTAGTCTAAGAGCTTTTCAAACCTTGAAGCCACTGCCAATTGATTGAAATTGTCACATGAGAGGAAGTCCATTTGCTTACCACTTTACACATCATGTTACTGTTTCAAGCACAGTATAATTTCTTGGCAGTCATGTTGTCATGACTTGATGACATGATGAATTAAAAAATAAGTTACCCCAAATGGAAGATAAAATATTTATCATTTTAAGAAATTTTTTTCTATTTCTCCTGTTCTTCTTCCCATCACCACCATTTCCATCTACTGCTTTGGCATAGCACTCACAAAGGCAGGCTGCATTTGTGCGTGGTTTGCTCATCTAGAGAATTCTAGAGTTCCTGAGCACCCTTCTTTCCTAAAACAGTCCTCCGTCTTAGGACATGTGGCTTTGTATTCTGCCAATAGGGCCATTCTTGCCTTGACACTGCCTCCATCTTTGCTGGTTGTCTGCTTTTGCTCTGGATTTCCTAGAATGTATGAATGAATGTGTATGTCCAGGCCAGAGGTCTGGCATTGTGGCCACAGTGAATTGCTCAAACTGTGGTTCCTTTTTATCTACATTTGTCAGAGAGGAAATGATCCATTTCCAGATGGATGAGAAGAGTTATCTCAGCCTTGCTGAGTTTTCAAAAACCCTAGCCCTGCAGAAAAAAATCTAGTCATCCAGAAAATCCACATGCCTTCTCCCAGAGCATCTTCATGGGATTCTAACCCCCGTATAGATCCAATAGCCCTGCTCCATGGACCACACCCTGCAGCCGTGCTGTCTATGTTCAGGAGCAATCTGGTTGCAAGGAAATGAAGGGCAGCCCTGAGGAGGAAAAGAAGCCCCTAAAGGCAGCACATTTTCTATGGCATGTGCAGTGGACCCAGCTAGTTCATCGTGGGGGAGTTTTCTGGTTTGATGACTCACACAAAAGCCTTACACAGTTTCAGCCACCAGCTGGGGAAAGGGCCTTCCACGGTGCAGATCCCTCTAGGCCCAGCCATTGCTGACAATTAAGGGACAGGCAGGGGGTTGACCCCCCATCACCTGAATCCCACCCTTTTACATCCTTTGTTAACCTCCTTATATTGTTCCTTCTTGATCTTGTTTAAAATGACATAAATGTCTGTTTCTATCCAATACATCCAGACCCACAGCCTTCTCTGCTGCCAAGCTTAGATGATGGAGAAAACCAAGCCAGGGAAAATCACTACTATAATTTTAAAAATTTTCAACAAGATAAGCTTGTTTTTAAAAATTGTAATACAATTATTAAACATTAATTCATTCCACTGCTAGCTTTCCTTTTTGCATTCCTGGGCTCCTTGGGTCTGGGAAACTGAGGGGGCATTTTCAGTGTCACTGTGTGCTCCCTTCTGATGCCTGTAGAAACAGCGATTGGCCTTTCCAGCATTTGGACCCAGGCAGTTTGACAGTCTTGCTCAGGACAGTGTGAAACTCTGAGGGTTGTTCGGTTTTAGTTTGGCTTTTGTTTATTTCCAGTTTGCTAATTTGTAAGGTTAATTTTCCGGAGCCTGAGGACTGGCTTGTCGGGGTCAGCACCTTGCTTCCGCTGGACTGTTTTCAATAATGAGCCTGAACAGAAAGGCCCAAAGCTGGTGGCCCAGTTGTCATGAGCAATGGGATTCGTAGAATTCCCTTAAACCTCTGAAGATCCAGCAGCACTGGCCCAGATCTCTTCAGGGTCGCAGTCAGTTGGAGGCTTGTAGTCTCTGCTCTGCCCGTTTGGTCCATCAGCAGTTATCTGCCTGGCTCCTGGAAACAGTTGAATCGGCTGACTCTGATCATAGCAAGACTTTGACACTAGGGAATGCCACAGCAGAACAAAGTGCTCCGGTTACCCTGGATTTCCTCAAGCTTGTGCAGGCCCCGGCCTCTGCCCCAGGTAGAAGGTGGAAGGAACCCTTACAGATGGGCCTGTATCGCCATGTAAAGCCCTGCTTCTCAGGGCCTCCTGGATTCTTCACTCACTTCTCTAGTTGCTTGACTTTGATATTTTCTCCATTTTTTTCCCCCCTCCCAAGATTCCCCTGTTAGGTTTTTAAAACAAGATCTTACTCTCTAAAAGCACTGGGGGATGAAGAAAGAAAAAATTTAAGGTGCTATTATCCTCAAGTTTTAAGAGTTGATTTAGAGGAAAATTAAAGCAAGAAAAAAACATGTTCCCTGCTCTACTCAATACATCCCACTGCATGGGTTAAAATGCCAGCCCTGACTCCCTGATAGATCCTTGTGTCTCCAGCCACCCTGCCTACTGTTAGGTGGACTTCTGCCATCTGAAGCAGCAGACACCGCACTTAACCCTGCAAAGTGTATTACTGGAGAAGATGTAGTGAGATATGCAGAAGGCGCTAATTAGCACCTTTATTGGCTTAGAAAGCATTTTTTATTTTGGTTTTCCTAAGCATTTCTGACTGATTCATGGAAGACATTTGGTTCTTTGGAATATCGTCCAATAGACTAATCAAATTATATTTTCACAGGGCTCTAAAATAATAGCATTCTGCAGCTTTCTGTATATTTAACTCCTGCATTACCAGGACCCTCAGCAGAGACAGCACGGTTTGTCTGTCTCAGCTGGCAAATTATTAACCTTACAAAAGAAGAGACACTTAATTCTCCCTTGACATTCATGTTCAAAACCATAAAGCCAATTGTAATGATTGTCTCTTCTTCACCCACGTATCTGTTTATTTTCCAGATGCCACTGACAACTCCTCTCCATTTACTGTGGACACCGAGCCCAAGTCCTTGTCACCGCAAATGTGAGTCCACAGTAGCTTCTTCCCGAGAAGTGTGCCTTCTTCCCATTGCCAGGATACACATTGGAATCTGTCTTTTCTCTTCTTGGAAATCATTCATCAGTTAGTAGGGTAGACATGGCCAATGTGTAACATGCCTGTTCCAAATCCCCAGCGCTGCCCCCAGAGTGGCTGTCACAACTTATTCATGGCCTTCTGTTCAGGTGAACAAAGATAAGGCCTGAAAATCCGACTCAGCACAGACCCCAGTAAGGGCTACCTATCTTTTGACTAGAACCTCAAGTGTTATTTTAAGACATTTACAACCTGACCACACCCTATTTACCATAAAGATTTCCACCTTTGTTCCCTGGCATAAAACCATTTCTCTAGTCTGCCCACCTTCCATATGCTTCCCTGGACACATTCAGTTTTCTTTTCATTCTGTGCCTATGTTCAAGCTACTGTTCTCCCTGCGAGTGACAGTTGCTCTGCCATGTTTTTTTTCAAGACCATATTACTTTTTCATTGACTAGCTCAAGTCTCCCCTCTGAAGATTTTCCAATCCGACCACATTATCTGCATTATGGACCACATTATTGACTAGCTTTTGGGAAATCAGATGTGTTAGAGATGATTCCTATACTAAGTGGGACTTTCAGTTTTGTTAGTGAGACCCATCGTATCCCTAAAGATGTGAGGCAGCAGGCACGGACCATGTACCATATGAGCAGAACCCATAATGATAGTGACTGGTGTTCACAAGAGAGACTGAGTCTCTTAGTGGAGATGTCAGGCAGGGCCTTGTATGGGACCTGGGTCAGGCATCAAAAGAAGGGCAAGAGGTGAATACCATAGGAAAGCCTTTAAGACAGGAGGAATTGCCTAAAGAGAGATAAAGAGTTAGAACTGTACTGGAGGGGAACAAGAGGGTCTTGTGAAAAATTGGTCCAGGTTATATTCAGATTGTAATGGTCCTGGGCAGTTGGTGACACACTTGAGAGCAGGAGTCATATATTCTACATCTTTGTACCCCCACCAGCATGGTTCTTGGCTCTGGATGTTTGCATTTGCTAAGTGTTAAGGGACCAACTAGTATGTTTAATTGGATTTATGTTAACCTTTTCTTTATAAATTACAAAATTTAGATTTTGATCTTTAAGTTCTTCTTATGTAATAGATTCCTTTTAGAAAAGGATAAGTTCACTCTTCAGGGACCTCTTGGGGGATCTGAGAAGAAATATCTAAATATTAAAAAGGACAAATGAATTAACAGCCCATCAAGCAATCAATGGCACCGTGTAGATCTTTGACAGAAACTGTCTTTTTGCCATGGGAGTTGGTGCCAGTTTTTTCACTGGCAGGTATGCTGGCTGTATTGTTAAACAAATGCACATTATATAAACCTACACAGTGACATGTCCATGCAGTGTATGTGACTGTCCTTGCAGCATAATAATGGTGCACTCTCCCAGTCAGACGAGCTGGGGTTTGGTTTGTTCTCCAGTGGTGGGAGTGGGTTTGTCATGCCCCCGCTCCTCTCTCCAGCTCCTTTCATACACAGTTTTAAGGTGGAATCTGGGATTAAGAATGAGTCAGCAGCTTGATAAGAGGGACCTTAACATCCCTGACCGTAATCCTTTTAGTTCCATGATTGGCCCCAAAGAGGCTCTGAATGGTCTGTGGCTATAGGAAGGTCCATGGATCCTCCCTGAGCCCAAACTGAGAAGCAAACTTGTTTGCTTGTACAGTTGGTGACCACTAAGAGGAGTTAATGCACTCCAGTGGTGGTGGCTCTGGGACCGGGAAAAGAGGGAGCAAGTGAAGGATATGTTCAGAAGGCTCTTCTTAGAGTCATCCATGTGCCCTGAGCAGACAACAGCCTGGTGATTCTTAAAAAGGAGACTGTCACACCACTCAGCTAAGACGTGCTAATATTTGTCAGAAGACATGGAGATGGTGAGAGACTATCCATGTGAAGTACTTTAGTGAGCCTTGGGATGTAAGCTGCAGGGGCAGCTGTCCAATCTTTTGCAGTTACTGAGGTTAATATGGAAAGAAGGGACAAGGGAAGGCATTTGTCATGAAAGGAGATGCCCATGTAATTTCAGTCAGTAAGCAAGCTTAGGTAAGCAATGTTTTGGTGGAGGAGACCTCAAAGCTCCAAGAGGAGAGGTCCCAGAGGGGAGGTCTCAGCGCTGCTCACTGCAGAGGGAAGCCAGGGCACCACACCCACCTCCATCTATCTTGGCCACCTGATTGTTCCCTTCAGCTGACACACCTTGCTTGCACGAGCTCTCATCTCAGGAACAGAACGGCCTTTTTTATTTCTACCTTTTTCCAGCTGTCATTTCAATGAACTGCGCCCTTTTACCTCGCAACACCCTCTGGCACCACCACCACCAAAAGAGTCTTCTTCCTCTGTCCCATTCCCCTTGAAAGCAGTACAGCCAGGCTTTCTCCCCACCATCCCTCTGAAGTAGCTCTTCTCAGGGTCACCAGTGACCTCCATCACCAAGGCTGATGGCCAATTCTCGTTCCGCATCATATATAATCCATAACAACAGTTGATGGGATTGATCACTCTCTTCTAATACACTAACTTGCCTTCCAGACACGTCTCTCTCTCTTCTCTTTTTACTCCGGGACCTACCCTTTCTCCACCTTTGCTGGTTCCTGGCTTATTGTTCATCCATATGCACTTACTTCTGGTCTCTGGCTTTAAACACAACCTGTATGCTGACTTGTCCCAAACATATACATCTATACCTGGACTTCCTTCTGAATTCTAGATTGGTATTTCCAATCTGTATTAATGTATACCTACTCAATAGTATCTCCTTGGGTCTCTATTAAACGTGTGAATCATAAAAGTTAATGTAACCTAAAGTTACATTTCCCATCTCTTACCTCAAGCCTGATCCTTCTGTTCTCCTTCCCATCTCAAAAAATGGCCACTCATCCTCCCAGATGCTTGGGCAGAATCCATTTCAGTCACCCCTGACTTCTTTCTTTCATGCCCTACATCCAGTCCAAAGACATATCTTGTCCTGTCTACATTCCAAACATATCCAGAATTTAATACAACTCTTCAACAAATGCTGTTATCCTGATCTAAGCCCCATCCCCTTTCCTTAGTTATTTCATTAGCCTGCTAACTGGGCACCTTGCTTTTACCCTCCCCAAACATCTTCTCCCTACCATAATTTATTTTCTAAGTACTAGCTGGATCTGTCCTGTTAAAAATAAAGAAGATTATGCCACTCTACTGTATAAAATACTTTAAAAGATTCACCTCTCAATCAGAGTATATAAAAGTACTCAAGGGGATATACATCTATATATGTATCTCCATTAGGACTGTATATATGTAGTCCTAAATTATTTGGCTTCTGGGTAATTCTTTGACCTGTAACCCTACCTTGCACACTTAACTGCAACCATTCAGACCTCCTTGCTATTCTTGGAATGTTTCCACCCTAGGGCTTTTGCACATGCTGTTTCATTTGCCTAGAACAGCTCACCCTGCAGATAAGCAAATATCTCACTCCTTCAGTTCTTTCAGGTAGCTGCTCAAACATATGCTGAGATGCCTTCCCTCACCATCTCTCCTCCTGGCATATTGCATGTTTGTTTATTGTCTCCATCTTTTCTGTATCTGTTTTCTTCAGTATCACGAATTCTAAAGGAATACCTAGTTTGTAGGAGTCACTCAATATATATTTGTTAAATAACTGAAGAATGATATAAAAATGATATTAAAAAAGGGGATCTGTCAGAAGTGTTGTATGCCTGTAGCAAAGAAATGGCATTGATAGCCAGCTTGTGCCCCAGTCTCCAGTCTCCAGCCTGAGTCTAAGGCTTAAGGAGAGATATGAGCTGTAGGAGGAAGCTGAAAGCTTATTTCCATCCTGAGTTTTGGGTTACGTAGAACACTAGTAAAGCTGCCCAGATCTCCACATGATAGAGGGTCAGGTAATACCATGGAAATGAGGGCTTCTAGAAATTCTGCAAGACAGAATAAGAACTCAGAGGTGGTGATGGTGGTGCTCGGAGGGGTAGAAGAAGAGCTGATGCTCAGGAAGTCATGAAACACAAATTACGTATATGGCAACACCCGGGGATTCTACTGGAGCAGCAGCAGTGACAGTAGAAAGTGACTCATTTATGAAAACAAATGAGGTATCTTATGATGACTCTGAGAAATCCTCATGGGGAGTACTTTGCAATAGACTCCACATTCACCAAGATGGAGACAACAATCCATCAAAATTGGGGCACTGATTTTATTGTAACCTATTTTGTACTCAGACTGGTGAGACCTGAGACAAATTTGAGTTACAGGAGTTATTTTTAAGTTAATTTCAGAATAGCTTGGTACCTGTTTCTTACAATTGTTTTTAATGAATAATTTTTTCAAGCTAAGTCTTCACCTCAAGTGTAAACGGAGTAAGTTTTGGAGTATGTCTCAATAGCAAAAACCTTAAATTTAGGAAGTGTTCCTTTTTGCCATCCAAGCTTGGCTCAAAGAAACAAGGAAAAGCAAGAGATGAAATTAATGGCAGTGGACTTGCACCAGCGTGCAGTCATTAGAAGTATACTAGTTTCTGGTAGGAAGAGCATGAACTTCCAAGACCATCAGACAGATCTGAATTCAAATCATGTCTCCATCTTTTATTAGCTATGTGTTTTTAGCAAATTTCTTAACTTCTCTGGGTTTCTGTTTCCTCAGTATTTAGTGAGGGTGATCACCTTGCTGTTTTTGTATAGTAAGTACTCGGCAATAATTTAAAACTATGCAATAGGCACATGACACATGATAATTACTAAATAAAATATTATTATTACTGTTGAGACTCAAGTGTATGGAGATCAGAAACCTAGTGAGCCTCAGAGGGGGAAAGAAAACAAAACACAATAACCAGAAAATTTTCCAATTATTAAACCTTAGTTTCTCAGTCACATCAATTTTCTAAGAGTTTAGTTTCTTATAGTATTTCTGGGATCAAGGTAGAATGGCTTCTAATGTCTTTTCAGAGGAATTATTTGATGTATCTTTTTTTATTTTATGGTCTAGATGTAGTCATCTTGCATTTCCATAGACATTTGATTGACATAAAAACTTAATGTTGACCCACTGTAAAAAATTTAAATTCCAAAGGACTGTGTTGTGGCCCTGGACACAAGAGTCAGAAGACCTGGAGAGAGAAGTAAATGCTAATGAACTCCATCACATTGCTCATGCTTTGACTTTTCTAGCAGGGATGTCGATGCAGGGCTTTCCTCCCAAGGGCCTCCATGGATAACATGTACAGTAAATTATGCTAGCCCTTTAGAGAGGCAAGGTGGCTATAAAAGTCAGACAGACGTGTTCAAATCTCAACTCCTTTACTTACTAACTGGGCTACTTTGGGCAAGTCACTTACCCTTTCTGAGCCTCATTTTCTTCCATGCAAAGGTTAATAAAAGTAATATTTACCTTGGAAGATGAGTCTGGTAAATGAGGTAATATATCGAAATTACTTAGCTTGTGTGCCCTCAACATGTATCCATTTTCTTTCTCCCCTTCCAGTTCTACTAATAAGGAGGCTGAAGTGCCAAAGGTAAGGGACTTTCCCTAGCATAATGGTGGCGAACAAGATGGGAACTGGGACAAGCAGATTTTAGTTTAATAAAAATGAGACTTTAGGTAGCCACAGAGCAACGTTAAAAACACCACCTTGTTCTCTAAAGAAGAAATTCAGATGGCCAACAGGCACATGAAAGGATGCTCCACATCGCTAATCATCAGAGAAATGCAGATTAAAACCACAATGAGATATCACCTCACACCAGTGAGGATGGCCAACATCCAAAACACAAACAACAACAAATGTTGGCGAGGATGTGGAGAAAAGGGAACCCTCCTACACTGCTGGTGGGACTGCAAATTAGTTCAACCATTGTGGAAAGCAGTATGGAGGTTCCTCAAAAAACTCAAAATAGAAATACCATTTGACCCAGGAATTCCACTCCTAGGAATTTACCCTAAGAATGCAGCAGCCCAATTTGGAAAGGACAGATGCACCCCTATGTTTATTGCAGCACTATTTACAATAGCCAAGAAATGGAAGCAACCTAAGTGTCCATCAGTAGATGAATGGATAAAGAAGATGTGGTACATATACACTATGGAATATTATTCAGCCATAAGAAGAAAACAAATCCTACCATTTGCAACAACATGGATGGAGCTAGAGGGTATTATGCTCAGTGAAATAAGCCAAGCCGAAAAAGACAAGTATCAAATGATTTCACTCATATGTGGAGTATAAGAACAAAGAAAAAAACTGAAGGAACAAAGCAGCAGCAGACTCACAGAACCCAAGAACGGACTAATAGTTACCAAAGGGAAAGGGACTGGGGAAAATGGGCGGGAAGGGAGGGATAAGAGGGAAAAAGGGGCATTACGATTAGCAGATGTAATGTTGGGGGGGCACGGGGAGGGCAGTACAACTCAGAGAAGACAAGTAGTGATTCTATAGCATCTCACTACGCTGATGGACAGTGACTGTAATGGGGTTGGTGGGGGGGACCTGATGAAGGGGTAGTTTAATAATCATAATATTGCACATGTAATGGTAAATTAATGATAATAAAATAAATTATATTAAAAAAAAAACACCACCTTGGACATCTCTAGACTCAGGAGGGAATCAGCAACAGGACAACTGAAGCCTTATTCCATGTCCCCATTTTATTAGGGGCCCATTCCAGGACCTGGAGGCCCACTAGAACGCTTTCTATGGGAGGCACTGGGACACTGTAAGATGAACAGATCATGTTGCTCCTTGAATATGTAAAGCCTCAGAAATGACCAATGAGGGAAACCAGCCTCAGAAACCCGGTAGTGGGTTGAAGAATATCCTCCAAATTTGACTCCTGCATCTGAAATTTCATTTTAGAATGCGTCCTTTATTTGGAAATAAGGTCTTTGTATATATAATTAGGAAAGATGAGATCATACTGGATTAGGGCTGGTCCTAAATCCAATGCCTAGTGTGCTTAGAAGAAGGGAAGACCCACAGGGAAAAGACAGCCACGTAAAGATGCAGGCAGAGGATGGACTGGCACACCCTCGAGCCCGGGGACGCCACGGGCTGCTGGAGCCCTGAGAAGCTGGGAAGAGGCAAGGGAGGGTTCTTCCCCAGGACCTTCAGGAAGAGAGTGATCGTTCTCACCCCTTGGTTTCAGACTTCCAGCTGCCAGAGCCACAAGTGAATGCATTTCTGTTGGAAGCTACCAGGTGTGTGGTGATCTGTTACAGCTGTCCCCGGGAACGGAGGCACCACTCTGTATCACACTAGGACTGCACGAGTTTCACAAGATTGTCTGGCAGCAGTGGCTACTTTTCTTTCTCCTCTTCAGTTCCTTTTCACTTCACCACAGCTTCTCTCCCTGCCACCCTCAGGTCACACCATTGTAGCGCCCATCCCTCCCAGTGTGGCTCTTGGCTTCCCTACACTCCCTGTGCGTCTGTCTCGGTGTGGCTAAAACCAGCACACGGGGGGGCTGTTAGAATGTTGGGTTTCATGATCCTCTGCTCCCTCTAAGCAACTGTGACCTAAAATCGTGGCACTTGACCACTCTGGGCCCCAGAGTCTTCACCTGCAAACCCCAAATGAACACCAGACTTGCTACCACACAGGTTGCTTTGAAACAGTAAATTTAAATAGAGTTTAAAATACGATAGATGAGAAAGGACCTTGTCAAAGTGAAGGCTCAGTTGAACTGGTGAGAAGCTATTCTATTATTATTAAAAACCTCACTGAAGACAAAGGACCTGGCAGATTGAAACTGCATTTCTGATCTCAAGGCCATTTGATATCCCTTCTTTCCCCCAGGTCTTCACCCCCTGTCTGTGGCCCTACAGTTCATTGGCTCGATCCAGAGGAGGAAGGGCTATGACTTGTCTTTACTTTCTGGGAAGCGAAGCACATGATACAGTTACTGACAACCCAGAACTGGGGCCAGGCCTCCCGCCACGACCTGGGCAACATGAAACCGCAGGTGGGGGGGATGACGTCTCATGCTCTCTTTCTGAAGTTCTTGCCTTTTCTGAAATATTATGAAAAGAGGGACTTAAATTCAATTTATCGGCAAACATCTTCAGAGATTTTTGGCGTCACGAAACTGCTATATTCGAAAATATAAAGAAGTAATGAAGCTTAGTGAAGGAAGAAACTTCAATGATACCTCTAGTTTTTTTTTTTTTTAAGTAAAAAATACCAAATTTAAACTGGTTTGTAGCCAGTGGTCCATCTTAATTTAAAATGCCAGTGGAGGAAGTGAAATGATTAAAATTAGCCATGTAAGTTAACAACTAGACTAAGAATTTTCCCTCTAAGCACTAAGTCCTAATTTATGTCATTTTTATATACATTATTTATGGCGTGTCATCAGTTTAAAAACATACTTTTCTCGCCTCTGAACCTCCCTGAAACCAGGATGTGTCCTGCAGTCAGTGCTGCCTTTCGTTCACAATTACCAGAGCTTGCCATTTTGCTTTCCATCTGCGTGGTACTTAAAATGTGAGTGCACTTTATAATCTAGGGGTCTGAGAGTCTCTGAAATATGGTATTTAACTGACTGAAGCTGGAAACTGTGAAACCTGTAATCAAATTTCTTTTTCTTTTTATAAAAATTCTTATCAAACTTCAATGTAACAAGTGTGATATATTTTCTGCCTCAGAAATGTATACCTGTGCTGGTTGCTATAGAATTTCATCATTTGTTCTTTTTGAGAACAAATGCATCATTAGAAAGAGGGTATAATTTCGAGAGGGAGAATAGAAAGAAACTATATTTAGAAATAACAGTACAATACAGTGTGAGGAAAAATGAAAGAATTTCATTTCCGTAATAACATCCTGGCCAATGTCTTTCTAGAGCCCAGTGAGTTCTCTGCTGGGTGCAGGCTCAGGCTACTGCAAGACGCGTTTCCAGCCTCCAGCCTGCTGCCGAGTCACCACCTATCCTTCCTGAGACTCGGTTGTATATATCACAAAAAGCAGTTGAGCTGAATGGTTTTTGAGATCTGTTCCATTTCTGGGAGCCTCTGATAATTCTCATTTTAAGATTTATTCATAGAGACACTTTAATACAACTCCTACTAAGATCCACCAAGCTGAACTGCTTCTGGATTCTCTTGTCTTACCAGTGTGGTGGGTGCCTTGCTGAAAGTTTTCATTTAAAGAGACCCTATAAAGAAACAAAAGTATTTGGAGTCAAACAATGTGGGTAAATAAATTACACTAAGTTGCTTTTAAATTAAATAGATGAGAGTGAATGCAGAGTTAGGCTTTATTACCAGAGGACTTTTGGAAACCATCTAACAGCCAGAGAATGAAATGGTCTTCCGTCTTATGCTTTTAAACTGATACACAACTTCTGCAATCACAGAGTAATCCTTCAAGCACCAGTTAAAATGCAAATCCATACATGTCACACCTTGCCCCAGTGGGGTTACCCATATTGTTTTCATGAATCTTTGAAGAGAATTGTGTAAGGGCACAAAGAAAGACTTACAAGAATCCAGAGTCCAGCCACTGCTGAATACTTTCTTGTTTGGAATCTTCTGTGAGAAAGAAAGACACCAGTCAGTGAAAACACAACCAGCTAAAAAGATGCTGCCCCATTATTCAGCCACCACCCGAGAGCTCTGTTTCCTACAAACTTAGCCACATGTTTCTGTAAGCATATTTGGTTTTTTCCCCCAGGCAAAACTTCCTGTTTTCCATAATCAGCCTTTCCTGAGAATGAAATGTAAACTTGCCAAAGTTAAGTTCAAAAAAAAGAAAGAAAAAGAGAGAGAAAGAAAAGAAATGTGAAAGAAAAGAAAAATAAATTAAAAAGCAAGAGATATTAGAATAATTTTAAAATTACTGGGTGTGAATCTGAAGGATGAAGAAGCATATCAGACTTTTGTCTTTCTCTTCCTGGATATAACTCACCCTGGACCCTCTCTTTATTGAATCACGACATTTACCTAAGGCAGCTTGCCAGCAATGTTTATTTGCAAGGAGTTGTCTGCCAGGTCAGAAACCAAATTTGCGTCCATTCCAGGGACAAATTGCACTAGAGTCCCAGGATTGCCAAAGGCACCCTGTGTTAAAAAGACACCAGTCTTTTTTTTTTATTATTAAGGTATCATTGATATACACTCTTATGAATGTTTCACAAGAAAAATAATGTGGTAATTACATCTACCCTTATTATCAAGTCCTTCCCTATACCCCATTGCAGTCACTGTCCATCAGTGTAGTAAGATGCCAGAGTTCCTATTTGTCTTTTCTGAGCTACACTGTCTTCTCCATGACCCCACACACACCATGTGCACCAATCATGATACCCCACAATCCCCTTCTCCCTCCCTCCCAACCCGCTCTCCCCCACCCCTCCCCTTTGGTAACCAGTAGTCCCTTCTTGGAGTCTGTGAGTCTGCTGCTATTTTGTTCCTTCAGTTTTGCTTCATTGTTATACTCCACAAATGAAGGAAATCATTTGGTATTTGTCTTTCTCTGCCTGACTTATTTCACTGAGCATAATACCCTCTAGCTCCATCCATGTTGCAAACGGGAGGATTTCTTTTCTTCTTATGGTTGAATAACATTCCATTGTGTATATGTACCACCTCTTCTTTATCCATTCATCTACTGATGGACACTTAGGTTGCTTCCATATCTTGGCTACTGTAAATAGTGCTGCGATAAACATAGGGGAAGGCACCAGTCTTTTAAGGTGGATCTTTGTCACTGGCTGAACAGGCGAAAAGGAAGCATTTCCTGTTAAATACTTGTTACCATTCTGGTTGGCTGTAGTCTACTCTGTGCAGATTTTCTTTGACTTTCTCCTACCAAACAGTGAGGTACCTGAATTAGCCCCTCACAAGGTGTCTGGTGAACCAAAAAGGCCAAATGAGCGTGGGAGGTGCTTGTTCATCGACTGAGGTACCATCAAAGGGTAGAATGACTTGGATGATGGACAAAGAAGAAAAACCATCAACCAGTTACATCATAGTGGAGGGAGAAGTATTTTCTTACTCATTACTCTTCAAGTTCTTAAAATTATTATTGATGGCTTATGCAAGACCCACCAAATAAGAGCCTTTCAATAAAATGTTTGATGTCCTGAAGGAAGCCTCCTGTCTCTGGCATAGGCTCCACACAGCTTCAGGGTCCTGGGGAGTTAGGATGGGAGGACACTGGAGTAGAAACAAAGCAGTGTTCATTCAGTAGTTGGTCTATTTCCATCAAGAGGGTCTGTGTTTGAATGTCTGAAGAGAGGTCAGAGTGTACATTGCATAGAAGTTTTTGGGGTCATGCCGGGAACATTGTTCTGCAACCATTTGCTCCCAGCAGTAGGGTGTTTATCAAACAGCCCTGAGCGGCATTCTCACCTAGCAAGGGGATGGTGAGACTCTGCCTTTCCTTCTCAGAGTCAGGATGCAGCTGCTCATCCAGGGGAGCCCATGCCCTCTTGGTGGATCTCAGGATCTCTCTCCTGCTCTTTTCTTGGCCTCCTTGAAGGTTGTCAGATCCATGTGACTTCTCTGCCATCCTAAGAAAGTAATTGGGCACACTAATTTAAAACATGAATACAAATCAGACACAAAGAGCTCAGCTTTCAGGCTTGGCTTAGTGAGAGGGAGAAGCCAGAATGCTCACAGTTTGACAAATGGATCCAGCCTCACCATCTTCCTGGCTCACCCACCTGAAACAAGTTCCCTGTCTCAATGAGGTGAAATGGTTCCCCTTCAAAGGAGAGGCAGTTGGAGTCCAGGGATCAGTGTGGCCTCATTCATCACCAGGCCACATTCATCCTTTGGTGGATTCATTATGGTGATCTGGGATATGGATGGAGAGCAGAGAAATTGGCCTGGAGGACACACCCAATCAAGGAGAAAGGTCAAAAGCATTGATTAACATAATAAGTATCCTTTAAATTTATCCAACAGTTAAATCTATAAAAGTATTTTTAAAGACCCAAAATGTAAAAAATGAGAGTTTTGGCAATAGATCAACCTGGCTGAGTCTCATCTCTGCAACTGATTGTGTGGCCTTGTGTTAATTATATATATAATCTATCTGCAGGCCCTTAATTTTTAATTGGGAATAAATTGTACTAAAGTTTAATAACTGTTAACCTCAGTGGAGTACTTACTATGTGCTAGATTCCATGCTGAGTTCCATACATCCATTATTTAATTTAATTGTCAAGGTAGGAAATAGTCTAATTGCCACAATTTTATAGTAAATTGAAGAGCAGAGGGGTTAAGTTTCATACCCAAAGCCACACAACAGCCAGGATTCCAACTCAGGCACTGGATGGACTCCAAGCATGTTCCATGACCGTTAAGCTGAACTATCTACCCTATAAGATGGTTAGGACAATTAGAATGTTAATTATATTATGCACATAGCACAAGAAACATCAGTTGTCTCTATTATCTCATTTGACCTTTATTAACATTGTAATGAGGCTTGCATAATAAGAAGGAAACAAAAGCTTACAGCAGTTGCGTGAACTGTTTAAACTCCTTGGATTATCAGCACACATTATTGAGAACAAGGGCTTCCTCTTAATAACTTATGTGTCTCTAGTATTTGATTGAATTATTAACACTTAGTAGGTGCTAAATAAATATGTACAAAACTAACCACACTTTTTGATTAAATTCTTTCCATGGCATCTACTTAAATTTGCATTGGTTAATTCTTCCAGCTTAGAGAAATGACCAAATTGTCAAATACCTACTCTAGCAGCATGTCATCCGTCCCTAAACTTATGCTTAATCACTGATCACATGACATATAGAGCACCATTTCTAACCATCTTTAACAAGCTATAATTCAGATTTATTGTAAACATTTGAATATTTTCATTTAATATAGGTGAGCATTCTAAGTGCAGTTAGCAGTAAGAGTTTCCTTATATGCTTTGCATATTAAAACTATCATTCAGAAGTATAAATATACATTTATTGTTGCAATAGTAAATTACTGCAAAAATTAGTAACTTTGTGATGATTGCTAATTTTATACTAAAAAAGGCAATTACTAAGAAATTTCCATTATTCAAAATTGGGGCAAAGTGTGGAAAGTTAGTATCTATATTAACAGTGAGCCTTTTAGCAAGGTAACTTTAGAAAATTAATATCTGCTGGGAGCAAATAAATGTTTATAAAAATTTTGATGATAACACAAGATAAAAATAATACAGATAAGACTGTATTTCTAAACTTTATGGATTTATTTGGTATACTAGACTTCATAACACTAGACAAAATCTTTAAGAACTGTATTTAATTTTTCATTATTTATTTTAAAATAAGCTTTGGGCCTTTTTCTCTTTGGCAATGCTTTGTGTCTTGTGTGTGTAAATTATAATCAGAGCATCAACTCTGACTGTGCAGAATTTCACAAGGAAGAAAAACTCCTCCAAAATCATGGTCAGCAAGATTCATGAATCAGACCCAATCAAGGATCAGGGTTTGAAGAAAAGAATAACATATTTTGGAAAAATAAAATCCCCAAATAATCTTGCTTGTCTGCTGGCCTCAGCTGAAGTGAGTTTCTATTTAGCATGGAAGATTCTGCTCTGTGGTGGGAGCGGCAGCTGTCAAGCAGCTGACAGTCCTCAAATTGCTGCTTCTGTGTTGTAATGTCAAATTTTCACCAAGCTACTACTTTTTCAAATATAACACAGTAAAAATCAAAATTTTAGATAAAAGTTCTGCTTTATTGGTATGTCCCCAAACTTCCATTCTACAGGGGTATGTTTGACCTCAGCCACCAGCCTTGCACAACCAGTGAGGATATGCTGCCTGCCAGCTCAGTTGTACTTGGCTTTAGAACAGGAAAAAACCTGCCAAGGAAAGTGGGAATCCTTGCTTAAAGGCAAGGGTCAGGAACTGGGTTTGTGAAGAAAAACTGTTTAGTTCCCTCTGTTGTAGTGGATGCCTTCCCACTTAGTAAACAAATCTGCTTCTGGAAATGAATTTCTGATGCTTAAACAACCTTCCTTTGGCATCTACTGACTTGACCCGAGAACAGTCCTTTGCAGACGGACACAGATTAGGTGGCAGCCCTGAATTGCCCAAGAGACTGACAGGGCAGAAGTTAGCGACATTTGGCCTCTGCTGACTCCTCTAGGTAACCCCTCGGTCCCCAGGACTATTTGGAACCAAATTCTTGCCAACACTGATGTGGCCCAAAGTAAATCCTCAGTATGTTGTGCGCTGTGCCTAAGGGTCCCCTCTCTCTCTTCAGATCCTTTCTATTCTGATTATTATGTCATTAATCCTAATGTGTACACAGAACTCCCATTAACATGGGAAATTTCTTATATTACCATGTTTAATACCAAAAAAAGAGGATGCAAAACTATATATACACCAAGAACTCATTTTTGCAAAAACAAAACAAGAAAACCATTGTATTAAGACAAAAGAAACATGTTGAAATGTCGCCAAGGTTTCAAAATTTAATACAAAAATCAAAACGAGAAAAAAATTGGCTTTGTTACATTAATTTTACAACACATTTTCTTTCACTTGAGCAAACAACCACACACTCTCCTTTTCACTGTGAAACCTCCAACCCACAATGAAATCATAGAATTTGATATTTTGATGCTTAAAGCAGTGGCAGTAATTGTATTCTTGTCATCTGGGCTTATTTAACTTTTGCTGCCTCTATGCAAACAGGTTGTCTTGCTATATAGGTTGTTCATACCAGAGAATAGGGACGGTGCTTTATTTATCTATGTGTTCCCCATAGATTCCAACACAGTACTGTGCTCAGGATAAATAATTGGTAGCTATTAAATGACTGCCTGATTATTTGGGAAAAGAACATCCAGTTGGTTTAGTTTAGCCAGCATACTTGGTTCTTATATGGTTAAAAGAGCAAGTGCTTTCAGGTCAATCTCAGCTCTTTTGCTTTTCTGGCATTTCCTCAGGGAAATTTTCAAACGTTTCTGATAATCTATTTCTTCATCTCTGTAATGAATATGAAATAACCACTGCATAGATAGGGTTGTTAGGAAAAATTAATGAAAAAACAAACAAAAAATTCAATACCCCTATATTGGACAGTTTTTTCTTTTTCTTTTTCTTCTCCGTGTTGTCTCCTGTCAGTCATGCCAAGAACTACCAAAGAACAATGGCCAATAAATGCAATAGTTTTTCTCATAGGAGATATATATGATGCTCTTAGTTTGTAGATAAACCTGTGGCATCTGATAATACTTAGTTTGGAGAACAGAGAAGTTGATATACTTGGGGAGTCTGAGAATAACATGTTTCCATGGCCATGACAATGCTGATTTCCCTGAGACTAGTTAGAGGCTCATATCAAGTCTGGAAATTTCTTCAACTATGGACTTAATTTCAAGGATAATTATAGCCTTGGCTACCACTTCCGAAGGAGGCTGTGGTCAAGAAGAGAACATCATAATGGGAGATTAGCAATAGCCCTAAGGTATGCTGGGTCCACAAGGGATCTCACCATCTTTATTTCTCCCTCTTCTCTGTATCCTCATTATCACAGCATTTATAAGATCTCAAATAGTGTCCAGACTTGCCTTGCTCCCCTCCCTCCATCTTCTGTATACAATGACTTCCCCAGTAGCAGGGTTTAAGAGACACCTACATAAAGCCCCGTGCTCCAGAAAGACTTGCCCCTTTCCTAGATGTAATGTCTCCAGGGCCCCTCATCCTCTCAAAAAGTTGATTACCTTGTAGATCACTCACTTTCCTGCCCAAACCAAGAGACTAGTCCTGAGAGGCTAACACTTTAATTGATTCATGCTCTTTACCCTAAGAGACTGTAGACTAATTCCATCATGCCCTAGACCCATGCTTACAGGCAGTGGACGTTGCCTCATCTGGCCCAATCTCCTACCCTTCCCAGACTCTTCCAACTCCTGTGCCCTGTGGATGTTAGGGCCTGTCACATGCCAAATCTCCTTTATCTCTTCACCAAATGTCCCTCCACCCCCTTTCTCCAGCTGAAGCCTGGTCAAGGCTGCTTTGGCCACTCTCTCAAGCTGAGGCTTTTTCTTCTTTACCCATTGAATTGGGACATAGTCTTAGAGATGGTGTAAATCACCTCCGTGCTCATCATTGCTGCTTTCAGACCGTGTTTCCCCTGTCCTTTGAAGCATATGCTATCACGCTATGTAGTCATCAACATCCAGGACATTTGCCTTCATTTACTGAGAATTATAGTATGGAATTCTGTCATCTTCCTGGAGGATTTCATGGTCAATCTAGCTGACCCATCAACACCAGATGATTCAGTTGAATAATATACCTACTTTCAACAACGCTTCCCTCCACTGAATTCCGGTGGTCGTATACTTCATCACTGGAAGTGAACACCCTCCAAAATCCCAATTTCAAGCATTGCCTGTCCCCTCTATTCTACTCACAGACTTTGCCTGGCCACCATCTTTCCTCCCTACTGGATCATTCCCTTCATCTTACAACATCCTTTAACGACTCCCATTTAAAAATAATCCTCCACTGACCTTCAATCTCTCTCCAACTCCTACTTTAGTTTTTATTCAACTGATGATGATTCCCCAAATCCTATTTCCAAATCTGATCCAGACCTTCAGAATACAGTCCCTGAATTTCAGCATGGGGTATTCCCAGTTACCTGACATCTCCACTTGGATCCTTAGAGCCATCTTTAGCTTAATATGTGCCACACTGAATGACTTACTCTTTCCTTGCCTTCTACTTGAACCCCCACTGTCCCTAATCCAGTGTTCCCCATCTCAATAAATAGAGCCACTATTCAGGCAGTTGCTCAGGCTAAGAACTTAGGAGTCTTCTAGATTCCTCTATTCCTTTCACATCTCACATCAAGTCACTAAAGAGAGAAAGAGACCCTTACACTATATCTCAGAACAACCACTTCCACTGCTGTCGACCTAGTGTGAACCAGACCTTGTAGTCTAACTTGGACATAGCAAAAGGTTCCCATTTATAGCACCATCCACACCTGCCATTCTTTTTATAACCCATCCAAATCAGCATGCTAATGGCCAACTATCAGTCCTTAAGGTTTTAGAATTTTCCGTAGTGGACCACTTCCTCTTAATGGAAACAGTCTTTTCATTTGTTTTTCAATAGAGCACTCTCCCAGATTTCCTCCTATCTCACTCAAAGTTTTTTTCTTAATTTCTTTTGCTGGTTTTCTCCTTTCCAGCCTTTAAATTTTGAATGTTCTGTACTTCAGTCTTCAGCCCCCTTTTATCCTCTCCATCTACATTTTCTCCCTATATGAGTATGGCTTTAATTGCTCCTCTGTAACCCCATAATTAAGTGTAAGTTATTATTAACGTATTTCCAGGTTGTTTTGTTAAGACCGTGTTTACATTTCTGTTTGACCACCATGGGGTTTTCTTTAGAACAGAGATCTCAGTTCTCATATCCTAATTATATGGAAAAGGTACTCAGTTGATGCTTGTTGAATAAATTACTATTTAAATGACTGTTAACAAGGAATTGAGAAATAGCCAAGCAAATGTGGTTATGAAATCATTAAGGAAATGTTAGCACTTCTGTACCAACTTTGAATAAAATGAAAAATGAAAAAAAAAAAGAAATCATTAAAGATGGTTTTTATTTATCGGTTAAACAACTTGACAGAAGGTACAACTTGCCAGGAATAGGTATACATCATTGAAGATAATGCATTGTAGATCTGAATTAGAAAAGTGAGAAGATTATATTTATAAATTATGTATATTTAAAATATGTATATTTTATATTCTACCTCCATTTTGAAGCAAAATTTTCTGAGTAATTACTTGATGCCCACTTCTGCCATTTTGACCAAAACTATCTAAGTAACTTCTTTGCCTTCTCTTATACGCTTTCAACAGCTAGTGAGCAGATGAAAAATCTTAATTCATCACCAGGGAAACAAAAAAGTAATATATTTTTTCATTAGTCAACAATTAGTTAAGTGTTTGGATGCCATTGGGTATGTAGATTCAAGCTGTCTTGGAATGTAATTTCCTCTTGCATAAGGTGAGAGAATTGAATGAGATGAGATAATTCCACAAGTTGATTATTCTATTCCTAGCCTCTACATAGACTGTTTAATATTTGACCAGTGGAGCTCACATTTTAAAAATATTTTAAAGCTATGTTCATCAAAACTATAAAAGTAAGAAGAATAACATGGGTTTGTAAGACTACTCAAAAACTCAAACAAAAAGCCAAGTCAAGAATGCCCTTCTGCTTTTCTTCTCTATCCAAGTTTCAAAGTCCCATAAACACTTGTAAAGATTTCCAAATGATTCAGTGAAGTAGAGGCAGATCCCAGGGAATAGAGTGTTCTGTCAACACTCTGCTGGGAGGAACAAGCAGTCTGTGATGATTTGTTTTGTGGGTGGCTTCCTCCCACTATGAAATATGTGAAGGGTGCTCACTCCTGCCATTAAGAGCAAGCTGGATTTAAAGACAAGGCATTTGTGCCCAATTTAGAACCCAAAGTCAGTTTCCTTGGACTTGGAGTTTTCATTTTTTATTGATGAAAAATAGCAAAAGATTATCGGTTCGTACATACAGCCTTCTGGAAACTTGAAATGCCTTCAAGGCTGGTAAAACTGGATCAGGTGATTCATTTACTGCTAGCCCCATTCCAATCCCTTTCCAAATTTAAAGATGTTTTCTTTGTCAATGATTCTCTCTTTTCTCACCATTTCTACTCTTGTTTCATCCTGGGGAGGGAGAATGAAAGGATGTGGGAGCTTCTGTGCCCTACCTCTGTGCTCTCATTTCCACATCACTGCAGTTCAGTTTCCTTCAGGTACACTGTATTCTGGATGCACAGAACTACTTGTTCTCCAATGTATCCTCTGCTCTGATCCCACTAGGTGCAGATCCCTCTACTAACACTGCCCTTCTCTTTCACTGAGTTCAAATAGGACTTACTCTATAGAACGAGCCTGCTGGCCTCACTGCAACCTGTGCAGCCCCCTGCTGTAGCACTCTTCCCCCTCAGGTCCTGCCTTTCCCACTCAACTAAATGGACTCCTTTGGGGCAAGGACCATGACACATTCATTTTTGTATCCATGATATGTAGTCCAGGAAATGGATATAGGTGATCAGCAATAACTGTTTAATGAATGAATGATTGCTTCTGACTCCAACTCTGTCTTTGCTCTTGGTAGGTGGAAAGTGTGACTTACTCATGTTTGCAGTCTCTCACGTCAGGGATAGTCCTGTGCCCTAGGAGTTCCTCATAAAAGTGCATTATATAAGTGAACTATTGGATAAATAAATTCAACAATTACATTGACTAATTCAAGTTAATTAAATATTTTACTCTATTCTGTGTTCACAACTTAGGGAGCTTGTAGTTGATTACAAGAAATAGTAGTTATTAACTATGTATTGTGAGGCAGAATGTAATATGCATTTTAATAGAAGTACAAAACAACTGTTCTCAAATATTGAAGGAGGAAAATTTCATTTGGGCATAAAGCAAGGCTTCTTGAGAGGGGAAGGATTGGCTTGTGCTCTCAAAGATGGGGTAGTAGATAGACAAATGTTTCAGACAAAGGGATTAAAATGCATGTGAACAATTACAACATAAATTTCACCAAAAGGCTATTCAACAGTGACTTTGCAACAATTAAACAGATGTTCTTCAATGTTAGCTTACTGAAATCACAAGTCATCTTATCTGATGGCATGATCATTAATTTTATGTGTCTACTTGACTGGATGGTGGAGTGCCCAGATATATGGCCAAATTATTTCTGGGTGTGTCTATGAGGATGTTTCCAGAAGAGATTAGCATTTGAATCAGTAGACTGAGTAAAGCAGATTGCTTTCCCTAAGGTAGATGGGCATCATTCAATCTGTTGGGAAACTGAACAGAACAAAAATGTAGAGGGAAAATTCTCTTTTTCTC
Organism: Smutsia gigantea; assembly: GCA_032199065.1. Taxonomy (NCBI): domain Eukaryota; kingdom Metazoa; phylum Chordata; class Mammalia; order Pholidota; family Manidae; genus Smutsia; species Smutsia gigantea. The sequence goes on along the minus strand of JAVSCE010000338.1, from coordinate 8,454 downwards.
TGCTTGGTTAAAGGACCTGGGGTCACCAATTTCCTTCTCTAGAACTGGGATTTACACTACTGATGCCTTCAGACTCAGACTAGAACTAACTACATCACCAGCTTTCTTGGGTCTCCAGCTTGCAGATGGCAGATCATGGAACTTCTCAGATTCCATAACTGTGTGAGCCAATAGATAGATAGAAGAGATAGAAGAGATATTTATCTCTCTCTCTCTCTCAGTCTGTCTCTCTCTATATATATATATATACACACACATATGTATAATAATCTATATCTATATATCTATGTCTATATCCATTATTTCTCTGGAGAACCCTGATCACTGCAGATGATTATTTCTCCTAAGAATACTTTTAAGTGTGCTCTATCACATCTTCCTTCCATATGCCTTTCTTAATACCTTTGAAAAGTGACTAGTCATGCACTTTTCTTTAAGATCATCAGTTGCACATGTCTCAAGTTTAAAAATACATTGTTATACAATAAAAAGTGCATTAGATTTCATTCCAGTAGGACATCATCATGATGGTAAAGTTCTTTACATAAACAAGAAAGCGTTCTGTCCAAGAACACAAAGAAATAGCTGGTAGTAAGAAGAGACCAAGATTTAACCAGCCCCTGTACTGAAATCCCCTCTTCTACCTGGACTGTGCACAAAGACAAATTCAGTCATCAGAGGTGTCGTCATCCTTCCTTTCCCACCCTGAGCATAACCAGAAAACCTCAGGGAATGTAGACAAAGGATATATATTTTTTTCTTATAAATGATTATGAGAAACTGTCATGATATAACTTTATAACTACTAATTGTGTTAGGAAGACAAAGCCTGACCAAGATGAAATCCACACATGTAGAAATAGGTTATTTATGCTTTGTTGAGAAGATTCCTACATTAAAGGCAGGTAGACTTTGTACTATTTCTTACAACTGAACGTGAATCTACAATTGTTCCTGAGTTAAAATTTTAATTTAAAGAGAAAAATATAGAACAAAACAAAATCTAGAGCCCTAACCAAGGCTTCAAAATAAATTTCAGTAGTGTTAAGGACTCAATGTGAAAAAATGAAATAAAGATAATCCTAGAATGGAATATTGGTAAACATTTCTCTAATCTTGAGTTGGTGAAAGAAAGCCTGTAGAGAAACTACAAAAAAGGCAATGAAGGGAAATTGTGAGGGATTAACCAGATAAGAATTTAAAATTTACTGTGGCAAAAATAATAAACATGTCAAAATGTGAAAAAAAATTGTAAAAATATTTGCAGTATACATGACATTAAAAGTTTTTATATCCTTAATGTATGACATGCAATTATTACAAATCAACAAAAAAAGATACATGGAAGTAGAAGCCATGTAACAAACAATTCAAAAATAGAAAATCTATGATTCTAGAAAATATAAATGTAGTGAACCTTATTAATAGTCAAGGAAACAAAAACTGAAAAGACTACAAGTAACCATATTAGAATCTCAGAAAAAATAAATACTTTAAAATATTTTCCTTTTGTATTTGATGGTGTAATGACAAATAGCAAAAAGAATGCTTCTTTTCTCTATATCAATTTCTTTCTTCCTAAAAAAATACATTAACTTGTTTGGTTACCTTTATAATATACAGAGAGCATCTTGTAACTGAAAACTCTGCAGAATTCCCACCATGCTTAGACTGTGCTCTGAGAAATAGGGCAGCACTTTTCAGTTGTTTGCACTTTCAGAGCACCTCTGCCTCCATCTCTCCTTGGGCTCCCTCAAGAGGAGGGGAGGAGACTGTTCTGGGAGGTGGCCAGCCCTGAGGTTTCCCAGCCCTTCCCTGAGGGGCAGCCCAAGAGACAAGGGGATGAATTCTTTCCCAGCACTGGTCACCCAGCTGGGCACACTAGTAGAGAAGCTCTGAACAAGGCTATTAAGGTAGCACTCAGCTCTGGTGCCTTAACTATCAAACAAGCACAAATCCTACACATAATCATGATCATAATCATTTTCAATATCTAGTTGGGAAACTAATAGAAAAAAATCTTCTGTGCTATTATAAAGCAAATATCATGAACTCTAGACTCATTATGATTATTTTGACTATGGCTTCCTCCTTTTAAGGTTTTAGCCCCAGTATTAAATGATTTCCTAATATGATATAAAAGGCAATGGTAATTAGGTGAATATTGTAGTGAAAGGTTTAGAGTGAGAAAAATGGATGCTCTTTTATCCTCTTACAACTTTCTTCAATTTTCATCACTGAATCAAGTTGCCTGGTTTGGCAACTGAAAACAGAAAATGTTCAGTTACATTTGAATTTCAGATCACAAACAAATAGTTTTTAGCCTAAGTATGGCCCATGGATTATTTAGGACATATTTTTACCAAAAAAAGTTGCTGTTTATATCTAAAATGCAAATGTAACTGGTTGTCTTGTATATATCTGGCAAGCCTATCCCTGATTCAGTTTTCTCTACTCTTTCAAAAGGAGAAGTTTTCACTTCTACATCAGGCTCCATCTATACCAAAAAATCCACAAAGCCCCAACACATTAAGCTCAGTTTTCATATTTAGTGGATTCACTAATTAGTTAAAAACCAAGGAGTTTAACTCTTCCACTTCATCTTAATGAATGAGTAAGAAAAAGTAAGGAAAAATAATAAGTGAAAATGACACAGGAGTCCCAAGATACAAAGAATAGTTACAAAAGGAAGGAGAACATAATTTTCTGCATCTCACCTCAGAAACTTGCTTGAAATTACTCACAGTATAGGAGAAATATGCCAACAGTTTGAGTCTAGAGCATTCCCATCCCCTGTGTGTTAGAGCTTTCCACGTTAATGGCAGCCACCCAGGTGGTCACAGGGGTGTAAAAATTGTCCAGGCCAGAACCCATGACAATGAGACACTTTGGTTATTGCTAAGAGTCTTTCTTCTTAGGAATCAACCGGTCACACAGCTAAAGGTAAAGAAATCTCAGAACAGGCTACAGTGGCCCTTTCATTCCAACCTGAGAGAAAATGAGAGCAGAGAATTAATACCCCTTTTCCTCAGGCATAAATAACAAATTATATGGGTTACTATACCAGAAGAAAGGAGTCCCAGCAGAGAAGTGGCCTGTGTACCTTTCTGCAACTTACTTAAAATGTGTTTGGAGAGGTCTTGGATGCTTTCCTGTCTCCTTGAGCATCATAGCTGCTACACTAAAATGTCCTTGTCACCACTGAACAGTGACTCAGGTTTCTTTCAATCTGCTCCATTTAGAAGTTAGTCATAGAAAACCAGGGCAGTCTGCTTGCCAAATGTCATGGTCAAGTTGGGGATAAAGATACATAGTGATTCTCTCTACTCACCCTTTAAAGAAAGAAAACAGTAAGAATGTAGTTAGAAATGGCAGGAGTTATTAGTAACAGGTCCTGGACTCAGAGGAGAATGGAAGGAATGAATACAATGGTTCCAGTTGTGTTTTTATTTCTATGAACCTTCTTGCTGTTCCTTTAATGCCCTTTAACCTGTAGGAAGTAGCATCAGGTCTGAATGCAGGGCTGGAAAGAACTTTGTTGAGGAAGTAAAACAAACTTGTCTTCATTTGGTTGCCATGGTTATGGTCCTGGGTGTTACCAACATGATGATTTGCATTGCAAACCATCACTGGAAATGAGGACAGTAGAACTTAATATTCCAGGTGGAGAGATTCAATTTGCAGGAACTTCTAACTGGAAAGTACAGAGGTAGCAAACATACACACATATCCCAAACTCATAAAGAAAGGGACCAAAATGTCAGGGCTAAATGTCAGACCTATCCTCCCTGGGATTTCAGTATCTATGAAGTATTTCAGTTGGAAGATAAGATAATTTTGCTTTATAAAGGTAAATAAGCATATGATCAACCTCATTTTTAAAAATTAAATTCTACAGTCACATTCAGCATGCATCCTTGTAAGGACATAATGCTAAAGCACCACCTTAAAGTTATTCTATTATTGAGTCATGCCTTCCGACAATATTCTTTATTTTGATAAGCTGCATCAGAGTTTGAAATGATGGCAAAGACCATGTGCATTTCAAATTATATTTAACTTCAAAGAGGAACCCCAATGTGCAAAAGGGAAGTGCTGAGGTTGTCTTCAAGGGGAATGTGGGGAAGGGGCTTCATCAAATCTTCTCTACCCCCTGACAGCTGGTGAGTTCCTCTGCAGAGCTTCTAGCCTCTGTGAGCAGGATTTCAGTAGCCCTAAACGCTGGCCCTAAACCTATTCTGGGAGCTTTCCCTTGTCTCTTAGGATTTTCCCCACCTCTTTACCACCACGATGATAGTGGTGGTGGTTTTCATGTTCAGAGGGTGAGTCTGGGGAAGGGGGAGAGCGTCAGCCTCCCCAGAATCTCCATCACACCATGTTCTTTATTAAAACCTATTCAAGTGTTTCCTATCTTACAAAAAGGATTAGGACAACACAAGTCAAAGGTGGGTGCACTCTTATTTCAATCAAGTCTTTCCTATACAGGAATTCTGCACTTAACAGTGGTGACAAAAATAAGATGAAGAAATGGTAATGATAGCTACCATTTGCTGTTGACTTGTGCCAAACCCCACACTAAAAATTTTACAACATTTTATTACTTGATTCTCCCAGGAAACTTTGGTGAGTTATTCCACCTCCATCTTATAGATGAAGAAATTCAGGTTCATAAATATTAAATGACTTGTCCCCAGTCACACGTGTCATAATGGATAGAGCCAGTAGTCAGGCAAAGCTAGACTTACCTGACTCCCAGATTCATATTCTTAACAATTATGTATCTTCTCAGAGCTCAAAACAGAGTGTACCGATAGCTCCTATACACCTTCCCACTGGCTCTTTTCAGGGAAGGAGAGCTTATTTTTGCAGGGGTGTCACAATCTTTCAGTTTTCCTGAATCTTTCCACAATCTTTTCAGTGATTCTGAAAAGAAGGGAAATAAATTTAGCCCTGTTGTCCTGGGTCCACCACACTAAGTCAGAGTATGGTTGTCATGCTTATTGAGAGAGTTTCCAAATAGGTCCAAGAGCCCTGGCGAAATAGAACAAGAGCTGAGGTAACTTTCCCTTCCTTCCACATTTATGCAGACACTCAAGCTCAATATTTTTTGAACATTCCCAATGAGCCAGAAACTTACTAGAAAGTACAATCTCAATGTACAGTACAATCAAATGATGCTTGGGACTTATTTATAGGTTAGCAAGCTACAAAAATAAATGGGAGGCAATTCTTTCCTTAGTAATCTTTAGCAGATAATATGATAAATCTAGATGCTAAATGCTTATCATGAAATTAAGTGACCCCAAATAGCTTTTATGTTCCAGCAGATGGACATTAAGATTGTGTTTCATTTTAAGGAGACATTTAACAATGCTTATTATATTCTAACTCTTAGATTTGAATTTGACACATCATACATGCTCAACAAATATTTGATGTTCATTCTCATCACAATAAATCCTGCTAGGTCAATTCAATCTTCCTACAGAAAAGATCCAATCAAATGCTGCCTCCACTACAAGGAGACTCCCCCTATTTTACCTTCATTTTACTTATGCTTGTTCCCAGAGCACCTCCCACATTGTGTCTCCCACTAGACCACTGATTCAAGACTGGAGCCGATTTTGCCCCCAAGGGGCCCTTTTGCAATGTCTGGAGGCATTTTTGGTTGTCACAGTAGATGGAGGATATGCTAGTATCTAGTGGGTAGAGGCCCGGCAAACTGCTGAACACACTGTAATGCAGAAAGCAGCCACCCTCTCCCACCAACAAAGAATTTTCCAGTCCCAAATATCAAGAGTGTTGAGATTTAAAACCCTGTATTGGATAAAGGGAATGCACAAATTGCTTAGGACTAACAGCCATAAGTGCTCAGTTCCAGCTGTGGCTCCAGCACTTATTACCTGCAAGACACTGGGAAGGTCTCCATTTCAGAGACTCAATATTATCCCCAGTAAAATGTAATACTTATTTTACAGATGCTCCTTTCACAGAGATATTGCAAAAATGACTGCACTAATGCATGAGAAGTGGCCCTTACACTTAAGATGATCATCATTAGATGTGCTGTGATTGTATGTATAATGATGACAACAATAATAACAATTGGGCAGGTAGTTTGGATACATAGGTCTGGAGCTCAGTAATGAAATCGGGGCTGGATTTCAAATATGAGCTTGAATGTTATTCATTTTAATTTCATTTCAACAAGTGTTTATTGTGATAGCATCTCTGGGCTAGCATTCTTGTAAGTACTATAAATACAAAAAATAAGATATTTTCTCTGAATTACGGAGCTCTCATTTAAGGGTAGAGTCATAAACAAAATTTTATAATACCATGTAAAATAACCTAAGATAACAGAGGATAGGTGAATAAAGTTTTTTAGAAGCAGGGAAATTCAAGGTATATTTTTAAAGTTTATGGGCTGCATTATTACTGGCAACAAAAAAAACCCATCTTTATTGCCTTACTTTACTGATACCCATGGGGGAAAACGTATACATTCTTATGACTTAGATTACGCACTGTATGGAATAGACGAAAGTCAATAAGACAAATGAAATTGCTTTTTAACAATGAATATGTTAAATCTGACAATATAGAAAAGTAACAAAATGGAGGCAGCTCTCTAATCTTTAATCCTGAAATGGGACCACAGTCACAACTCAGAATAGCGGCATCTGCTGTGAATTGCTCATCACTGTAACTGAGGCATAAAATGTTTTCTGAATGCAAATGAATGGTGCTTGGGGAAGCTTTCTGGGGCACTCCAGGGAGATGGACTGGGTTCACATTTATGTTGGTAATAAAGGGAATAAATAACAGTAAATAAATAACTGCTCAATAAATGTAAACGGAACTGAACTGACTTGACAGTAATAAAGGAAGTGGCATGGAATTTTCTCTTTTCTTTACCAAGTCAACACATATTTGGTTGGATGTGAGAGCAACAAATATCCAGAAAATTTTCATAAAAACAGTGAGTGGACTCATCTCGTTTACACATTGTTTTGGGTACTCAAGGGGAAAAGGGATGGAAAAAGATACACCATGCTAGCACTAATCGAAAGAAAGCTGAACTAGCTATATTCATTCCCAAACAAAGCTGACTTCAGAACACGGATATTTATTATCTCCAGAATATTATCAGGGAGAAAGATGTACATTATGTAATGATAAAGGTATAAATTCTCCGAGAAGATATAACAATCTTAACTGTGTATACTAACACAAGAATGTCAAAATATATGATGTGAAAACTGACAGAGCTTCAAGGAGAATAGACAAATTCATATTATAGTTGGAAACTTCAACACCCCTTTTCAGTAATTGATACAAAAAGCAGGCAGAAAATCAGTAAGGTTATTGAAGACCTGAACAGCTCTATTAACCTACTTGATCAACATGGTATTTATTAAAAACTTCATCCAACTATAAGAGAATATACTCTTCTCAAGGCCACATGCAACATTCAACAAGATAGACCATATTCTGGTCCGTAAAATACACCTTAATAAATTTACAAGACTAGAAATCACACAAAGTATGTTCTCATGCCATAGTGGACTCAAACTAGAAATCAATAACAGGAAAAAGGAAACCTGGAAAAATCTCAAAATGTTTGGAGATTAAATAACAATTCTAAATAACACATTGGTTAAAGAAGAAATCTCAAGATAAATTTTAAAATACTCTGAACCAAGTGAAATGAACATACACCTTATCAAATTTGTAAGGTGCAGCAAAGCAGTGTTAGAAGGAAATTTGCAGCATTAAGTGTATATTTTAGAAAAGAATGAAGATCTAAAATCTATAATGTAAGTTTCTACTTTAGGAAATGAGACGAAAAAAGAGCAGCATAAGCCTAAAGCAAGCAGAAGAAAAGAAAAGAAATAATAAAAATGACACCAAAAATCAATGAAATTGAAAGGAGGAAAACAATAGAGAAAAATAAATGAAACCAAAAACTCATTCTTAGAAAATATCAATAGACAAATTTCTAGCCAAGCTAACTAAGAATAAAAGGGAAAAGGTATAAATGTAGTGGGGAAGTTAAGTTTCTCACAGTAGAGTGGAAATTTACTAATAAGAAAGGAGAAGAAGACGTCCGGGAAGATGGCGGCGAGAGCAGGGCAGCAGAAATCTCCTCCCAACACTATATTTATCTAGGAAAATACAGCAAATACAACTATTCCTAAAAGAGAGACCAGAATACACAGGAAAGCGCATAGCATGCAGCTACACCCGAGAGGAGTCGGCACCCCAAGAGGCGGGACCCTAGCACTCACCCACCCCAGCGCCCTGGCGGGAGAAGAGGATTCAGAGCCAGGAGGGAGTGGAAGTACACCCCGCAAAACAACCAGCCCCGGTGATCTGCGCAGGGAGCGCTGACACACATAGCGCAGTGCAGCGGGGATTGGAGAGACAGTGGATGCAGGATCTGAGCAGGGA